>LPNX010389823.1:20251-93235 GCA_001517045.1 Pseudotsuga menziesii
ACCAAACTTTGTGAGTTGGACCTTGATATTTCCAGTCGATCCTTAATTTGGCAGCTTTGTATGAACAATGCTCCATTATTGGTGGAAGTATATTTTAACCTTGAGCCCAAGCTATGGGTTATAAGTATTGGAGTATTTCCAATTGTGGGTTAGGAGTATTGGAGTATTGAATGCTAGTACTATTGGAGTTGGAGACTTTGATGAATTCTACTTCTTCTTCCATATACTTCTCTCTAATTTCCAATCTTTTAGCTTTAGACTTGTCTCTCTAATGTCCAATCTTTTGGCCTTATACTTGTCTCTACACAAGTCTAATGATGCCTCATTGTGTGTACAAATGCCTCAGAATTATGTGCTCACAACTATCATAATGATAGGCTATACAACGGAAAAATATGGCCAGTAGATAATCATTACATCACAGAAGATGGCAGTACATTACATTCCCCCTTAATGACAACTTTGAAAATCCTGGATAAAGTGGCAAAGAGAACTTCAAACTTTGCTACTGTCAAGGATAAGCTGTTGAGTGGAACAATGTAGGAAACTGCCATAAGATGCAACTAGATCCTCATTAAGGTGCAAGAAAAAGAGACCTGCTACCATCGAGAGTCAATGCAGAAAGATCCAGTAATGCCAGCATTCCAATCCGCTACACAGTTAGTTGTGTTTATTTATTTAAATTGGTGCAGAGAGGGTTGAGAATTTGAGAAATACTATTTGAACCAAATTCACACTCTTTTTGGTTGAGGGGTCAAACTGGAATTATGACTTGGGGCTCCAGGGTCAACCTGACAAATAGAAAAATACAACATTACACACATTTTCGAGAAAAATTAAATATTTGGTTGATTTCCATTGAAATTTTATCAATTCAATCCAACAAATTTATGCGTACTGGCTGGAATTGAATTCTATATACTCTTTGACAGGAACCCATCGAACTTCTGTCTAGATCCGGCCTGGACAAACTAGGTCAAACTTGGGACTGACAGGTCTGACTAGATCTGGCTGGTTCTGGTCTGAACTGATTCGTTTCGGAGTTCGGTTTGGTCTAACTTCCAAGTCTGGGTAGACTTGGCCATGTCCTATGACCATGGAGCAGCCAGATAATGAATTTCAAATTTTAGCTGCAAGTATGGACTCTGGAGCCACTAATTAAAAAAATAGGTCCTCAGTTGTGGAGCAAGATGTTGAGAATCCTGGGGTTGCCGAACTAATTTAAGAAAGGAGGCCTATCTCTAGGTTCTAATATCTGTTGATAAGGACTAGAGATGGAACAAGTTAAGGAAATAGAAAAGATATCTTGATATACAGAGGAGGAAACTTTAGGAACTTGTTAGGGAAACACGACATCGTATCTCTAATATCAGTATTTCTGGGCCTGTAAGTACAGTTTAAGAATTTTTTTACAATTGCTTGCAAGAATGGAAGGCCTTTAATGGGTGAAGGCCTTTCTCGACATAGATAAGACCTGATGTAATTGGTAAAATAATATCTTGAGAAGTTACAATTACAAATGACACCTAGATGAGAGTTACATTCCATTAAATGACAAAATCCATGATAAACAAATTCCACTATAGACAAAACATACAGCAAGACAAAAACTACCGAGGACAAAACTCATTTATATTGCATGATGGGAAATTGATCCCATGGTGTTGATCATAGATCATGCCAATTATTTGATAAAGATCCACATTAGTAATGTGTGTTTGTTTGGGGTAGCTGTATATGGCCTGAATCTACTATTTCATTATTTGCTAATCTACTTGAAATGTTATATTCATTTGTTTTTAATGCAGAAAAAGTCTTATAAATGAAATTTGTTTATGGCCAATTTTAGTAGGAAATTTGACATCAGCACCTACTGACGAAGAAATCCGATTGGCAAGTAAAGTGCTATCAAATGCTAAGGACGAGCCCTGTAAGAGTATTTTAAAGATGCCCGCATTAGCATTGAATGATGGTGAGAAATGATTTTCAATATTTATATCAATGAATGGCTTAGTGGGAGATCCTATTTCCTTTGAGAAAGAACGTACCGAGGTTAACCCTTAGACGCCTGGGGAGAAGGGCATTTTCCAAGAGAAGTTTGCTGCATTTGGTAAGAACTTCAGCAAAATTGCTTATTTTTTGGATCACAAGACTACAGCAGACTGTGTTGAGTTTTTCTATAAAAATCAAAAGGCAGAAGACTTTATGAAAATACAGAAAATGCATAAACTGCATAATGAAAGAGATTATTCTTGTGTAAGTACTTACCTCACCACCTCAGGAAATAACCAGCATAGAGAGTCAAATGCAGCTTCACTGGATGTATTAAAAGATGTTGGTAATCAGGCAGTGGGTATTCAACATAAATTGCAAAAGTATGCTGGAAGGACACTAATGGGCATGCGCTTTGATCATGGAAGATTTACTACTCAGTCTTTCATGGACACATCTAACAAAAGAATAGTCAATTCTGATTTGGACCATGAAAGCACTGCCACAGTGGATGTCTTGGTAGGGATATGTGGTGCTTTTTCTTGTGAAGCAGTAGGATCATGTGTTACTACAACTGGAGTTGATCTATCTGAAATTATTCAGGAGAAAGGTTTCTCTAGTCAACACAAGAAGAAAAATGTTGATACTGATCATACCTTAACATCTAAAGCTGTTGAAAATATTGAAATACAATATTCTTCCAAAGAAAATTGCAAGGACATCAATGTAGATTGGACTGATGATGAAAAGGGTCTTTTTATCAGTGCCATGGCCATGTTTGGTAAGGATTTTGGAAGAATTTCCCATTATGTCCATTCTAGAACAGAAGTTCAATGTAAGACGTTCTTTAGCAAAGCTTGTAAACATCTTGGACTTGATGAACAATGAAATAAATACAAGACGCTGCTTCTCCTTCAGAGCATTGGCTTGGACTTGATATTGGTCTGTCTTAAGGGCACTTTCCTATAAAAGGCACAATCTTCAAAAAAATCTACACGGGCTATCCGCGATGTCTAAAACCAACTCTTCCCCTCGGCTAAAATGCCTGATGGATGACCATTTTCTCAAACAAAAACCAACCCATATGTCTCACCACTTGATGCAAACTCTGCTACCCACTAACTCATCCAATCTTCTACTTCAAGAAATCATATATAATATTTGCAAAATGTTTGACTGATCTTCGGTCTCAATTATCAACTATTCAACAGGTTACTCAAATCAATTGGTGCCTGGATCCCATATTGTTCATTTCAAAACATTAAGCCCTTTCTTTTGAATGACCGTAATATTTCACGAAGATCAAAGTTATTAATAGATGAAGGAATTCGTAACCCAAATAACCCAACATAAGCAATCTCAAGAAGATATTTAAAATCCACTGCTAATATAAATGTAATCTCGGGAAGATCTTCAAAAACCTCTGCCAATATACTCTTTAATTTCTATAATCTCATTACCAGTTTCCAATCCAAGACTTGACAAGTGATTCAAACTGCTGTGAGACTCAAAATAAAAACAAAAAGTTCTGCTACGGCCAACTTTGTATCATTCAATTGGAGCAGAAACCCATTAAACACCAAATCCTACTGAAAACATTAATTTGCTGTGCAAAAACCCCAAAAAACTCAATTTGGGTTCATTAGTAATGATTGTTTGAGGCCTTGATTATGCAAATCAAAAGTAAGGTTCGAATCCGAGGCACTTCCAACACAAACTAAAACACTGAGCTTATTGAAACCCCAAAACCAAGGTCAACTAACAAATAAGACTTGAAAATAAATAAGAAGAACCTTGTATTAAGGTCATTTTGCTCCATTTCCCAAGCATCTTTCTGCGCAAAAAATTTATGATTCCTTTCTCTAGCCATCCAAAAAGAATTTCAGGGTAGATAAAGGGAAAGACGCCTTCAAATAGTGAACAATTGAACTTGGCGGTAAAAAACAGGCTCGCGGGAATGTTGTTTTGTCTATACATTGGTCAAATGACAAAATGTCTCAAAAAGTAGAAAGAAATGAGCAAACCACTACAATATATAATTCTTTCTATCACTGTTTTCAATACTTTGATATTATTAAGTAGAATGGTACATGCAATTTTAAGAATTAGTTTCCAGTCTAGGATGGTTTGCCACATCTCAAGTATTAGTGGTTGGCTAATATATGACAAACAAAGTTAAACTCTGTCAAATACCTAAACATCAATATTGGTGAAAGTAAGTGTACAAGGCCATTTAAAGTGTAAGGATTAATATTTTCTAAATAAATTTAATAAACATTAATATAGCAACAAAATCCCTTCATTGCTGGACTATTTTCTCCCTTTACTATTAGATTGTTTCTCCCCCTTCACTACTAGAAATATAATGGTAAAAATAAGAGGCTGATTTTCCCATTTAAGTGCATGATAATGTGAGGTAAGTGAAATATTAGGGTTTGGGGGGAGGAACCCACCCTTCCCTTGTTATTTTTAGCTTTTGTAAGATTAAAATTTAGCATTTTTTTGTAGAGAATGTGGCCCTTGAGAACCCAAAAGAACCAAAAATTACCCAAAAGAACCAAAACGTACCCAAAATAACCTAAAAATAGGGTTCAAGTACCCATTTGGGGTTAACTCCCCATTTGATAGCTAGGAAGAGCCAAGTACTTCATAGATTAACACAGTTCATTTGGGTTCTTCTGCATGAAAAAAAATTCATCAATGGGATTACTAAGGAAATTGTTTGATATATTAAAGGAAACACTTGTTAAATGGGCTCTGTTACAATAACTAGTTGTCTCAATCTTAATTGCAAACAGTCCCTGAATTTGGAATTTTATCAACCTAAACCATTTCCAATCAGCCACTCTATAAAACCCATCCGTTTTCCAGGGAAATGAAAAGTAATTTTTTACTGAAACCCAAAATGTTATCACCCCCAATTATGCTTCACCTTGCTGCCATAACTTTCCTCTTAAGACAAAAAAAAAATGAAATGAAAAGGAAAAGAAAAAAGTCTGTAGAATAGAGACCTAATTAAATTATTGTCTTAAAAAATTGTTTCAAAACCACTCCTAGTTTAGTAGTGTATCAAACGTTTTTTATCATGATAGTTAAATTGGTGTCAATAGCTAAGTTGTCATAAATGAGGAGGTCTATAATTTACTAAATTCTAACATGGCAGATGGATTTAGAGACCCCCTCTAAATCCTCATGTCGTGTTAGAATTTAGTAAATTGTACAAATTCATTGTCAAAATTGTAATTTTCCATTGCTGGAGTGACACAACTAAAAATAACCAAATAATTACCAATTGTTATGTGGTCATTTTTAGTCTAGATACCCCGTGACCAAATTTGGTCATTTATCTTGGTCTTTTCAGTTTAGTTTTTACACGTGACCAAAAGTGGTCATTTATCTTGGTCTTTTTTAGTTAGCTCACATAAATTTATCAATTTTGGTCATTTATCCCTTGAAAAAAATTGTGGTGACCAAAAGTTTTGGTCTCCTGGTCACTAATCTCTCATTTTCCACTAGTGTACAATAGTTCTTGGATAAGAAGTATATCAGGTCGAGTGTGTCTCCTTAGGGAGCACCATTTCTGTTTGTGAAAAAGAAAAATGGTACACTCATGTTGTGTATTGATTACAGACAGTTGAACAAAGTCACTGTGAAGAAAAAATATCCTTTTCCCAGGATTGATGACCTCTTTGATCAAATGAGAGGAGCAAGGTATTTTCCAAGATTAACTTGAGGTCTGGTTACCATCAAGTGAGAATAAAGGATGAAGACATTCATAAGACAACCTTTCAAACGAGTTATGGACATTATGAGTTTGTAGTGGTACCATTTGGTCTCGCAAATGCACCAGCTACATTTATGTGCCTTATGAATTCAATGCATTTCATTTTATGTTCATGGGGCTATTTTTCCTGGATATGATAGTAGTAGAGTCGTGTCCTCTTTCTATTGAAGGGGTGGGGATGTGACAGCGTGGTATCAAAGCTGATGTTGCAACTTGGGCCTCAATGGGCCATGAAGAATCAGCCTCTGTGCTCAGTAGGAATGAGACTCATACATAAAAAATCATATTTTTCCCAAGTGCTGAGAGTATTCTCCTTTGGCAGTTGAGATAGCTAAAGCCACGATGACAGTGTCGGATGCGAAAGCTGAAGATGAGCCGACAGTGTCGGTTGGGTTGGAAGATTCGAGCTGACAATGCCGCAGTGATAGTATCAATGTGAAGAGTGAATTCAAGCCAAAAAGAAGCCGATGAGCTGAAGCGGTGGTGTCGACAAGGAGAGTCGGGCGAAGTCGAGTCGATTCATCCGCTGTGTTGTTTATCTTTCGCTAACACAGCAGATGAAGCCACATGAATTTCACTAACAACAAAGAAATTCATTGTATATCAGCAGAAAAGGAAGAAGTAAGAGGAAGAGATGTTACCATAACAACTCACGAGATGAATTCAAGAAGGCTAAGCCTCCTACGCTTGATGGAAAGGTAAAGAATGGTCAAGAAGCTGAAGCTTGGATTCTTGGGATGAGAAAATATTTCCAAGTCCAAGACTACTCTAGAAATATGAAGGCTAGGGTAGCCATTTTCAATTTGACTAGAAGAGAATCCATATGGTGGGAGCACTTCAGGAAAGTGAATAAGATCAATGAAAGGAAGATTGTGTGGAAGCAGTTCCAGAAGTATTTCAAGTAGAAGTACCTCTCTGACAGGTACTATGATGATAAGATTAAAGAGTTCCATGAGCTGAGATTGGGACAACAGACTATGGAAGAGTATGCAAACAAGTTGTTGGAGATATTGAGGTATGTCAGGTACATCAAAGATGAGAAGGTGAAGATACAACATTTTCTGAGTGGATTACCTCAGTCTTACAAAGACAGAATTGAGTTTTATGAACCTAGAACTCTTGAAGAAGCAATAAGGAAAGATAATTATTACTATGAGAAAAGAAGAGGAAAACCTGATTATCAAAAGACATGGAAGGACAAAAGGAACGGGAAGTCTGATCAGAGGAAGAAAGGTTTCAAACCTCCTCATTTCAGAAATCAACAGAAGAAGCCATCACAAGTTGCGAGTAAGCTAGCTAAAATGGTAGGAGAAAAGCTGAGAGATCCACAACAGAACAAAGAACCTATCCAATGTTGGAAGTGTGGAGGACCCCACATGCACAAGAATTGTCCACTTGAGGATGGGAATGCAAGACCGACTTACAACATTTAAGAAGTAGAAATAGTGGGTCAGGTAGCAAGGGTTGTCCCTAGGATTTATGCAGCACTGGAGGACTGCCAAGAAGATCACTAGTCGACTATGGTTGAAGTTGCAGGTAAGATTGCTGAGCAATCTGTTTCTTTTTTGATTGACCCTAGATCTACTCACAGTTACATTACTCCTAGATTAGTTGAGATTTGTGCTTTTAAGAAGTTAAAGCATAGTAAATCATGGTTAGTTCAGCTAGCCACTGGAACTAAGAGAAAGGTTAGTGAAGTGGTAGATAAATGTCATTGGTCATGAATGGACTGGTCACTTATGTAGATCTGAATGTTCTACCACTTGGTTCTTATGACATTCTAATTGGAATGGATTGGTTAGAATCTCACAGAGTTAAGCTTGACTGTTATAATAAGACTTTTGAATGCATGGATGAAGAAGGGAACCCAAGAGTTGTAAGAGGCATTCCAAAGGTGATTTCGGTGAAGCGGATTTTAGTAATGCAGTTGAAGAATTTCTGTAGGAAAGGTTTCCAGTTGTATGCAACTCATATTTTGGAGGCAACAAAGAATGAAACTTCTAGGTTGGAGGACTTTCATGTGTTGCAAGAATTAGGGGATGTGTTTCCTGATGAGATTCCAGGGCTTCGTCCAAACAGAGACATTGATTTCAAAATTTAACTTGTGCCATGATCAGCACTAGTGTCCAAGACACCCTACAAGATGAGTACACAAAAAATGCTAGAGTTGAAGATGCAATTGCAATAGTTGTTGGATAAGAAGTATATCAGGTCGAGTGTGTCTCCTTGCGGAGCACCATTTCTGTTTGTGAAAAAGAAAAATGGTACACTCATGTTGTGTATTGATTACAGACAGCTGAACAAAGTCACTGTGAAGAAAAAAAATCCTTTTCCTAGGATTGATGACCTCTTTGATCAAATGAGAGGAGCAAAGGTATTTTCCAAGATTAACTTGAGGTTTGGTTACCATCAAGTGAGAATAAAGGATGACGACATTCATAAGACAACCTTTCAAACGAGTTATGGACATTATGAGTTTGTAGTGGTACCATTTGGTCTCACAAATGCACCAACTACATTTATGTGCCTTATGAATAGTGTCTTCAGCAGGTATTTATACAAGTTTGTTCTTGTTTTCCTTGATGACATTCTCATTTATTCTAAGAATGAGGAAGAGCATGAAGAACATCTGAGATTGAAATTTCAATTGCTCAAGGTGCATAAGCTGTGTGGAAAGCTGAGTAAGTGTGACTTCTATAAAGATAGGATTCATTATTTGGGTCACATTATCTCATATGAGGGCATATTTGTAGACCCTGAGAAGATTGAGGCCATTATGAATTGGCCTACTCAAAGAAATGTGACATATGTAAGATCTTTTATGGGACTTGTAGGATTCTACATGAGATTCATTGAAGGAATCTCCAAGGTTGCACATCCAGTCATTTCTTTGCAAAAGAAGGGAATAAAGTTTGAATGGACACCAAGGTGTGAAGAAAGATTCCAGCAGTTGAAGAATCTTCTCACAAGTGCACCAGTATTGAATATTGCAGACCCAGAAAAGATTTTGTGGTGTGTACCGATGCATGCAGTCAAGGGCTTGGAGAAGTCCTTATGCAAGAAAACCACGTGATATGTTGAGTCAAGAAAGATGAAGGAGCATGAGAATAACTATGCCACTCGTGATCAATAACTTGCATCCATAGTACATGCTCTCAAGATGTGGAGGCATTACTTGATGGGCAGAATATTTGATCTAAGGACAGACCATTGTGGTCTGAAGTATTTATTTGATTAGGGGCCACATTAAATGCTAGGCAAGCTAGACGACTGAAGTTTTTATGCGAGTTTGATTTTGAAATCAAACACATAAAAGGAAAAGAGAATGAGGTAGTGGATGCACTCAAAAGGAAGGTGCAGGAAATGCATGTGGCATCTCTTAGTATTTTCCAATCAGATTTGAGGCAGTAGATTTTTAATCATGTTGTTGAAGATTAGATGTATGCGCAGGTTAAAGACAAGTTGCAGCAACAAATCCTTGAAAAGAAGTATGAGGGATATAAATTGGAAGAAGATGGAATTCTTACCTATAAGAATAGAATTTATATTCCCAACGTAGAATATTTGAGGAGAGTTTTATGGATGAGATCCATCAAGCTCCATATTTTGGTCACCCATGATATCGGAAGACAATTGCTACATCTAGAAAGCAGTATTTTTGGCTAGGAATGAAAAAGGACATGGCTGAATATATTTCAAGGTGCATGAAATGTCAGCAGGTCAAGGTTGAGCATCAACACCCCGTAGGTTTGCTGCAGCCTTTTCCAGTTCCAGAATGGAAATGGGAAGTTATTTCCATGGATTTTATTACAAGATTTCCAATGACTTGGAGAAAACATGATTCCATCGTGGTTGTGGTGGACAAGTTGACAAAGGCAACACATTTTATACCGGTTAAGTCCACACATAAGACTGATGACATTGCAAAAATATTCATGAAGGATATTTTCAAATTGCATGGATTGCCTAAGGAAATAGTCTCTGACAAAGATGTCAAGTTCACTTCCAACTTTTGGAAGGGTTTGTTTGTGGACTTGGGTACAAAGTTGAACTTCAACACTTCCTACCGTCCTCAGACTGATGGGAAGATAGAAAGAGTGAATCAAGATCTTGAAGACATGCTTCGCATGTATGTAATGGACAAACCAACCAAGTGGGAAGATTATCTACATTTGGTATAATTTGCATATAACAATGGACAGCAAGCATCCTTGGGGATGATTACATATGAAGCTTTGTATGGAAGGAGGTGTAGGACATCAGTGACTTGGGATAATCCAGTGAACAGGGTTGTGCTTGGTCCATAATTGCTCAAGGAGATGGAGCAAGAGGTTGTAAATATCAGGCAGAATCTGAAAGCATCCCAAGACAGACAGAAAATCTATGTAGATAAGGATAGGGTGAAACAAGAGTTCAATGTGAGGGATCATGTTTACCTCAGATTGAGGGAAAAGAAGAGGTCCTTGAAGCTTGGAAGTTGTGCCAAGCTGTCACCTAGATATTGTGAGTCATTTGAAGTGCTTGAAAGAATAGGGCTAGTTGCATATAGACTTGCATTTCCTACTAGCACTAGAGCTCATAATGTTTTTCATGTTTCTTTGCTTAATAAATATGTACATGATCCTAACCATGTGATAAATTGGGATGTGATTCAGGTGGAACCTGAGGGAGAGTTCCAAATTGAGCCAATGCACATCCTCGATAGGAATGTCACAATGCTCTGAAATCGAGCCATAGGATAGGTAAAGGTGCAAAGGGAGCACTACGGTGTTGAAGAGGCTACGTAGGAGCTGGAGGATGCCATGCGATTGACACATCCATTTTTATTCAATTCTGTGGAGCACTGAGGGAGGTACCAGTGTAGAATTTTTGTTCAATTTTTAAAGCACTCAGGACAGTGCTATTGAAGGGGGAAGGGAATGTAACACCTCGGTTTTGACCCCGTTTGCATTAAAAATGTATATGATGTAAATATTGTATTTAATCGTGGTGTGGAGCTAAAGGAAAAAGTTCTACCATCGATTTAGCGTTTTATGTTTTGGGAATTAAAATCAATGCCAATGGTATTTCATGCTAGCTAAGCACATTATAATTTGGACATCATGTACATATGCAATTTAATTAAAAACCCATAACCAGCTATGTCAATGCAACAAATAATGAGATGGGGGCATGATTTTCTAAGGATAAGGGGGAGAATGTTTAAAATTGAGACAATGGGGAGAAGCCAAGTGTCAAGAGGAGAACCCATCAGCTACCAACCACCTTTCTTGTCTTATTCACCAGTCATTTAAATTCTTCAGGATTTAGTTGGGTAGTTATTTCCTTAGATCTTGGGAGGCATGGGAAGCCGTCAAATTTGGCAGGGCCATTAGCCTTGACCACACACATTCCCAAAGAGGATATTCCATTCATTATTCCTCACATGGAAGAGGGAAGGGGCATTCTACTCATGCATGCAGGCATTCCTCATGCACTGAGACAGCCACATTCTACTCATGCATAGGAGCTCACAACTGATTTTACTTCAATCCCAGAATTGTAATTGCTGTGTATACATCTTTTGTTTGGTCTGAACTGGTTTGGGAGGGGAAATGGGGTATGAACTAGCTTGATAAACCTAGTGTAATAAGGAACCTCATAGATAGATCTAGAGGGGCCGGTTTCCTTCTTTGCACACCCTGAATAGCACCGCAATGGAAGGCATAGCCTGAGGGACTATGTAGCAGAGAAGGGGATGCTTCCTTGTGTTGGGTGTGTAGATGTTTTAGAAACCAGGACAAACTTGGTGCTAGTGTCCATAGCTCTATGGTTGAGCTCACTAGCTTAGCAGTCAGCCTTTTCAGCTCCTTAAAATCCTGATAAACCCAACGGTTTTTGGCTTGGATGAATTTTGTTATATCCTTGGCTATGTGTGAGTCTGCTACTGTTTCTTATTCCTTGTGGGAATCATGCCCAGCTTGGGGGTGGCAATGTTGCTGAGAGATTGATGAGCACACTGGCATATGGTGTGGTGGAACGTTGCAGTGACATAGCTGGTTGCGGGACGAGCTTATTCCAAGATAAGTCTTTCTTGTCTATTATATGTGCTTATGGATTAATATGAACATGTTAAATGCTTGGATGGTATGTATTTTTCTTCCATTGTATGTTAATGATTTATGCATCTGTGCATGTTGTTAGTTCAATGCATTTCATATTATGTTCATGGGGCTAGTTTGCACAGATATGATAGCAGTAAAGTCGCGTCCTCTCTCTGTTGAAGGGGTGGGGATGTGACACTTTCTAGAGAAGGTTTTTGTAGAGTTATTTAGTATTACAATATAGGAAAAATTTATCTAAAAATACTTTTTCTAAAATTTATGTAAATAGTAACAAATGGTTTGGTCGAGGTTGTAATAGAAATTTATTATAACTAAAAAAATTTACAGCTGAACAGAGGTTGTAGTGGATTTTTTTTTCTAGTGCAAGGACAAATGCATAGATGTGTTCCTTTAACATACACATTGGGGGTATCTACATTGAATTTTCCACGTCAATGCTTTCAATTTATCTAATGCATCAGTGCATGTTATTTTAAATGTGCCAAATCGGTGCTTTCAATTAATGTACAAACCAATGCATTATTCATGTATTATCACAATAGGGCATAATATATTTTATATTGCATTGGGAATTAGGGTTAAAATAGACACACTGGGGTGTAATCATGTGCATTGAAAATTCTACCAAATTTGATGATAATGAGCCTTTGATGGTATTAATTGTACATGTTTACTTTATGTTACCAATGTGCTTGTTAATAAAAACACTGAGAAATTTATTTGATATAAGAGCACCAATGTGGTTTGTTTGTTTAAAAGCACCATAGATCATTTTTTAGCAACCATTCAATACAATGAACAAAATATGTATTCCCTGAACCATACATTGAGTTCAATTAGTTTTAGTTTATTTTAAAATTCATTTAATTATCATAAAATGATTTCTTTTTATAATACTATTGATACTTGAATTTTAATTATCATTTTTGCATATAATAATTATATTAATGTGTTATACCATTGGATTGCAAATATATTCATTGTAATACTTAATCATCCATATATTTAATCAGTAATGTGACATTGTACAACATTCAACAATGCAATTTAATAAGATATTGTTTCAATAAGAAAATATGTGTTATACAAAATGGGACAGCAAATAGATCCACAATAATCAAATTGTCAATATGTAATTGTTACACTTATTGGTAACCAATTGGGACAATATGTCCATTACATTAAAAACAATGCATGATTTTCACAAACAATCATTTTAAAACATACAGATTCCATTAACATCCAATTATATACTATTGATCATCATTCTTAACTTGAATTGTTGTTAATATTCGAGCTGCTTGCATGGTGCCTCATGTCTTCATCACTTGTAGTCGATATTGTACTTGGGTTATTTGGCCAGATGTTTTGTTGATTGGATTGATTTTGTTCCTCCTCTTCAGGTTCCATTGACACACATAAAAATAAGGTGTAATGATTATATCTACATCAATGGGCATAATGAAAAATAAATAATATACATGCTTGTGTAAATAAAAAAAGCATACCATAGCAAGAAGTGATTCATAAATGGTACACATTCTTTCGAAGTCACAAGTCATGTCATTTCTCATTAACTCTTCTATCCAATCCACTCCATACTTTGTTTCCTGTAAATTTAAATGTCATGACAAATCATAGATTTAATATAAAGGTTTCTTGTTGTTCTATTAATTTTAAAATGAGAAAAGTAAAAATGTATAGCTACTTACAAATTGCACAATTAACTCTTCATACCACATCATATACTCACATCCAATACTTAACACAATGTCAATCAATTATTCATATGGCTCTTGTTTGTATTTTAACACATGTTGGAAGACATCCCAGGATGAGTGTAAAATAATTAAATATCAAGATCACATCAAATATGAACTTTTGAGTAAGGAAAACAAAACTGCTCACAAACTTTGTGATCAACCCTTTTCTTCCTTGTCATATTTTCTTATGTGTTGAATGGGTTCCATTTTGTTTTTGCTTCGAAATAAAACAATTAGAAATTAATATTTCATGCAATAATTACATTTTATGTATATAAAAGAAAAAGTATATGATTACATACCTTTGATGCACTTTGTTGTTGACATGGACCCTCTTGCGATCCAATTATGCTAATTTCTTTAATCATCTCTTTGTACATTTTTTTAGACATCCATACTAAATTTTTGTGTATATCACTTCATTCTTCGTTTGGGATTTTCAAAATTTTCCTAAAAAACAAAAATCACAAATTTTGTTTTATATTGATATGAAAGTAAATATATATGATGGAATATTAATTTCAGAATTTTTGTAATAGACTATATACATACTAGAGAAAAACATGTTTAGAAATAATACTTTTCAAAATATTGTTTGGTATAATTGTGTGTTTTTGCTATTGCAAGTCTGACATGTTTCATTGACCATTTCTATGAAAACAATTCCATAGTTTATACATAACTTGATTCTTGGACTCATTGGAATGATTTTTGCATTGTAAGTAGAAAGCATGTCTATACATTATTTCCACTATAGCCCTCATAGTTTTATAAAAAAAGCCCTCCTTTCATTAACTTCTAGAACAACTCTAGATGAATTGAGGCCCAATTCATCATCATTTACATGATTCATAATATTTATTTTCTTAATACGCCATTCTCTTCCCTCATTGTTAGTCCCTACACTCAACAAATGTGAAATAGAATGTTTGAAACATGTTAGTAAATAATATTAAGAGTGCATTATTATTGAAAATTCATGTTTTAGGTTGATTACATTTTGATTCATCTAATTCATCTATTTTCAACTTTTTTTTATCAAGGTTTTACACTCTTTTGAACTTAGATTGCAAATAATCTTATCGATTTTCTTCAATTTTTTCTCTACTTAACGCACATTAACAAATATAAATAATTTAAACTCACTAATGATTAAAATATATTAATTTATACTAAAATTTCAAAGGACTTTCCTTTATTTGTTTTGGGATGTGCTCCAATGTTCTCATCGCAAAAAATCATTTTTGTTTAACGTCTATCACACATATACTACAATAAATTCCCTACATCATTAAATAGAGAAACTACTAAATATTTTTTACAAATAAATTAAATAGGTTTCAGCTGATGGGTGTGCATTTTACATAAATACACATTGGTGCTTTATAATCCCACAAATGCACCGGTTCACAAAAAACATATGTAGACATCGATATAGTGTAGAAAATTTTGAAAAATGATTTAATTTTTAGTGGTGGGTTTATTTTTAGAGCACTGATGCATATCATTTATATGTGTCACGGCGCTATACTCGTGAATTAACATTAAAATGGTGCACTTTTATTAGGTGAAGATGTATAGTATGCACTGAAAAAAGAGGCAATGTTTAAAAACAATTGTTAGGAACAAGCTTTGGCAAATATTTTTTTTTAAAATTAACATTAAAACAATGCACTTTTTAGTGAAGCGCACCGATGTGTTAATTTGTACAGTAAGCACCAAAAAATAATATTGTTTAAACTAAAATAAAAAATTAACAAGGACAGTTTTCGGCAGCAAATGTAATGAGTGGACCAATTGTAATAGATGCCTCATATATAAAGCACAAAGACATTAAATATACAATGTTTGTAGACACATAAAATAAAAGAGAAGCAACAAGAATTTAAGGGTTTTCAACCTTTAAGGTTTTTAGCAAACACCTTTTTTTCCCAAAATATTATGTAAATATTAGTAGGAAAAAATTAATGGATTAAAAACACATATTTTGCAACTTACTTTTTGAAAATAAAATTCCCTCTCATTTACCTATTGAATATTTATGTTCATTGATGAAAAATGCATGTGAAGTTGTTTTTTAATATTTCCATTTTGGTGTGCATAACTGAGTAAAATGCACTAGTGCGCTTTCGTAAATAACACACCACCATATATTAAATAGGAGAAATGCAATTACAAATCTCCACTATTATGTATTAGTGGATAATTTCTTTAGCAGATGGTTTGCATATGTTGAAAAAACACACCATATTCATTTAACAATCCTCTAAATTTATATTTGATATTAAAATGATCTATAGGTAAATTAAAATAATCCATAGGATACATATGTTGTTTAAATTCACACCATATTTTCAAAAATGGTTCAAAAGTCTCTTTAATGTTAGATTGTTATATACTTCACAAAATTTCTTTTAAGAGTGTAAAGAGATAATATTGTTGAATTGACTTAAATGTAGGTAGAAAATATTAGAAGATCAAATGGTGAATTCTTCAATATCCATCTCATACCTTATTGTTCAAAGTTCAAGTTCTCCCTTGTCGTTTGCAAACAATTCAAATTTTAATTATATTTTGATCACCTAATAGAATTAATGATATTTATGCATGCTGATGTGAATAATTATGCATTGAATTTTGTAGGATTCTAAATAAGGATTGAGTTTGGATGTACAAAATATTCCACTAGTAAAAAAATGTCACAACCCCTTATCGGGAGAAAGATATTGCAAGAAACCAGTAGATGAAAATGGAAGTCCACTTTACCCTACTAATTGTAACATTCCATATTCTAGCGTGAGTCAATGGTACTTCATTGTGAAATTGATCCATTTTATGACACCCCAGTAATACGTGGTTCTTAAAAATGTCAATTGTTGAATGAGAAGCTTCAGAGTGTCACACTAACCCATTATATTAATGATCAATTAACTAATGTTAACAGTATAATACCTCTCAATGGAGTAAAATATCAATACGAGATATAGAAAAGACATATACAAACACTCATATATAATCCTTTTTTGAAACGTTGGAAGCCAAATCAACTATGTCTCATCCTAAATTGACCAACCTGTCTCCTTCTGTAAGTCAATTGAGAGCTCTAGTGATTCAAAGTAAGATATCAATACCACTCAAAACATCTCTACTAGAAGATCCAAAAGGTTGTACAAGCTAGAGAAAAATGTCATAGTACACATCAAAGTTACTTAAATTTTTTGAGGGTAGCGATGACTTCTCTATTCCTATCCATTTGCAAAGTAAATGACAAACCTCTTATAACCACACTTTGTATGGAGCTTGGCCGTCTTCTTTGCCTACGTTTGATGTTGTAAATGAATTCTTGTTTTGTGGTAATAATTATATAATTTCCAAGTCTAAAATAGATATTACAAATCTTGGGTTGCTTATCCTTTCACATATATTTTCTCCTCCCCAAAGAGTCAATAGGACTTATGCCATTTTGTGGTCCTCTATATTGTTGGTCTGATTACTTGAATATTGTTAAATACAACGATATTGTTTTCATGTATAGTATGTACATGAATGGTTATGCATCTGGAAACAATAACATGAAGAACATATTATATATTGATGGTCATCCACAAACTCATGGGAATATTGCAAGGTTCATAAATAATTAAAGGTATTCATTATTTAGTGCAAATTGTTCATTCAAGGAACTCTATAATGAGAAGGATTTATTTATGAAAAAGAAGCAATCAATATGTGTTATTGTACATGAAATACATAGTAAGTTTCATGGTGACAAGTTAATAGATTATAACTTTTGTAGATCAAAAATCGATCGTCAAAGATACCTTGCATTGGGACTATATTTCGATGTCCTCTTGGGGCATAAGAAAATGATCATTAATTAATGGTATTTTCTTTTTGCAATGGAGTTACTGTAAATGCAATGCTTAATTTGACATTTTGTTTTGTAAAGTGGTTGGTTGCACTTGTAGTATTGGAAAATATTTTTTAACTCTAATAATTGCATGGTATGATGTTTGAACAAACTAATTTCATTGTGTTTATTAGGATCATCGACATATTATTTAATATTTTTGAAATCAAAATTCTAAAAAAAAACAATTTGTTACCATCTTCCATTTCACCCCACTACAATTTCAAATCAACAGAGAAGGTTGCAAAAGGAGAAAACACCTCGGAGAGGATGCATACCAAGCATGGTTAAATCAATCATTTATCCAATTCCCACTATGTATCGAGTCACCAATTTAGAATGTCTACAGTAACATTGATTATTCACATTTCAACAATGAAGACAATGGAATAAAGGTTGGTATGGATGCTTTCTTAAGGGATACAACTGACATGGAGAGAATGTTGTTAGAAACATTCTAACAACATGAACCAAGGTATGATACTCATATCACCAATACGTTTTTTGAAATCCTTAAATGTGCATCCACAACCACTCTCTTTGATCAAGGTCATTCAAATTCTACCTATTAGGGACAACAATCTTATTATACAACTTGAAAACAATGTATGGTATGTTAGAATCATGTTTCTCAACCATTTAGAGGTAATTAACCATTGAATCCTCTATATTTTGAGGTTTCTGGTCACACAATCAACATTGAAAATGGTTTTTTTCAATAATGTTTGATGACAATGTACATTTATGTTTCCCACTAACTGTAGGTTATTGAAACATAAGGTACTTCCCAATAATAATGTGTTACCTAGCAATTGCGAAGAGGCAAAGAGAATGTTGAAAAGGTTGGGTGTTGAGTACATATCATATCATGCATGTTAGAATGATTGTATTTTATATAGAGGAAATTATGTAAACAAAGATATATTTCTAGATTGTAGGCCTAACAAGTAACATAAATAAAAAAACAAGGGTAAATCACATGTTCGTTCTTATAAAATATTAACACACATGGATATATTCCCAATTATTCAAAGGATATTTCCTTGCAAAGAATCAACCATGTTGTAGGGGTGGCATGCCTCACACAAAAGTGCACCATGAGTTATGTGAATCCCAACAAATTAAACAACCATGAAACATATAGAGGATACATGGCCAAATAAATTCAAGGATGAAGTATGTAGACTTCTATTGAGAATAACCATGGATGGAATTAACTCGTATTACCTCCAAAACACCAACTATTGAGTTTGGACAGTAGTGGTAATCAATAACAATATCGCCCAATGGTTATCTTTGAAGAATGAACATTAATTTTATGTTGGATCTTAGTCCTTGGTAGAAGGAAAGTGAATAATATGAATGTCTACCTACAACCATTAATCGATGACTTGAAGGAATTATGGGAAGTGATACTTGTATACAATGTATCAAGGCCCATTCCAATAAAGAGGTATTTTAAGCTATATGGCATATGTACGTACACCATGGATTTTTATCCTAGATTAGGAGTTTGATCTGGTAAGCATGTTGTTTGATTTATTTATATTTGTAATAGTATTATCTATCATATTTGATTCGATGCAAATATATTTGACATGCTAATGTGGTCTATATACAATAACACCACAGGTATTGTAACAAGAGGGTATCATAAATGTTAATTTTGTAGAACTTTTATAAAGGTTAGGTGGTTCAAACACATACAAAATATGATGTACAACTACTTGAGTTATTCCTCCCAAAAGACCACCCTTATAGAAGAATAACATCTGCTTTCAGTGGTAAACCATAGAGAACCCATAGACATGAAATGATGATACCCATTGACTAGATTAGGGCATATAACAAAGAGAAGGAGAAGGAAATCACCAAATTGTTCAATTCAAATGGGGAACCTATGTTTGATTATCTATATTTTTTTAACACCAATGCTGAGAAAATGCCCATTAGGATGAAAAGGAAACCTGTATTTAATGAGCTACCATGTTGGGAGCATCTTAAGATTTACCATTTACTATATCCCATGCACATATTTACAAATGTTTTATCTCCTTTATGGAGGCACATGTCATAAAAAATGTGACACATTAGGTTTTAGGAGAGATATTATTTCTTCAAATAATATGAAGAATCATTGGCCAAAAAATGGAGGAGAGGTTAGTCCCTCTAGGTGTTTTAAAGAAGCTAATGTCTCATGGATTTTAAATAAAGATGATGTTTCTCTATTGAAGGAAGTTATATCGAGTGTGGATATACCTTCTTATACAATGTTTCTTCATCGTAGAAGAACATTTGTTAGGGTTAAAATCACATGACCATTTGTTTATATTAGTAATAGCACTATCTATTATAGTTGACTCGATGAAAATTTCTTCTTACATGCTAAAGTGCTCTGTATAAAATAACACCATAGGTATTGTAACAAGAGGGTATCATGGATGTTAATTTTGTGGACCTTCTATAATGGTTAGGTGGTCCAAACACATACAAAATATGATGTATGACTGATTGAGGGTATTCCTCCCCAAATACCACCCTTATATAAGAATAACATATACTTTCAGTGGTAAGCCATAGAGAAGCCATAGACCTGAAATAGTGATACTCGTTGACTGTATTAGGACATATATGACAAAGATAAGGATAAGGAAATTACATAATTTTTTAATTCAAATGGGGAACCTATGATTGATGATCTAGAATTTCTTTACACCTATGTTGAGAAAACTCCCATTGGGATGAAAAGGAAATCTATATTTAATGAGCTTCCATAGTGGGAGCATATTAATATTTCTCATTTACTATATCACATGTACATATTAAAAAAAATCATCTTCTTTATGGAGGCACATATCATTAAAAAGGTGGAAATTTGGGTTTTAGGAGAGATCTTATTTCTTCAAATAATATGAAGAAGTATTGGACAAAAAAATGGAGGAGAGTTTGGTCCCTCTTGGTATTTTAAAGAAGGTGATGTCTCATGGATTTTGAAGAAAGGTTATGTTTCTCTAGTGAAGGAATTTATATCGAGTGTAAACATACCTTCTTTATACACCATTGCTTCACTGTAGAATAATTTTTTTAGGGTTAAAATCACATGACCATTTGAACCTTCTAAGGGTATGTATGTAGAAAGATTTTTTTCCACTATAGGTTAACATGCAATTAATTTTATGTGTTTATTTTTTAGTTTCGTTATCCTTTTCTCATTTGTGGGTGTGTGAACCATGATATCCATTGTGAAATATCTAATTTATTTGCATTTGTACGTTTGATCGCATCAAAGGAGATTCATATGGATAACATTCCACGGTGTTGTCAAGAGATATTTGAGATTGTTTGTATATTTGAGGAGGAACTACCCATGAGTTTCATGGACTTGTAGGTTCACATTTTAATACACTTACTTGATGAGGTTGAATTAGTTGGAGTGGTCTCATGTCGTTTGATGTTCTTCTTAGATATTTACATGAAAAAATTGAAGGGGTTTGTTGGATAAAGGGAAAACCCGAGGGGTCTATGGAAAAGGAGTACATAGTATATGACTCATTTTATTATTCTAGTGATTACACTAATAAAATTGATGACACACCCGACACAATGGTTTTAAATGACCAATAAGATGAGGGCAAAAGGGAGGGGGATGTACTCCAGACTAATGAAAAAATATGCATGATAAAGAGCAAGTAACTTTTCTTTTATTAAATTTATATAGAGTAACTATTTACACTTAAATTGAAAATATATATTTTATCTCATACTATTTATTTTGAATTCATGGATACATCAACAAATTCAGAAATTAATGCCAATAATAAATTCATTCCTTACAACGCGAAGGAAACACAACCATGGGTCACATTGTATGAAGATAAAAGAAGGAAATGTGATAGTGATAGGAGGAAATAAATTAGACAATTGAATGGTAGAAGCGTTCCTTCTCCTGGTCATTTAGAAGAAAATATGCTAATGATGTGTCCCAACAGTTGGGTTTCTAACCAAAACAAAGAGAAATATGGTGGATTTGATCATTACGCACGTGGTGAAGACGATGAAATAAACATAGGGATAGTATACATCAAATCAATAATAATCTATTTGTGCAAACACATTATACAACTTGACAAGAACCCTCCAGATCTCTCACTTTTTTAAATACATTGCATTTAGTGGATACTTTTACCCAAACCAAAAATTCTTGCCACTAGTATAGACATTAATTTTGGATAAAATTACATGTTTTAAAAATCTTTCCCAATACCATCAGGTTCCATTGCAATCAAAACCATAAACCGACCCTCAAATCGAAAATGGGTGCTACTAGCATCACCCTTTTTTTCAGTGCTAAAATTACATATTGTTTGAAAAATTGGCTTTAACAACTAGTTTTACTATAATTAAAACCCTAAATCAACCCCCAAATAAAAAATTGGTGGCCAATTTTTTCATTAGGATGAAATTACTACTTTTTTAAAAATTGTGGCCTTAATTGCCATTGTCGTTGCAACAGGAATGTCAAAATCGACCCCCAAATCGAAAAAGGGTGCTACCAGTAGCCACCCTTTCATTTATGGGGTTAATATTGTCAGTATTTCAAAACCACAACCTAAAAAATATATTGATTTTTTAAATTCGCCTTGGAAAACAATAAAAAGGACAAATTTGACTCAAAAAACTTGTTTTTAGAAAACAATTTAAAAATTCTAGAAAAAAACATTAAAAATATTAAAATTTTGCAACGTAAACCTAAAAAAATAAAAAAATAAAGTGAAATTTGTGAAAAAGTAAAAAAAGAAAAAGAAAAAATATTAACTTTTAGATATATATTTTACCCCTTTATCTGTAAAAGGGCTAGGGAGGGGGGAATGGAGGCATAAAGGATAAGGGAGGATTCTTGATTCCCCACCTCCCCACCCCTCTTTACACATAAATGTGGGTAAAGAGGGGTCGATGGGGGTGTTTGATTTATGTAACAAAGGGACTTCATAAGTTAGTTATCCTAATATTACAATGACATTTGCAAAAGTATATCAAACTCAGGTGGATACTTTGAACTAGAATGGAGGAACGACATTAATTTAAATCTAGGGGTATATGGAAACTAGCAATTTGGGCTCGGTTCAAATTATTGTAATGTAAGTGATTCATTATGAAGAGAAGATGTTCCTATACAACTTAGAAACCTAGGTAGCCAAATTTTCTTGGAGTGACCTGTGATTTTACTATAAAAATATCTATATGAATTATTATGCATTGAGCTATCCATATTTCCGCTACAAATTTTACCTTTTTTGTTTACGAGATCATGTGGTGCAAGTGGGATAAAGGTAAGGAACTATGTACCTAAAAAGGGATAAAACAAGCCAAATTCCTTCACTCAAAAGCTTAAAATGTTGCACCTAATAATATTAGGTTCCCACAACAACAACAAATAGAAACATATATAGTCAGTCCACATCTTAACTATTAATTGCAACATCTCAATCTCTATCTAGGGGCAATTCTTGGCTTGAACAATAAACAACTCAATCCTCAAATATGTATACAAAGAGATTGGCAGTCTCGAACAGTGAAACAAAGAATTATTATTTTATTATTTTACTACAAATTTTACAACATTTATACTATTGTTGCTTATCTCTTATAATTTATAGACAAAGACTAGATGGACTAACTCTGATACCATAACTAAATGTCGATCACCCATCCAATACTGATTAAATGAAGCAACTTTTGATATGCTCTAGAAACCAATACATATCCGTTTGATGTAATAGAGTAACTTAATAAGTTGTATTTCCTAAGCTTATAATGACATTTGTAGAAGTATACCTAACTCGGGTGGCTTCTTTGAATTGGAATGGAGGAATGCCATAAATTTCATAGGCAAGGATATGTGGCAACTTCCAATTTGAGTTTGGCCGATATTCTTATATTGTAAGTGTATCATTATAAAGAGAAGATGATCCTATAGTATTCAGGAACTTAGGTAGCAACTTTTTCTTGGAGCGGCCTATGATTTTACCAAAAACATCTTTGTCTAAAGTATTATGCATTGAGCTATCCATATTTATATTGCAAGTTTTATCACTTATGGGTTACGATATTAGGAAATTCAATTGGTCTAAAGGTAAGGACTTTTGTATTTATAAAGGGATAAAAGAAGCCAAATTCCTTCACTCAATGCCTTCAAACAGTGCACCTAATAATAGGTTCCCACAAGAAGAAGAAGAAGAAATAGATACAGTCATTCCATGTCTTGACTATTAACTACAACATATCAATCTCTATCTAGGGAAATTTGTGGCTCAAACAATAAACAACTCAATTCTCAAATACGTATACAAAGATACTATAACTCTTAGACAATGAAATAGAGAATTAATACTTTTATTATTTTTCTAAAAATTTTACACTATATCTCAACTCTGCAACATTCATAATACTTTTTCTTAGCTCTTATAATTTACAGATGAAGACTGGATGGACTAGGTATGATACCATAACTAAACCTTGATCACCTATCCAATATTGACTAACCAAAAGCAACTTTTGATCTACTCTAGATCATGCTCTAGACCCCAACCAATATCAGCTTGATGTAACAGAAAAATTTGATAAGCTAGTTGTATTAATAATTATAGTGACATTTGCAAAAGTATATCGAATTCAAGTGGTTTCTCTGAACTGGAATGGAGGAATATCATAAATTTTAGAGGTAGTTATGCATTAACTTCCAATTTGGGTTCGAATCATGTTCTTGTACTTTAAGTGTTTCATTATAAAGAGCATATGATCCCATATGCTTTATGAACTTAGGTATCCAAATTTTCTTGGAGTGGCCGAAGATTTTACTAGAAATATATGTGTATTAAGTATTATGCATGAACCTATCCATTTTTCTATTGCAACTTTTACCACTTATGGGTTACGATATCAGGTAATGTAAGTGGGCCAAAGGTAAGGACTTAGGTACTTGGAAAGGGATAAAAGCAGCCAAATTCCTTCACTCATAGGCTTCAAATGTTGCACCTAATAACAGGTTCCCATAATAATAATAATATTGAAGCAAATATAACCAGTCCACATCTTGATTATTATGCAACATCTCAATATCTATCTAGGGGAAATTTTTGTCTCGAATAATAAACAACTCAATCCTCAAATATGTATACATAGATACTGACATTCTCAAACAATGGAATAGAGAATTAATACTTTTATTATTTTCCCTACAAATTTTACACTATATCTTGGCTATGCAACATTCATACTATTATTCTTCGACCCTTATAATTTATAGACAAAAATTGGATGGATTACCTTTGATACCATAATTAAATCTCGATCACCCATCCAATAATGACTAACCAAAACAACTTTTGATCTACTCTAGACCCTAATCAATGTGTACCACCCCCTTCCACCTCCATTTTTCCCCTTTATGTGTAAAGTGGGGGAGGGAAAGAGGGTTAAGGGAGGATGTTTGATTCTAGGATCGAGCATCATGTAACCCTAGACAAAATTTTACATTGAATTCAAGCAATTCAAAGCCAATTAATTCTAAGTGGTGTATGAACAACATATATGATACATGTAATGTGACAAATGCAAGATATTGGATTTGTGAGGAAAGTTAACTCAATGATTAAATACCAATAAATAATGATGAAAAATTGTGAAATGCAGATTAAATAGAATAATCAACAATACATTAGAGCCCATCAATTTAGGTGAACAACAAGAAACCATTAGTTAAAATTTAAAGAGGAAAAAATAAAAGGAAAACAAATCATCACTGAGAAGGCCTCAAAGAGTTTAAAAACGGATCCCAAATTCACATAGGGGTTATGCCTCAACACTATGGAAATTGTTTTAGAATAGAAAGTGTGAACCTACATACTTGTTTATACTATTATTAAAAAGTGAGACTCATATTCTAAATGATATGATCAATGAGATAAAAGGTGGTTATTATATGAATGGAAAATGGAGAACCAATAGAAGTAGGCCAAATTTGAAATCCTCATCAATGAAATGTGTGTTGAGGAGGTTGGTATTTAGAGTGCTCATAGTGAGCACCCCATTATCCATGCTCACCTTAATCTCTTCCAAATTTTCATGTGCTATAATCATCAAAATATTCTTGTACAGGATGTGAAAGGATTCCATACTTTTCTTCCAAATCTATGAATCAATTTGTGTCAATAACAAGCAATCATTACTTAAAAAAAATCAAAGGAAAAAAAATCATGATTGAGAAGGCCTCAAAGAGTTTAAAAATGAATCCCCAATTCACATAGGGGTTGTTGAGGCCTCAAGACTATGGGAATTGTTTTACAATAAAAAGCATAAACCTACCTACTTGTTTATAGTATTATTGAAAAGTGGGATTCATATTATGAATGATATGATCAATGAGATGGAAGGTGTTTATTATATGAATGAAAATAGAGAACCAATAGCAACATGCCAAATTTGGAATCCTCATCAAATGAAGTGTGGGTTCAGGAGGTTGGGGTTTAGGTTGCTCATAGTGAGCACCCCATTATCCATGCTCACCTTAATCTATTCCAATTTTTCATTTGCTAGAAACATCGAAGGATTCATGGGTGTGATTGGAAAGTGTTCCATACTTCCAAGGTGAAGGGATAAAATGTGTTGGATGATCCTCTTTCAAAAAAAACTAAGAATTGTTGACATTCTTCTCAATTAATTACTGATATGCAATCTAAATGAACAATGCTATGTACTAGGTGGTATTGATCATGATATAGATCTATGATACATCAAAAGAAATGTCTAATTCTTATTTTATGCCAAATGACAACTATTCCCAAGAAGAAGACATTTATTAGTCTAGTTAGCGAGGTGTGAGCATGTTCTAGAGGATTCTAAAATGTTTTCTAAGATGCTTTGCATTCATTTTTCTAGATGAATTTAAAAACAAAATATTGATATAAGTATTTCCAAGCAATTATTTACCACAAAGTTGTGGAGTTTAGTTGGCGTTCTTTAACTATCAAAGAAACAAAAAATTGTAAAGAAAAATCATATGACAAATGCTATATTATAATTCTTTTGTTAGACTAAATGCCATGGAAGGTTTTTTATATGAAGATGTCATATGGGGTAATTATTTATTATTTATTATAGCTACCATTGGAGTATTTACCAGATTGATCCATCTTAACTTTGGGTTTGTAATTCCTTGAAACGGATTAAATCACTTATAATAAAATTTACCTTTTTACACTATCATTTAAAATGGTAACAAAAAAAAGTACCGATTCTAATAGCTTAGGGATTGCATTGTAATTTTTTTGTTTATTTAATATTTTATTATTTTATTAAAGTGTCACTCCAAGCTCTAGGTCCCTCATATTGGGATGTAGAAAGCCTCTCTTGAAGCAATTATTGTTAGAATTGATGTGCCATTTAGATCTTCAAGCAATGAGTCAAATATTATTGATGCAGTAAAATATGAATGAAGATACACACTGAACAAATCAAACCACACAGGAAACAAATGAGTATAGCTTAGATAATTACAGTATCATTGTCATTAATTAATCTGGTGTTACAATAGTGTTACATAAGGAAGAATTCAAATTCATTAGGGATGAATTCAAATCTACCAACTGGATGTGACTATATCTGACTGACTAGCTAACTAATGGTGTCTCAATCAATATTGGAGTCCAAATGGTTAACTCCAGATGTCTAATCAAGTCACAGAATCAGTAATAAATAGTTAACTTAGTCTAAATGAAGTGGTAGGTGAGCAAAGACGCCTTATCCACATGCAACCATGCATAACTGGCGCTAACTGAACTGATTGTGATCTAACTGAATGTAACTGGAAAATAACTAAGCTTAACTAGTTCCAACTCCAATTGACTGAAGGAGGTTGGTGTCAAGACTCCGAGTGGCTCCTAAAATGTAGGGATTGGTTTAGGAGGTGTCTAAACTAATGCATGCAAGTGCAGTCAGTGGTATTTAGCCTCTAGCACTGTTCCCCACACTCTAGTAATGGGTACATGTGGCCCCATTAGGCCAAGTTGACCCAATGGTACTAGTGGACCCAATTAATTAAATAAAACTCCTAAGTTAGGATAAAATAATCTAATAGACAGTTTGGTAAAGGGAGGATTATAAATCCTAACACCCCCCCTAAATCCTAACTTGGACAACTATGGGCCTTGGAAACAAGGCCAAAAGTCACCAATGTACAATCTAAAAGATAAAAATGTTGCTTAATAAACCGAGGTAATAGGGGAAAACCTTATGGGAAAATCCCCCCCTCAAAACAAGCAGAAATAGGAAAATGCAAGCTATTTTTAGAAGAACTAAGCTTCCTCGTTAGAAAAATAACTTGAACAAAACACTGCTGCAAAATTGCAGCTCTATGCAGCAACATGGTCCATCTGTGCAGTATCATCCTGAAGTTGTGAACCTATCAATGTTCTTATGAACTAATGACTATGTGAGTTGCTTCCATATGGTGAAGTTAGAGAATGATCAAGTTTCTTCTTCTGTGGGCCATGTAGCTAATCATTCGCCATCATCAAGTAGCACCGACCTGGAATTTTGTTGCACCACTCTATAGGGAGTGAATTTGTGAGAGACAATGCAACATGTTCATTTTGATATTGGGACCTAGTTCTTCTTCTGTCTTCTGGATTTCCAGCACCATTTTGAGCTTCATCTATGAGATTTTGAGCCCATATGGGCTTAGGATTTTGATTTGGAATGGATACTAAATCTAGATATAGAATATCATGAGATTTAGTCTCAATAATAGGTTCATGATGGATTTGATATTCTTCATATGAATCTGAAACCTGTAGAAAATCATCATCATTAAAAAATGGTGGAGAAATGGTTATACTTTCATGTGTTGCTGATGGTGGTGTGTCATAAACCTGATATTCTTCAAACTGAACACTTTGTTCAATGAAGTATCTCTTGGTTGAAACCTCCATCAATTTGTAAGGTTTTGCATATTCTGCATATCCCAGCAGAATGCATTCGCTACTTTGGCCTTGGAAGGCCTTCCTCTTGTCAAGTAGTATTTTGGCCCAAGCTTTGGAATGAAAAAATCTCAGATGAGAGACATTGAGCTTATGCCCATGCAATGCTTCGAATAAAGTGGCCCCAACCATTGATTTATGAGGCACTCTATTCTGAAAATACAAAGTATAGTTTATAGCTTCAGCCCAAAGATAATGAGGAAGATGTTTGGCATGGAGAAGGCATTTTGCCATCTCTTTTAGTGATCTGCTCTTTCTCTCAGCCACACCATTCTGTTGTGGTGTGTATGGAACTGAGTGTTCCATTCGAATCCCCTCTGATTCACAGAAATTATAGAAGTCTCATTTGATGTACTCTCCTCCTTTATCAGATCTTATGGACTTGATTTTCTTACTGAAACTGTTCTCAACCATATCTTTAAAAACTTTAAAAATATCAAAAACTTCTGAATTTTGTTTCATAAATTAGATTCAACAATACCTAGAACAATCATCAATAAAGGTGAGGAAATACCTGCAACCATTAATGGAGTTTGTGGGCATAGGTCCAGCTACATCACTATGTATCAAATCAAGTATAGAGGCATCTCTATGTGCCTTCCAAACTTCATGCCTCTTTTTTGGATGCTTACCTACCAAGCAACCAACACATACTCCATCGGACGTTTGGATGGAAGGAAAACCTTCAACCATTTTATCATTGTGGAGTTGCTGGAGATATTTGTAATTGAGTTGGACAAATGTTTCATGCTAAATCTTGCTGGTGTTTTTAGCATGAGACAATAAAGTTGTAGGAGGAGATACAGGTAAAAAATGTGAGAACTCATAAGCTTTAGTAGAATGATTTGCAATACATTTCTCTATGAGTTGTCTAGTGGATTTTTCTATAATCTCAACTATATCTGAGTCGAATCTAACTCTATTGGAAGAGCCTGTATGATTCATATGATAAACATACAACAAGTTAGCTACAAGGGAGGGAACATAGAGGACATTCTTGGACTCTCCATGCTTCACTTTGACTGAACCCCTTCCTTCGACTGGAATTTGGGAATCATCTCCCATGTGAATATTAGGCCCTTTAGACAGTGTGAGGGTAGAGAAGGATTCTTTGGAGGCAACCATGTGGTTGGATGCGCCATAATCAATTATGTATGATTTTGACTGAGTAAGGCTAGCTTTCAAAGCATGGCACCTTTTATCATCTTCTGTCTGTGGTTCTTCATCAGGCTTCTTTGCTCTTTGTGGGAGAACAATGTTATTATGCTTGAGGAGAGATGAGAGTTGGTTAATTTGCTTCTTCATACAATGGTATTCAAGATGGAAACCCTTCGCACAATAGGGACATATCTTTCTATCAAACTTATTTTTCTTAGAGACCGAAGCTCCTTCAAAAGTTTTATGATTTTGTTTAGGCTTCGAATCAGCTCCTTTAGGATCCTTCTGTTTTGATTTCCCTTTAGCTTGCGGTTTAGTAGAGTATGTCACTAGGAGAGCTTGATCTTTAGAGGCCTTGATGACTCCCATATGGATCAAAATCTTTTTCTCCTTGATTAAGGACTCGGAAAAGAAATCAAGTGAAGGAATTTTCCAACCCGAAAAGGAATCCCTTGAGGAATGGAAGTTTGAAACAAATACATAATACTCAGGATCAAGTTTGCTGACAATGGAGAGAACATTTTGCTCATCCTTTCTTTCTATTCCACACTGTCTGCATTGAAGTGTAAGAGACTTGAACTAGTAAAGAATTTCTTTATAGTTTCGAAGTTGCTAGGATGTAAGGCAACCAACTCATTCTTCAGGAGGTGTCCCTGAATCTCATCTTGTTTTCCAAACAATTCTTCAAGCTTCTCCTAGGCTTCTCTGGGAGTCCTCAAACCTTCAAGGTGGAAGAGGAGATATCTGGATATATGAGTGCATAGATGAACAAAATCTTCATCTAAGGAGTTCAGAAACTTGTTTCTCTCAACTGGATGATGGGGCTCAACCTCCCTTCCAAGTATTATCCTAAAGTATCCCCTGTTGCGCAAGGAAACCTGCATATATGCCCTCCAATCGAGATAATTGAGGGGTGTTAGGATCGGAGGAGTAGAAGGTAGAGAATCCATAATTCTCCTGCTGGAAAAACACAAATCTTCACATAAGCTACATAGCACCTGTATAATTTCACTGCAAAACACTAAAACATTCAAACTATGTTAGAATCATGCCTTCCCTCTCGACATGAACACTTTCTTAGGGTCTGTCATGCCTGCACCACCACTTTGAATAAATTCATAGGAAGTAAGGTACCCTTTGTGGGACTTATGTGGAAACCTAGCTGCTTCTGGTGTTCAATGGAGAGTAGACAGACATGAAGCTTACTTGAAATGGCTCTGATACCATGTTAGAATTTATGTGCCATTTAGACATTCAAGCAATGAGTCAAACATTATTGATGCAGTAAAAGAGGAATGAAGATACACACTGAACAAATCAAACCACACAGGAAACAAATGTGTATAACTCAGATAATTATAGTATCATTGTCATTAATTAATATGGTGTTACAATAGTGTTACATAAGGAAGAATTTGAATTAATTTGGGAGGAATTTGAATCTACCAACTACATGTGACTGTATTTGAGTGACTAGCTAACTAATGGTGTCTCAATCAATGTTAGAGTCCAAATGGTTAACTCAGATGGCTAATCAAGTCATACAATCAGTAATAAACAGTTAACTCAGTCTAACTGAAGTGGTAGGTGAGCAAAGGTGCCTTATCCACATGCACCCACGCATAACTGGCGCTAACTGAACTGATTGTGATATAACTGAAGGTAACTAGAAAATAACTAAGCTTAACTAGTTCCAACTCCAACTGACTGAAGGAGGTTGGTGATGGGACTCCCAGTGGCTCTTAAAATGTAGGGATTCGTCTAGGAGGTGCCTAAACTGATGCATGTAAGTGCAGTGGCAGCTATCCTCTAGTAGTGTTCTCCACACTCTAGTAACTGGTACATGTGGCCCCATTAGGCCAAGTGATCCCAATGATACTAGTGGACCCAATTAATTAAATAAAACTCCTAATTTAGGATAAAATAATCTAATAGACAGTTTGGTCAAGGAAGGATTATAAATCCCAACAATTATCAGCTTAGATCCATGGTTTGTACCTCAGGGGATTTGATCTCTCTTTACACATAATGGTACATTCATAGTTAAGATGGATCTACACTAATATTTAATTATAATAAATTTTACCCTTTTAACTTATCCTTTAAAATGGTAATCAAACAAAGTAAATGAGTCTATTTGAATTGACAAGTGTTTCAAAAATCTTATTTAACAAATAAATTAGCTCTACCCATATATTCTAATTAATTCTTTTAGTTTCAATTAATTTGATACACATATCTTTGGTTTTGAAGTTTAAAAAGGGATTTTGTCTAAATCCATCTTAACTCAATATATATCAAGGGCTAAGAGGATCAAATCCTTAAGATGCAAACCATTTTTAGAGTGTAAAAACTTAAGGAAATGTTTACACCTATTGGCACATGCTGTATTTAATTATAATAAATTTACCTTTTTACATTTCATTTAAAATAGTAATCAAATAAAGTAAAAGAGTAATAAATTTTAAATTGAATCTCTCTAAAATACTTTTTTTAATAATAACTTAGATCTAAAAATACATTTTAATTAATTCTTTAAACTTTAATTAATTAAAATACATCTATCTTTAATTTTGAAATTTAAATTAAGATCTTCATTATAAATTTTTATTTACATAATATTTTATTAAAATATAATTGCGCCGAGAGGCGCTCTACAACCCAGTATGGGGGAGATCTTGTAACGTGATGTAACGTTACTAACATGTCGGCAAAAAATAATTGTGCCAAGAGGCACTCTACAACCCAGTATGGGGGAGATCTTGTAACGTGATGTAACGCTACTAACATGTTGGCAAAAAATAATATAGTGATAGTGAATATTATGGGAGAGATCTTGTAACATGATGTAACGTTTGTAACATGTCGGCAAAAAAATAATAGTGATAGTGAATATTATGGGAGAGATTTTGTAACACAAAATAAAAAATAATATCACTTTCGTAAAGTTATTTTTATTAATAAAAACTAAATTTTCTAATATGCCAAAATAAATGACAGCCACAAAAACAATCTAATATGGGGGAGATGTTGTAATCTTCCTACCTAACAAAACAATAAAAAAGTAAAAAATTAATTATCCGTAAAAGAAAAATATGTGGGTCAAGAAAAAACACAAAATTGAATTATTCACAAAAAAATGTTGGCCTTGCACATGGTTTTAAAACCATGTGCAAGGCATTCTAAACAACCCATGGTTTTATTGTACATGGTTTAGGAGGATTCGCACATGGTTTTAAAACCATGTGCAAGGCCTCCTAAACAACCCATGGTTTAATTGTACATGGCTTAGGAGGGCCTTGCAAATGGTTTTAAGACCATGTGCAAGACCTCCTAAACAACCCATGATTGTAGGAGTGGGGAAACGATGCAATCTTCATTCCTAACAAAATAAAAAATATTATATGTAGGTCATAAATAATATTAAATATTAATAATAATAAAATTATATGTGGACCTTAAATAAAAAGACATGTCTTTTGGTTTGAATCAAATCAATTTATACCTAAGAAGAGGTTTGCACCCCAAGAGATTTGATCCATCTCGGCGCTTGATAGAGACTAGGATTTGGATCTACTCTAGTGTATAAATCACATTGAACACTTAATTACAATTACCCTCGTACATTTTAAACCATAAATAATCTTCCTACAATGCCCTTTACGATTAACGTGGACCACTTGACCCTATAGTTCACTCCTCTTACTAGCAAATAGCTAAGACCGCATTATCCAACCAAATGCATATATGATTTTTAACCTGCCCTTTGAGGAATCTCCAGAACACTGTGCCCTCCCCATGGAAGAAGTCTTGGTTACTCAACCAGTTTTTGGCCACAAAGGAAAGAAGATGTAGAGCCCCTCCTTCTTGATAGTTTTTTTTTGTATTTTGTATTTTGTTGAACCAACAGTTTGTTAAAATCTACACTTCCCATGTTATGGTTAATTTCAGGAAGCACTCTAGAATTTTCAAGATATTGTTTATAAATATAGTTGTTTTAGTCTCCTCCTTTCATAATATCATGGAACTCAGGTTCTTTGTTTTGTAATGAATAGTTGTGCACAACATTTTTTCTCCTAATATAATTACTTGGTTTCTATTAAAACAAATAAATTCTCCTAATATAATTACTCGGTTTCTGTTAAAAAAAAAGTGGTGTGCATGGTTCTCTGTTTTGTAACAAATGCTCTATATATTAAATCTCACCTATACAATGTCACAACTGGTGTGCATGGTGTGCATGGTTGGTGATTGATAAATATATAGACAATTGTATAAATTAAAAATAATAATTGTATACATTAAATTTGTAAGAGTTTTTTTATAATAATAATAATTTTTTGAAGATCAGGTGTATGAGACTCCTATCCTTTTGGATCTAAACATATAACTTCTTAGAAAAAAACTTATATTCATAACCATTCATATTATACATTTGAGCCTATAACATTTTAGGAAAAAACATATGTTTTTAACCATTAAACGCACTCATATTATACTTCATTTTTTTAAATGATTAAAAAAACTAATTTTTATAAATTTTTAACTTTAATGAAAGTTGTTTAATATTTTTAAAATTAGATATTACTTAAAATTTAAATTGCTATATTCATTCATATGTTATCTCATTTTTTAGATTATATGGAAATTTTTAAAAATAGGAAAGTTGCATGGTTAAATACTATAAATTATATTGGATTATGGTAAAATAATATTTATATTTAAAGTTTACCATCAATTTTTATTAAGTTGTTAAAATCAAAATTATATTTATTATAAGATTAATTTACTCTACTTTAATTAATATAAAATTATATAAAACGTTTAAAATTAGCATTCTATTATATATCAAATTTAAACCATAATGAAATTATTTTAAGATAGTTATTCTAGAGAAAACCCTAAGCAATTTCATTTTGAGGATGGTATTTAGGGTAAATCCTAAATTTTTTGCACAAGGCCAAGTTTATAACAAAGCTCTAAGTCGTTATAACAATACTTTGTTTATGAGCTTAACATGTCAGTTAGGGGAATAAAACCTGGCTAGAGATAATAACACTCCATTCTACAACTACTAAAGCTAGACACAATTGATATAAAACTCTAATTAAATGTGATTGAAATGAATACCATTTTACCATAAATTTTTCAAAAAAAAATAATATTCACCAAAATTGACCCCACTCCTATTGAAAACACCTAAAGAGAAAATTAATGTTCACTAACACTAAATCGATGGGTTCTCTTATTGTTGGTGCTTTGATTTTATTAGTATGTATCGCAGTAAGAGACTATTGCTTCGATTTAAAAGAATGGGGATAGACATATTCCCATAAATTTACCTTCCACCAAAATTTTCAAAAAAAATAGATAACATTCATCAAAAACAACCCCTCATTCATAGTGAAAACATCCGAGAGAAGATTATGTTCACTATTAAGTTATAAAATGATGTAACATTGTGTGATACTAAATCGACATGTTGTCTTATTGAAAGGTTGAAGTTTTGATTTTGTTAGTCCTTGTCATAGTACTAGGCTATTATATACATTTCAAAAAATTAGTTTCAAAGGAATAGACATAGGGCGCTCTTTCTCAATGTAATTTTACTTTATAATTATATGAAATTATTTTTGTTTGGTGATTGTGATTGGAACCAGCATAGATCCAAATCCTAGGCTCTATTAAGCGTTGAGATGGATCAAATCTCTCGAGGTGCAAACCTCTTCTTAGGTATCCATTAATTTGATTCAAACCAAAAGACAAATATTTTTATTTAAGGTCGACATATAATATTTTTATTATTAATATTTAATATTTAATATTATTTATGCTAACATATAATATTTTTTATTTTGTTAGCAACGGAAATTACAACATTTCCCCATACATGGGTTTAAAACCATATGCAAGGCCCTCTTACAACCGTGGGTTGTTTAGGAGGCCTTGCACATGGTCTTAAAACCATTTGCAAGGCCCTACCAAACAATGTATAATAAACCATGTGTTGTTTAGGAGGCATTGCACATGGTTTAAAAAGTACAAGGCCCTCCTAAACCATGGTTTAAAAACCATGTGCAAGGCCCTCCTAAACAACCATGGTTTTAAAACAATGTACAATAAAACCATGTGCAAGGCCCTCCTAAACCATGTACAATAAAACCATGGGTTGTTTAGAAGGCCTTGCACATGGTTTTAAAACCATGTACAAGGCCAACATTTTTTTGCGGATAATTCAATTTGTTATTTTTTATTATTTTGTTAGGTAGGAACATTACAACATCTCTCCCATATTGTGTTTTTTTCACCCACATATTTTTTTATGGATAATTAAATTTTTACTTTTTTATTGTTTTGTTAGGTAGGAAGATTACAACATCTCCTCCATATTAGATTGTTTTTGTGGCCGACATTTATTTTGGCCTATAATTAGAAAATTTATTTATTTTATTAATAAAAATAACGTTACGTAAAGTTACAAGATCTCCCCCATACTGGGCTGTAGAGCACCTCTCGGCGCAATTATAGATAAATATATATATTTTTTAATTTAATAATTAATAAATTTAAAAAAATTAATGTTTTCATTAAATTTAAAAATTAAATACAATTAAGAAATAAAAGGTAAATGAAATAAATTAAAAAAAAATAATAATAATAAATAAATGATTGAATGTTGTCATTGAGTGTGGTAGAGAGTGAACCTAATGGTTGTTTCCACATATACCTTGCATAATATTGCTTTCCATGGTGCTCAATATTCTTTCCCATGGGTGGATGGGTAATGAGGCAAGCCTATTGTTCAATTGAAACATTGTTAATTGCAATTGAATGCTATGGGTTTGCCTTGATCATTCTAGATTCATAGTGGTCTCCGTGTTTTGAGAGATAGTCGAACTTAAATGTGTTTGAATGTGCTATACTGAGATCTAGTTGAATAGAGGTGTTCTGAGTGTGGTTGAACCTGGTATTCTGTCATTTGGGTTTTTGGTGTATCCAACCCACCACAAAATATTTTTTGGGCAAGGGTTTTTTCAACTATTTGTTCTGTTGGTAATTTCTTTTGTGTTTAATTCACTACATGTTGAATTTTTTCATCTATCATTTGGGTTTCTGTATATTTGAATAGTATTTCTTAGAACTTTGTGGTGGAATATTGCTTTTGTATATAGGTTTGATTTCTCTTTGTTGGACATATATGATGTGAGTATTGTTGAAATTTTGATTTTGTTGTTTGGGTTTTTGTATACCCAGCATACCTTGAAATCAATTGTAGACATGGGTTATTTCAGGTATCTGTTATGTTGGTAATTTATTTTGTCTTTAGTTCATTAGATGTTGAATTTTTCCATATTTCATTTGGATTTTATGTATATCCAAGCCACCATGAAATCTTTTTGAGCCAACCTTTGTTGGTTTAATAAGTCTCTAGAGGTGTTTTTGGTGGGTTTAGATTGAAGTTAAATTATGCATTAATATGGGTTTTTTGTATTAGAACTAACTCACCTGGAAAAGGTAATCTCAATGTGCATTAAAATATACCATCTTATCATTCTTTCATTGGTTGTTTGCAACCTTGAGGTTTGTTGTTGTATTGGTGCTTGATTGGTTGTAGCTTAGCCTTAGCCTAAATCCTTTCATCGACATTGTCATTCCAAGTATCACCCTTGATGTAATTATTGTTTGATAGACCCTTTGAAAAACTAAACAAGGCCAAATCATAGATTCTCCATTTGCATCGGCACTCGTAAGTGCACATCACAACATTGGCATGTCTCTCTACTTATGAAGAGTTGAGGGTTGGAACCATAACCAATGTGTTGTTCTTTTCCCATGTAATTATTGTTTCCTATTGACATATTAAAATATATTGAAGGCTTATTGGTTGTCCAACCTTTGTTGGTTAAATAATTCTACGATGTTCCATTGATTCATTTTAGCTTCATGTAAATCCATGCAGTAATTTGGGTTTTAGCATCAAACCTAGCTCACTTAGAAAAAAGTAAGATCAATTTGCATTAAAATATCCCATCTTATCGTAATTCTCTCAATGGTTGTTTGTAATTTTGAGGTTTGTTGTTGTATTGGTGCTTGATTGATTTTATTTAGCCTTCATTTAATTCCTTTCACAATCATCACCATTTTGAGTATCTCCTTTAATGTCTTTTGATATCCCCTTTGGAAACCATGAAAGGCCAAGTGTAGCTTGGCCATCAATACCTACAAGTGCACATCATATTATTGGCCCATATCTCTACTTATTAAGAGTTGAGGGTTGGAACCCACAACTAATGTGTTGTACCATTCCCAAGTTGTTTTTCCTAGGAAAAGTTAGACAAAATAATGATTGAAGAGATGAAGATTATGGTCACAAGATGAGTGAAAGTAGCGACAAAATGGGAATAAGGCAAGTCGAAAGAAGAGTTTGACATAATTTTGTTAAAGAGATAGTTAGAATAAAAGCTTGATTTTAGTAATAAAACATGATTGTAATTTGGGTCGATACTACCTATTTTAGCTGTAATGGGATGAGTTAAATTTAGAAAGACAACCTATCGACTGACAATTGAGATTCATTCGACAGTTAGATCAAGAAGTTCTAAAAGCATGAAAGCATCGATCCAAGTTGTGGGTGGATTGGCTGGATGATATTGTTCATTCAGAGAGAAAGATAAGAGAAAGAAAGAGACAAAGACTAGAACCATAGAGCATGAGATGAGATAAGAATGCATGAATTGTAAAATAATATCCAAAGAAGAGTCTCCAAGCTAAGTGCACAGACAAAAGTTGCTAAACCAATTCTCATGCTAGATGAAGAGCATCTTTGTGGTTTTTTTTCGGATGGGTTTCCACGTTAAATCTTGTGTCTGTGTGTCTTTAATCTTTTTGTTTATGTCACATGTATATCTATGTGAATGAACTGGTATGAATGTGTCAAGCTGATCTATTGTGAATGAATTGATATATATATATATATATATATATATATGTATGTGTGTGTGTGTGTGTTTGTGACATCTAATTCTATGGTTGCGTGTAATATGATTTAATGTTAATTCTTTATGTTATATATTGTTCTCTATGTGGATGGGTCAATATGTTATCTTCTTGAATGAATGTATGAGACAGAGGTCTATTCCAGGTTTCGGTCAAGTCACTTGATAGTGATGTAATAAGTAAATACCCCTCATAACTGTAGAAACCTAGTTTTGGTAGTTCCCAATAATATATCTCGGGTGATACTTCATCTACATCGTAGGTGTTGCCGACAGAGATCCCCTCTGTTGCGTCGATATATTGGGTTTTGTTGATGAACAAGGATGAAACCTAGGTTGACAGAATTCACACCAACAAATGGTTCTATTGTTGGGACCTTGAATCATTGTGCAGGGGATATATTTTGGTACCCGACGAAACCTGAAATTCAAGATTGGGTTTATTATAAATCACTGGAGTTTACACAAGAAGAAAGTAAGGGATCATGATTTACTCTGATAGAATGGTTGGAATGATACCTTTACACAGACATTCATGAAATTTTCTTTAGAGAATTTCCCATTGTGTTGCATCAGTGGTTGTTGAAGTTAGCAACCCAGAAGAAACAATTTCAGGGTGGAGAACCTACGAAGTGGAGTCCTCAGTTGATCTAGCGGTTGAAAAGAAATAGAAATCCTACATATAGGGCTATTGACTTCTGGGTTTATACTATTTTGGAGGGATGTATCATGAAAATTGTAGTTGATACGATAAAATCATACAACAAAGCAAAAAGAGAATTTTTCTAAGGACCTCGAGGTCGATATCTGAAATATTTGAAGTTGTGGATTAAGATGTTGGTATGTGAAAAATGGATCTTGATACTGGAGTATGAAAAGTAAATATTTTTGCAAAAAGAACCGGGGTAATGTCGCAAGAAATATTGTGAGCATAATGGATGAGAATAAAATGAGATTTTTATGTTGATGGAAAGACTGAGCAAGAAGGTGGTCACCTAAGAAGTGGAAGAAGATTTCAGTTGGGAAAGAGAAGAAGGACAATGATCAAGAGATGAAGTTGCAGTGCAACCGAAAGAGAGGACTATGGATTCGTACCACATCTCGACAGAGATTCTTGCGATGAAGAAGAAGAATATCATCTTATATCTAAAGAAGAATATTAAGAGGTACCAGATCCAAACCAATATTACGGCATACCCACGACCCCTCGTACATATCCTAGACTAGAGTTAATATCTAGAAACAAATCGACTAATGGTTTTCTCAATAATACTAACAATAATAGTGGGAATAGCAACCAAGGAACTCCCTCTAGCAATTCAGCAGTGCCAAGAGTGAATAGAATGGCCGGAAATGATATAAAGATGCTGATGTTTAATGGAAATGGGTTAGAGGACCTTGATCAACATTGGTTTCTATGTGAAGTCATATGGACCATGTGACAGGTCTAAGATGAGGCCATAAAGAAAGCCCAAATGATCTCAATCCTTAGAAGTGGTGCACTCAACTGGTACATGAAATTCTATGTGGTTCCCATAGGAATCCCTCAGAACACATTATATCAAATCCAGACGGGATTGATAGTTGAATTGAAGAAACCTAAGTTTGAGTTGAAGTGCATTATAGAGCTGAAAGAAATTATATAGTTACCTACAGAGTCTATTTGGTACTTCCACCAAAGATTCAAAACTTTGATGGCTAAAGTAAGTTTTCAGATGTCGGATGTACAACACAAAAAATGGTTTATTATGGTGATGTTACCGCATATATGTGTTCCTCTAATGCAACAGAATATTGTGTCACAGAGCGAGGTTATAGAGCTCACCATGGAGTTGGAGGCCTCATAGGTTAGAGAAACTAGTATAGGAATGATGTAGATACAGTCGCGACTTTCTAATCTCACATTGTAACTGCAAGATATCAAGAAAGGGAAAGAAATACAAGAGGAACTCTGGTGTGCTCGATGTAGAATGGAAGGTCACCATAAAGATTCATGTACATATTTCATGAACTATATTGCATCAGTCACACAGAATCTGATAAATACACAAGGTATGCCTTGGTGTCGAATTTGTCAAGCCAAAGGACATTGGTCGAAAGAATGTCTATATTTACATAAAATATTAAGTGCACTAGCCAGTCTATATTTAAAACTATGTCAATCAGTCGGACGTGATGAGAAATACTATAGATAATATCAGTTATTGCAGGATAAGATAGTCGAGAACTACCTGATGAAGAATGACAAATAGATTCAAGTTGAGCAAGCTCGGGCACAATTTCCCCGAGATCAATACCTACAGGCTCAATATCCTCAAGCATAGTACCCATAAGCACAATATCCTCAACCTAGAGGAGATGGAATTTTTAGAGTTTGAGGAGGAGGATTTGGTCGCAGAAGAGGCCAAGTAATTTGTTATCATTGTGGGCATCCTGGACATTTTTCCATAGATTGCACTAATCCTACATCGACATGCTCATACTACAAAGAACTGGAGCACATTATTGAAGAATGTCCATAGTTGATTGCGAAGTGGCAGGATAGAAATCAAGATCCACCTCATAATGTTAACGCAAATATACAAAATATTTTCATTGAATCGAGAGAACCTAATATTGTCGTCATGACAAGAGGAGGTGTTGTGGCTGGAGCAGATCAAGAAGCACCATATGGACAATCAAGAGTGGGACTGACACAACAAAAGAATATGTCCTTTGACGTCCAAAAGGAAAAATAAGTATTCCTAGATGATCAATATGAGTTCGTTGATTCGAATAATATTCTATATGTATATTTTTTTGTGGTCCCCGATGGTCCTACCGAGAGAACCACTTGTATTACATTGTACCCCAATGCTCCTAATCGGAAGAACTAATAAGAGTCATGAGGTAGTCCCCTCTAATTGTAAAGGTGGGTCATGAGCACCCCAGTGTGGTTACTTGAGCCTACATGTGTAACTCGAGCCTAAATTATTTAACTCGAGCCTACATGTCAAATGAGTTAACTTAACTGAATGGATGAATATAAATAGAGGTGTAGTGCTCCTCATTTGAGACACACACACTCTCACTTGTGTAGCGCATTAGTGGAGAAGAGAAGTAGCTGGAGAAGGAGGAGGATCAGGCTTTGATCTCCTTGCTGGTTTTATCTTTTATATTTTTGGGGCATCTATATTGAAGAATCTTTTGCTGGGTTTTTCCCTTTAGGGTTTTCCCAGGATAAATATTTGTGTTCCTTTTTTATGGTTGTGCTTGTCTATCTTTCAGTGATCCTGTTTATATGCTTTTGTCATGAAAGTGAAATGAAATATTGATGTCTTAGCTAAGCATATGAAAATTTAACATGGTATCAGAGCCACCCTAAAAAGAAGGCATTGTGCAACTACAGAATCTAGGGCTTCTTACTTTTTGGTTATCTCTCCACAATTGATCAGCAAAAGAAGGCTAGGCTGACTCTCCATTGAAGGGCGCATCTTTCTGTCGAAGCGGAATTTGATTCCAAGCATTTTCAGTTTTCGGTGCGGGAAATTAGGGCTTCTTGCATAAGAAGAATTTTTGAGTGAGCCCAGCATAGGATTTCTCTCCTCATCAAAAACGAAGTCTAGAGACTTGGATCAAGTTTTTTGGTTAGGTGAAACTCTGGGAAAGTCAAACCCTAGTTTGACCCCGAGCTAGAAAAACCCTAAATACTAAGACTACTAAGTTTTGGTACATTCTCTATATCCTGATATTGGCGAAGGTTCAAGAGCTGAAAATTGCATAGGCCGAATATAAAATCCTGATTTACACTTTTTCCAAAATTCAACCTCAGATGTGCTATATTTTGGGAGATATGATCCCTCCACGTTAGGGTTCTAGCCTCTTCCAGAATTCATCCCTAAACAAGACACCTAGGGAACATTGATATAGCTTGGGATACAAAGGTCCAAATTGAATTCCTGAAGATGTTCCAGAAATATCACGGAATTTTATTTCTTTGGTCCGAATTTCAGAACCAGAAGATGAAACAGTGACACGTGGTAGTCTATACAACTTGGCTATTCTGAACAGTCTTGTAACAGGTCACCGTGGGAAAATGATCATAAATCCCAATTGGTGAAACCAATTATGATGAAACCTATGTTTTTAGATCAGGGACATGCGAGGTTACCTCAGTGCAAAATTTCAGACACATAGAAGCATTAATTTCAGAGATATCACAGAAACAGTGACAGGCATTTCTGCAGAACAAATTGGAAAACTAGGGCTTCCTGTTCTGGGAGCTTCCCTCCACTGTTTTCAGAAAAGGAGTACATTAGACAGCTGAATTTGAAGAAATATATCTTTCTATCCAATCATATCTTAAATATTCCAAGTTTTGAAAATTAGGGTTTCTCTGACAAACCCTAAATCAGCTAGCTCTGGAAGCAGGATGGACACCTCAAATCGGTAAGATCTAATCTTTTGCTATTTGCATTTGAGGTTCTCATTTCAAAGTGATCTATCACATTAGCTTGATCGTAAAGTTGACATCTTCCAAGCATGGAAGTATTTGATCTCTCTAAAGAAAATGAATTGGACACCTACATCAGTAGAGAGGTTCCAGTTCCATACGGAGATGAGGCTCAAATCCTTACACAAGAAGAACTTGATCAAGGCCAAGAAGATCATTGTTGATTCAATCACAGATCAACTTGTACCACAAGTTTCTTCCCTAAAGACACCAAATATGTTTGATTCCTTGATCAAGCTATTTGAAGATAAGAAATTAAATCAGAAGATGGCTTTGAGAAAACAGTTGAAGAATGTGAAGATCCAGAATGCAGAACAACTTGAAGTAGTAGAAGAAGAAGTGGAGATTGCAAAAGTGGTGATAGACACCTTGAATGTCCTCCCAGGATCATGGGATTCATGTAAAGAATGTATGCCAAAATGAAGTAATTGCTTTCAGCTTGATTCATAAGAAGAGAAGAAGAATATGGGAGCAATTGAAGATTAAGCTCTCACCATTCAAAGAAGATCCCTCAAGCGATGAGGAATATGAAGAAATCAATTCTTGTCATGATGATTTCATGAATGAAGAAGATGATAAAGCAGAATTATCAAGATGGATTCTACCCACAAAACAAATAAAAGATAAGTATTCAATTGCCATTTCATGATATTGTTTTGTTATACATTTGATTATATTTAGTTGATGTGTTATGCATGATAGATTGTTTGCATTAATGACTGTATACTACTAATATGCATGTGATGGGTAAGTAGCTCATGGTGCTATACAACTCTCCATTGCTACTTATCAAACCTCTTTGCTGACATATTGGATTAGTGCACAATCTCAATAATGTCATGGTAGAGATGGAAGGCATCTAGAAAGTTTATGTGAGATATGGATGAATGTTGTATTGACTAAACGGTTGCATGATGCATAAGAATTTTTCGTTATGCATATGTTTTATGAAATAGTTCTAACCATGCAACTGGTGCATTTGAATTGTAGGAAAGGTCCTGTACAACCTCCTACAAGAAAAGAAGGATGAGACTTGTTCCGAAGAACAAGTGATGGAAATTCAAGATTCACTCCAATAAACGAATCTGAAGCTCCCAGGGTGAGAGACACCATGATGGAAGAAAGAGCTTCAGAAAGTGGTAGATCCACCTTGAAGGATGAAGACCACCATGGGTACAAGATATAACTCAAGATGAAAAAAAGAATGCTATGAAAGAAGCTATGAAAAAAAAAAAACAGTTGATCATGGGGAATGATGTATACGATATGAATTCGAGACATAAAGAGAAGTACGTAGTATCTTACATATGGATATACAAGAACAAGTGTACAAAGAAAGGTTCGTGATTTTCCTCAGAAAGAATAGACTATGAAATGACATACTCTATTGACCAGTATATATCAAGCATAGAACCACCTGTACAGAATGGAGAGGGAAGATGATACTCCACTTCAGGGGGAGTGACTATAGAAAATTATATCTGAGTTCGACATGGTATGACATGATGGATAGCTTCATGATGGATCGCGACTTTACCAAGAGTAAAGGGGGTTCCAACCTTCAAGGTTGAATGCAGAAGACTAGGATATGTTGATGACCTGAGAAGACAAACTCATAGAAGATGTTATGATACTAGAATGATGTTTGGGATATAGTACTCAAACCAGAAAGAAAGAATGTGGTATCTTCCAAATGGATTTTCAAGATAAGATATGTTGCTGATAGAAGTAAGGTAAGACTTGTGGCTAGAGGTTTCTATCAGAAAGAGGGAATTAATTCTGAATAGACACTTACTCCAGGAAGCAAGGTACACTTCCTTCAAAACTATCATGGTAGTTTCTTCCAAGATGAAGTAAAGACAAGCCTTCCTTAATGGTATGATTGAGGAAGAGTTTAACATCAAATATTCACAAGGATTTGAAGTTGAAGACATATGGAATCAAGTATGCAAGTTGAAGAAGGCCCTCTATGTCCTGAAGAAAGCTCCCAGAGCTTGGTATGGAAGAATAGATAGTTTCCCGATGAGCATGGGCTTTTCCAAGAGTAAAGTCGATCCTAACCTTTCCTACAAGGTTGTAGAAGATGAACCTGTCATTCTATTACTATATGTGGATGACTTATTCTTGACAAGGAATGAGAGACAGATCATGGAAAGTAAGAAGAAACTAGCAGAAGAATTTGAGATGAAAGACCTTCGGTTAATGCATTATTTCCTAGGTCTGGGAGTATGGAAAAGTTCAGAAGGAATATTTCTCAACCAGGGAAAGTATAGAGATATTGAAGAGATTATATATGTTGGAATGCAAAGTCATGGCCACACCCATGGACTCCATCCTGAAGCTGTTAGCTGATGACTCATTAGAGTTAGTGGATGTGACTCACTACAGACAGATCATTGGGTCATTGATGTACTTAACAAATACCATACCAGACATTTGTTTTTCTCTGAACACCTTGAGTCAATATCTTGTTCAACCAAGATGGGTTCACCTAGTAGCTACAAAACATGTGATGAGATGTTTGAAAGGGACTATAGACTTTGGTCTATACTATGATGGTAGCCATGAGTATAGATTGTATGGCTACATAGATTCAGATTGGGCTGGAAGTATCTCAGACAGGAAAAGCACATCAGGTAGATACTTTTGTTTGAGGTCTGCTATGAGTTCATGGTTTAGCAGGAAACAGTCCAGTGTTTCTCTTTGCACGGTTGAAGCAGAATACATAGCAGATTGCTCTACTAAGTTGTGAAGCCATATGGCTTCAAAAGATGATATCAGGTCTCTTTGACCTGAAGATGGATACTACAATGATTCTATGTGATAACCATAGTTGTGTTGACAAATAACCCTGTGTTCCAACGTAACACATAGAAATCCGGTATATCTACATACAAGATAAGATGCAGATGATGATACTGTAGATGCAGATGATGGTGATTCAGTATTTCTATATTGAATATAGATTTGATGATGTTTCAGTATTCCCATACTGAAGATATAGATGATGATGATTTCAGTATTCCCATACTGAAGATATCGGATGATATTTCAATATTTACATACTGTAGATATAGATGATGGTGATTCTGTATTTCTATACTAAATATAGAAATGATGATCCTTTCAGTATTTCTATACTGAAGATCTAGATGATGATGCTTTTAGTATTCACATACTAGAGATACAGATGGTGATAGATCAGTATTCAGATACTGAAGATGTAGATGATAATGGTTTGGATGATGATGTACTGACGAAGCCTCTGCCTTGAGTAGAGTTCGAACACTTTCGAGACAAGCTTGGTGTTGTCCGGAAAGACCTTCCTCGAAAGGGGGAGTAGTGATGTTGCAGTGGGATTGTATCATCCCTGGGAATTTTACCTAAAGTGATCTGGAGACCTCGGTCCTCGAGAATGAAGAGGGATTGTATCATTCTGGGACATCTGTCCACAATAGATCCAGTGACCTCGGTCCTCGAGAACATGGTGGGATTGTATCATCCCTGGGTGCTTTCCCTAAAGTGATCTGAAGACCTCGGTCTTCAAGAATGAAGAGGGATTGTATCATCCTGGGACATCTTTCCATAATAGATCCGGTGACCTCAGTCCTAGAGAACTTGGTGGGATTGTATCATCCCTGGGCACTTTCCCTAAAGTGATATGGAGACCTCGGTCTTTGAGAATGAAGAGGGATTGTATCATCTTAGGACATCTATCCATAATAGATCTGGTGACCTCAGTCCTCGAGAATGTGGTAGGATTGCATCATCCTTAGACATCGTCCTAAAGTGATAGGGAATGATTCTCCCATAATCAATCTGATGGCTTCGGTCCTCGAGAATGTGGTAGGATTACATCATCCTTGGACATAGTTCTAAAGTGATAGGGACTGATTCTCTTGTAATCAATCCGGTGGCTTCAGTCCTCGAGAGTGTGGTAGGATTGCATCATCCTTGGACATAGTCCTAAAGTTATATGGACTGATTCTCCCGTAATCAATCCGGTGGCTTCGGTCCTCGAGAATGTGGTAGGATTGCATCATCCTTGGAGATAGTACTAAAGTGATAGGGATTTATTCTCCCATAATCAATCCGGTGGCTTCGGTCCTCGAGAATATGGTAGGATTGCATCGTCCTTGGAATTAGTCCTATTGTGATAGGGGCTGATTCTTTCGTAATCAATCCGGTAACTTCGGTTGTCGAGAATGTGGTGGGATTGTATCATCCTTGGAATTTAAGTCCAAAAATGATCCAAAGACTTTTTGTCTTTGAGTTGTGGATTGTAGGTTGTTGCTGCTGATGATGATGCCGTACTGATCGAAAGATCAGAGTATGATGATGATGCCGTACTGATCGAAATATCAGAGTATGATGATGACGATGTACTGATCAAAATATCAGAGTATGATAACGTATTGATCGAAAGATCACAGTATGATGATGATGTACTGATCAAAAGATCAGAGTATGATGATGATGACATACTGATCGAAAGATCAGAGTATGATGATGATGACGTACTGATCGAAAGATCAGAGTATGATGATGATGATGTACTGATCTAAAGATCAGAGTATGATGATGACACACTATGATTATGATGTTTCTGATCGAAAGATTAGAGTATGATGATGATGTTTCTGATCAAAATATCAGAGTATGATGATGATGTTTCTGATCGAAAGATCAAAGTATGATGATGATGTTTCTGATCGTAAGATCAGAATGTGATGATGATTATGATCAATAGATCAGAATATGATGATGATGATGTTGCTGCTGATTGAAAGGGAAAACTGTTGATGATGATATTGATGATCGAAAAGTTAAAGTGATGAAGATGTTGCTGATCGAAAGGTCAAAATGCTGAAGATGTTGTTGCTGATTGAAAAGTCAAAGTGCTGAAGATGTTGCTGATCGAAAGGTCAAAATGCTGAAGATATTGTTGCTAATTGAATAGTCAAAGTGCTGAATATGTTGTTGATCGAAAGGTCCAAGTGCTGAAAATGTCGTTGCTAATTGAAAGATCAAAATGATAAAGATGTTGCTGATCAAAGAATGAAGATGTTGCTGATGATGAAGACTAAAGATTGAAGATGAAGACTACATGATGTTGAAAAGCTTCCAATGATTTATAGATGTGTTACCCTGCTGATGTTGATGATGTCCCCTATCTCTACTCTTGTTGTTGTTGATGTTGTTATAGAATACCCTTCTCGTTAAGGGGGAGTGTTGAAATATTGTAACTTCGAAGAACATTCTATATGTATCTTTTTTTGTGGTCCCCGATCGTCCTACTAGGAGAACGAATTGTATTACATTGTACCCCGATGCTCCTAATCGGAAGAACTAATAAGAGTCATGAGGTAGTCCCCTCTAATTGTAAAGGTGGGTCATCAACACCCCAGTGTTGTTACTTGAGCCTACATGTGTAACTCGAGCCTACATGATTTAACTTGAGCCTACATGTCAAATGAGTTAACTTAAGTGAATGGATGAATATAAATAGAGGTGTAGTGCTCCTCATTTGAGACACACACACTCTCACTTGTGTAGTGCATTAGTGGAGAAGAGAAGTAGCTGGAGAAGGAGGAGGATTAGGCTTTGATCTCCTTGCTGGTTTTATCTTTTATCTTTTTGGGGCATCTATATTGAGGAATCTTTTGCTGGGTTTTTCCCTTTAGGGTTTTCCCAGGATAAATCTTTGTGTTCCTTTTTTATGGTTGTGCTTATCTATCTTTCAGTGATCCTGTTTATATGCTTTTGTCATGAAAATGAAATGAAATACTGATGTCTTAGCTAAGCATATGAAAATTTAACACAATCAAGACATTGTTAATTGCAATTGAATGTTATATGTCTACCTAGATACTTATGTACTCATATGCAATTATATGTGTGTTATGAGAGCTAGTTGAACCTAGGTGTGTTTAAATGTAAGCTATTTTAATAGTGATGTTTTAAGTGTGATTGAACTTGAATCAGTACAAATCTATTATGCATTTTCATTTTTTTGTGGTGGAATATGTCTATCTTCTCCAAGAATTTTCATAAACCTTGGAAGTTATTTGAATAGTATTTCTTAGTTATTGTGTGGTGGAATGTTTCTTTTGTTTATAAGTTTAATATATTTTTGTTTGAGCTATATTTTGTGAGCATTGTTGAAATTTTCCCATTATCATTTTTTTTGTATATCCAAGCCACCTTGAAATATTTTTTATCCAGCCTTTGCAAACATATATTCAACCTTGGAAAAACAACCTAGTCATACGTTGTTGGTTTAATAAGTCTTATAACTTTGAGGTTTATTCGTATATTTGTTCTTAATTGATTATAGCTTAGCATTGGACTAAATCCTTTCATCATCGTCAATGCTTGTAAGTGCACAACACATGAAATATAAAGATGGAATAAACAATATTTTGGTTATGTTTTATTCACTAAATGATTTTTCATATTTGATGGATCACTTTAAAAAGTGCATCAAATTATATACTTGAAGGTTATAATTTTTAACTAGATGATGCAGTATACAGGGAGCTATTACAAGAATAAATACTTCCATTGAAGAAATGGCATAAATGGATGTGCTTTGTGGTGATAAAATTGGATCACTTACACTCTATGAGTTGAGCATTGATAAAAAAATGTATTAAGGTGATATTTCTAAACATCTGTAAATATCTATATTCTCATCTAGTTGTATTTTTTGTTTCTCATTTGCATTATGTAGCATGGATGATTTGGATCTTAGACTATCTAGAACCATAGGTCAATGCATGGAATCTTGATAACATTTTTAGGAGAACCCATATGTTTTTCGATAATAGATAAAATTTATCTATTGTTGCATGTTTTAAAAATTCTATGTCAATAAACTCTAGAGTTTTGAATAAATACATCTATTTGTGAAAAATATGGATAAATACTATGTAGTTTTACTTGTAGTTAGAGTCTTAAGAATTGAAAATCAAGATGTAATTGTTGTTGTTATTGTTGCAATGTGGGAAAATCCAATAGGTGTTTTTAGGTGTTCTTGATATGACCAAGAATGCTTTTCAAAGAGGACTATATTTTCTCATGATTCTCTATCACAGTATCAAGTAAGGGTTACTAAAGTCAATTTCTTACCTTTTAATCCGATCAACAAATGTATGACACTTACATATGTTGATTCCCATGGGAAGTGTCATTATGCTAGTAAAGGAGAAATAGAGAAGGTAATAACTTAAATGCATGTTTATATGCATATTTTTTCTTTTTGTGCAATCATGAAAGAACAATAATAGTTGATAGAACCTTTCCACTTCTTGATATTTATGGTGAGAATATTATGTTTATGCCTTCTAGTAAATCTTGTTTTTTTCAATTGTTGTAAGTATTGTAATGTCTAGACATTCTTGACCTCTTCCATTGCAAGGAAGATGTAAGAAATAAAGTACATATACTAATTTATAAATTTGTCGAGCATGTATTCCAATATTCTATGGATGTATCTAGATAGGCTTACTGCTAACTATATTTCATTATGGTTCAAGTAGTCAAGAGTTGGATTTATCCTTAAAAAGTTTCCATGAAATCATAATTTTAGATCTCGTGTCAATGTAACAATGAACACTTTAAAAATAAAACTTGAATTTTATACCATGCTTTGGTTTTTTTTGGGTGCTCAACTTATCATTGCCAAATACATAGGCAAACGACTTGAAAATGGTACAAACATGTAACCTCTATCTATTTTGATTTGTGGGTATAAGGATGCTTTAATTGCATATTTTCCTATTGATAAATTGATTGAAAAGGTTAATTGATTCAATTGTTTGTTTCCATATTTGTATACTTTCTCACGTTAACATGTTCATGTAACTCTTTCCTTAAATATCTTTGTCGATCAATTTAATTGCTTAAATTGTGATCATTAAATTATCAACCAAGGATCTCATAAGCTTGTGATATGCCAACAAAATATATGTAGGCGTAAGCAACTAACTCTAAGATTAATCAAAGTGGAAATAAAACTCACTTAAAGGCATGAATTAAAATAAGAGGATAATATGTTGTAGGTCCAATATCTAATTCTTATTAGCTATATTTTGTACTTGTAGGTTTAAAAAACATTTAGATCCTTGATGCACACCACACTAGGTCGATCACACTTGCATGAATGAAATGCTATAGAGTTAAATTTGGTCATTGGACTTATATTTGAATCCTTATTCACAACCCTTTGGTCAATAAGCATGAGCAGCAACTGGTTTTGTGATCATCACTCACATTCCTTTGGTCAACATCACAAGCATCAATGATATTATGATTATTAAAGAATCTCAACCTTGAATTCCTAACTTGTTAAATGTACAAAATCATGAGTCATTCTCCAAGCCAATCTTGTGTATCTAGGATTGGGCCTCATGTGTTGAGGTAGAGAGACTGATTTGGACTAAGTAACTTGGAGTAGATTCTTAGGTTGGACCTAGGATGTCTAATCCTTCATTTATAAAGGTTATTTATTATGTGTTGAGTTGATTGCTTTGATTTACCAAAGTGATGATTTTGTTAAGTCTTGTAGTACAAGGCTATATACTTATGTGTATATTAAGTCATGATTATCATATAGACCTCCAGTTATAGTAGGTACCTATGGGGTGGAAATCCAGTTATAAAGGTAATTGATTCTCATGTGAACATATAGTTATAGTAGGTATCCATGGGGTGGGCCTCCATTTATACAGGTCAAATGATTTGCATGTTGAAGCATAAATGTTATGTGATGTTTTACTAACCATGATCATCGATTACTATTAAGTCTCCTTTAGAGATTAGCAACCTCTATAGTGAATTACTTTAGCATATGACTATCTGGTCCAAGAGTATTATAATATGATCATAGCATGTGACAATTCTTCTGAGTATAATCTGATATGATAGACAATTAATGTTAAAACATATAGACCGTCCAGTAAAGATAAATAGATCATGCATAGAGAAAATAAAATAAAAATGAATTTCCTATGATATGACTAAGTGAACTAGACATTGTAAGCTTTAGATAAAAGCTAGAATGTGTGCTTTAGTTAATTAAGGAAATCACATTGATCACTACAAAGTAAATCAATCAGCATGATTTGGTTAATATCATTACCTAAGAGTTAATGAACATGGACTAGTTAACTAAAATGTTTATACTTTAGTTAAACTAAAAGGCAACAATTAAATTAATCAAAAGATGACACTTCAGTTAATAAAGTGTTTGTGTGATGACACCTATGTTAAAGCACAATGACACTTAAGTTAGCATCCTAACTAAGTGATCATGCATCCAGTTAGATGATGATTCCACTCCGGAGTCAGTTAATCATTAGTTAATGTCAAAGATGAAAGGCATGACACATGTGTTATGCATGATGAAGAATCCAATGTATCAGATTAATTATCCATGAAGGTAATTCATAGTTTATGTGCAAGTGGTGCACTATTATCATGCAACCATTTGTTATTGTTTACATGGAAGTGATTATGGATTGTTATTAATGTGTTGTGAACATGGAAAGTTCATATATTTTATCTATATTCTCTATTTCTTGGTGTTCTCTCTTATCTAGCACCTAGGGTGTCGAAGATAATATTTGATCTATCGTAATTATGCTCTGAAGAATTGTTGGGTTTTTCATCCTCGTTATTTTGAGGGTTTTCCTAGGATAAATATTGTGTTGTGGATGAACGATTTATGCCATCGAATGCTATATTGATTCCAATGTTCAATTATTATTCAATTAAAGTTTTAAAGTTCAAATATCTTCTTATTTGATTAATAAAATTAGCAAAACTATGTGGGGAAACCATGCTTGCAAGAATTGAAAGAGAATAAAGAAATGAATAGTAATTGAATGAAAAACTATTGAAATTAAATTACACAATAAAAGTAAATATTTGGGTAGCGTATACCATAGAGAGGGGGGCATGGATCTCTTGGCATAGACTGCTAAAAAAGGATATAGAAGGAAGCTTTTGGATTGCAGCAACATGCTATTTATTCCAACATTATAATGATTACAATGATGATGAATATATTCAAACTCTCACTCTCTCTAACATATAACCTCTCTAATATGATATTTGAATGATATTCTCTCATATTTATACATATAACACAATATAGATAAAAGGAAAAGAGGTTACATCAACATAATATTAGATCCTAAATAAGTGGATATTAAAACTAACAAATTTTAGATCCAAAATATGCGGATATCTTCACCATAAAATCTTGGGACTAGCCTAAGGTGGTTTGAAGAGGATATCAAAATCATATTCCATGAAATCCATGTGCTCAAATTCATGGGGAGAAGCCTCAACTTGGACAAACCACTTGACTACCAGAATTTTTGAAATTGCCATAATGACTAGTTTTAGAGCTCTCAAACATACACCCCTTTTTTTGTTATTTTTTTTGTATTTTCCTAAAGATACACCTAAATGAACCTATTCTACACAAAATATATTTTTTGTATTTCCAATTTTCATTTCCATCTATTTGGAAATGATGTTCCAAGTTTGACTCAAAACATTTGGTAATAAAATAGCTTCCTATGGTAACTAATTAACTACTTAAAATTAGGATTCTAGTAGTCAGTATGATGAACTTCACAATTAAGTTAGGAAACCATAATATATACTATAAGTAATCATAAAAACATGGAAAATAAATCATTTTAGTGCATGTATGTCACATGAATCTCATATAGGGTAGAAATGGACAAATGCAAGAAAATGAGTAATGAAATGAATGAGGATTAAAGGGTAAAGTAGGTGAAAATTGACTTAAATGACATCGTAAAATGTGTCAAATCCAAGGCCCAACATTTCCCCCACACTAAAATCATTGCATGTCCTAATGCAACAAAGATACATAGGAGGCAATGTCCAAATTTGTCATAAATGATACAAGTCCTCAGTGGAAAAGATTTGTTTTACACTTATATTTTTCAAAGTCATTATTTCCAAAGGGAGATGGATGATGATGGGTGGAAAATGAAATATGAAATTTGAAAGGATGTGGAATACAAGGAAATTAAGGGATTATAATTATGAGAAGCTTTAAGAGTTTCATGTGAATGAATTCCAAAGTTAGTTGACTACCTAAAAATAGAAACTGCTTACCCAGCTTTACCGAGCCTTTGGGGTATGATGATATGAGAGAAAAATGAATTGGATAACTTATGGATCTTATGATGTGTGTTGATATGAGAGGAAAATACAAAACTCTAGTTGCATGATAAGGAAAGGAATATGGTTGTCTGAGAGACAAGTGTTGATTTTTGGCTAACCTAATGTGTGGAGAGAAAGTTTCTGCCCCTGAATGCTTCACTATTTTATCATGTTGAATGGAATAGATTAACTATACTAGATAAAGAAAACTTAGGATGAAGGTTTTGGAGGAATTATTTTTGAATATCAAGTGAATAGATCAGACTGTAAGGTCAGTTCTGTCTGAAATAATAATTTTGAGCACACTAGCATGCTACGAAAAATTTGAAGATGTTGAAACTGATTCTATAAATGATGACTTGTTGATGGATGATTTATACAAGGTTGTTGATGCTTATGAATATATTCTTGATACTCTGGAAAGGATGACAAAAACTTAAAGGTATAAAGGAATTGGAACTATACTTTCCATGCACAAGATGAAAAGGAGGTTGTTGCAAATATGAATATGATGAGACCAAATCTACCCATGATGGCTTGTGATAGCTAGGTTTGATGATGATCTCGAACTGAACATACTGCTGAATCTTGAAGGTATGAATTAATTCTCAATTATGTTTCTTGTATCATTATTAATTAACCAATAAAAAGAATATGGGGAGTAACAATTCTCTGCAGATGATGACCTCATGCTGCAAGAAGACTTTGTGGATTTCTCCATTTGTTTTATCTCAATGATGGCGTCTTAAGGATATTAGGCATTGATGATACATTAAAATTTTATTGGTTGCATTCAATCCATTGAAATACCACTCAAATTATCAATGCTTCAGGATGGTAGGAATTTTTACAATACTCAAAAACCCATCTCTATATTTAGGTTTTATTTTACTGATCTTCATGATTAATTTCCTAGGTTATATAATAGGTATTTGGCCTCCACTTGCAATCCTGGTCAACACTTTCCATGTTTATACTTAGGAGCACCTTATACTGATTCTAGATAATATTCTTCCAACTATACTGACTGCCTAAATCAGTAACTGTGCTTTCCTTCCTTTCTCATACTTGGACAGTTTTTTTTTTCAGTTTTAAGGTGAAAAAGGAAGAAGCTAGTCTCATGGAAAATTCCTTCTTTTTTTTCCAACTCATACTCCATATTTTTCTATCTAAAAATAATGAACCCATTGAATTTCCACCACTCATTAGCTGACATGCCTTATTCAGTTAATTCGTGACCTCCTTGACTTATTTGGACAATGTTTTATGCACCTAGGGGGGATTTTTTATTTTAGTAATCCTGTTATTTGTGAGTATTCAACTTTCCTTCTAAGGATTTCGAATATCTGATGTAATTATATATTTTTACAGCCACTGCATTAAAAAGGTTCGTTGGTGTACACTTATTCATTGCAAGTTAGTGTTATGCACCAATTTAGTCTCCAATTTTGAGTGGAACCTATGCATGCTTTCTAGCAATATTTTGTGAGTTCAATTGTGCTGATATTGGGATTAATTTCCAAAAGGTATCAGAGCTAGGTTATATCGATAGTTATTATCTCTTTTCAATATGATTATAGGATCAATTCTCACTCTCTAATAAATCACATTTAGTCTACCAGGGTGCAGTTGTTGAAGCAATGGATCAATCTCAAAATACCATATTGACTCCATCTAATTACTTTGAATGGAAGGAACATATGGAGATATTTTTGAGGATAAAGGGCCTCTAAGGATGACCATGAAAACTGAATCTGAGACTAATGTAGTAGTATAGAATATCAAGTGGCACGATAGGAGGGATGAGGCTTATCATCTCTTGTGTCTCAATATTTTTAGAGACCTTCTTTTCCATATAGATGGATTGACCACACCAAATGAAGTATGGGATAAACTTCAATATTTGTTTGGAAATATAGATGAAGTGAGGGGACGTCAATTGGATAATGAGCTTATCTCACTGAGTCCAAGAAATTTTAATAACTTACAAGACTATTTCTCTAAGTTCAAAGATTTTGTTCTTCAACTAAAGTAGTGTGGCCTTCAAAAGAAGGATGAGAAACTATTCTTGGACATACTTTCGAAGTTAGGTCCTAAATACTCAGTGTTTGTTTCAACCTTCCATGCTACCAAAATAACTGTTCAAAACTAGAATATGCCATCACTTGCAAAATTCACAGAATCTTTGACCCATGAGCAAGAGAAGTTAGTCATGATGGGAACCATTAAACCTTCCAAAGATCAAGCTTTGGTTTCTGAAGATTCAAAGAAAGATTCCAAAGGTAAGAAGAAGGCTAATCCAGATAAGCCTCTTGATCAAAAGAAATACAAGTCAAACTCTCAAGAGGAGTCTTCAAGCTTCAAGAAGAATCCATAGAAGAATAAAGAAAAAGGTGAAATGAGCAAGTGTGTATACTGTAATAGGGGCTTCCATCTAGAAAGATCATGCATGAAGAAACAAACTGATATGATGTCTCAAATACTTCAGAAGCACAATATCTCTCTCCTTGAAGGCGCAAAGAAGAAGGAGGGAGGATGAAATTCTAAAGACAAGGATAGCTTTCATTCCCTAGTAGCAATAACTGTAAGATCCTCTCATTTCATCATCGATTCTAGATCTTCAAGGAATATGGTTTCAACAAGGGAGGCCTTCACCTCTTTTGATGCTTCAAATGGTCCTATTTTTTTTTTGGGAGATGACTCTGAAACTGAAAGCAAAGGGAAATTTAGAATATATATTGACCATGGATCCTTCAATAATTGTTTGTATGTCCCAGGTCTTGATGCCAACCTCTTGCTAGACTATCAAGTGACCTACACTGGGTATCCTAAGCAGGTTTTCTTCACTCCCAATGATATATAAATTACTAAAATTTCCAATTATAGAGTCGTAGAAAAAGGTTTTGTTAATCATATCTCAAAAGTATACAAGTTCTCACACTTCAAGCCCTTATCAAACCCATCTTCTCTCCTCACCATGCCAATGAAGCTTGAAAATTACGACATGCAAGGTTTGGCCATCTAAAATACAAGTATATTTATTATTTGTTTGATAAAAATATGGTTATAGGGTTACCCAATGTCATATTTTCTGAAGGAGACTATCAAGGATTCATCGTAGGAAAACGCACAGAGCACAAGTATGAGATAGTCAGTCATGAGCGAACCTCTGCACCCCTTGATCTTGTTCATAGTGATATAGTTGGTACATTCCCTCATTTTTCAATGAGTCAAGCCAAATATGTTTTAACCTTTATTGATGAATTTTTCAGATATTGTTGGGTCTTCTTCCTCAAGTACAAGTCAGAAATCTTTGATCTTTTCAAGGGTTTTAAAGCACTAGCAGAGAATCAGTCTAGAAGAATGATAACATCTCTATGATCTAATAATGGTGGTGAATATTTAAAATATGAATTGATACAATTTTGTGAAGATGTACGTATCCAGATGCAGCATTCAATTCCTTACACACCTTAGCAGAATGGTTGCTGAGAGGAAGAATAGATCTCTCAAGGAGATATCTACTTTCATGATGGAGTCTAAAGATTTGCCACCAAATTTTTGGGATGAAGAAATAAAATGTGCATCCTATATTTAGAATAGGTTTCCTCACAAATCCTTGGATGGAATCACTCCTTTTGAAGCTTGGAGTGGAACAATCCTAATGTCTCCCACTTCAGGATTTTTGGCTCTAAAGCTTGGGATACAATTCCACTAGAAAATAAAAAGGATTTGCAGCCCCAAATCCAAGAATGCCTATTTTTTGGGTATCTATAAGATTCCAAAGTTTACAAACTCATCAACTTGAGCACTAAAAAATATTTCATCTAAAGGAGTGTTCAATTTGAAGAAGAGCCCATGTCAACAACTAAAATTGGAGAATCCTCTTCACCTCCACCTATTATTTCAAGTGAAGAATAAAAAAAATATTTATGATTTTGATATGTCTTATAATTAATATTTGATTGCATATCCAAGAAATCCTACAAGACCTAAATGGTCAGAAAATACTATACAAGCAGTCGGGGAACTAGCTAGGAATCCTAGTGATCCTAGAAGAACTAAATCTTAGTTTGAGAGTTCCCTCTCTATCAAGGATCCAAGATTTGTTGAGAAGTGTTATCTGATGATTTAATTTGATATGAAATCACATGAATAAGCTTCAAATTATCCAAACTAGAAGGCATACATGAAACAAGAATTCCATTCGCTACAGAAAATTGAAACATGGGAGCTTGTCAATCTCCCACCTAGCCGAAAGATAGTGAAATGAAAATGGGTCGCCAAAACAAATTTTTATACCGATGGATATCCTTTGAAGTAAAAGGAAATATTAGTGGCTAAGGTCTTATCCCAAATCCAATGCATTGACTACAATGAAACCTTTGGACCGGTAGAAAAGATTGACTCAATAAGACCAGTTTTGGCAATTTCAACATCCAAACAATGCGAGGCACATCACAAGGATTTAAAAATTTCCTTTATAGATGGAGATATCAAAGAAGAGATATATATGCATAATCTAGAAGGTTTTTTTACTAATCCGTCCCTTGTGTGTAGGTTGAAGAAATCCTTATATGGTATAAAACAAGCTCCCAAAGCTTGGTATGCCAAGCTGGTAGATGGTTTTCTGCTATCTCAAAACTTAAGTAGATGAAAGTATGATCCTAATGTATACATGAAACTGATTCATGGTTCAATATTAGTTATTTTATTGTATGTGTATGACCTTTTCATGATAAGAAGTTCCATGAAATAAATGTCTTTCTTGAAAGTTGCTTTGAACCAAGCTTTCTCCATGACCAAATTGGGGATGTTAAGTCAATTCTTGGTGCTTGATATTTCCCAATCAGCCTATGATATCAAAGTAAATCAGTCAAAATATGCTTCATACTTTCTAAAGGAGTTCAACATGAAATATTTCAAGCCAACCAAGACTCCCTTCTTCTCAGGATTTAGGCTTGAAGATGTAGATTCAACTCCTTTGGTGAACAACACCCTATACAGGAAGCTAGTTGGTTGTCTTCTCTATATAACTCACACTCAACCTAATATTTATTATGTAGTAAGTGGAAAATGTAGACACATGGAGCAACCACATAATAAACCAAGACACATGGGATTAACTATTTTGCAAAATCTGATCTTAAATTAGTTGGTTTTTTATGATTTTGAATAGGCTAGAGATAACACTGATTGAAAATAAACTTTAGGATATGAGTTTATGCTTGTAGGTGGGCCAATTTTATGGTCAAGTAAAAAGCAAATTTCCATTGCACTTTCTTCAATTGAGGCAAAATATAAAGGAGATGTGAATGCAACTACTCAATGTTTGTGGTTGCAATACTTGTAGAGTTTGGGATTGAGTCTAGAACTTCTGCAATGATTTTTTGTGACGACCAGAGTTCTATAAGAATCTCAACATACCCTATTCAGAGGAAGCAAACCAAACATATAGAGATCCATATGCACTACATCAAAGGACTTGTGCATGACAAGATCATTGCTCTGCACTATTGCGCATCACCAAGGAATTCTCAGAGAAGACCTTCAGCCATCTCAAATAACTTCTTGGGATAGCTGATCACATGGTGAATATAGATTGAAGACAATATTTCACAATTTTTTTTCATGTCCATGTTTTGAGGGAAGGTTTTTCCCATGAGATTTTCCTTCTTTCCTTATTTTTGTGGACAAGCAGTATGTAAAGGGTGACTAAGCCTTGTTGCTAGGGCCTATATATTTTATATATTTCTAATATTTCACATATTTCAGGATTAAAGGGGGGTTTTAGAATACTCAAAAACCCATATCTATGCTTAGGATATATTTTATTAATCTTCATGATTAATTCCAAGGTTCTAAACTAGATAGTTGGCCTCCACTCGCAATCTTGGTCAACACTTTCCATTTTTACACCTAGGAGAACATTATACTAATTCTATATAATATTCTTCCAATTTTACTAAGTTCCCATATTAGTAATTGTTCTTTCCTTCCTTTCTCAAATTTAGACTGTTTTTTTTAGTATTCAGGTGGAAAAGGTAAAAACTAGTCTCATGGAAACTACCTTCTTTTTTGTCCAACTGATCCTCCATATTTTTCTCTCTAAAAAGAATGATCCCATTTAATTTCCACCACTCATTAGCTAACATGCTTTATTCATCTAATTTGTGACGGCCTTGACTGATTTGGAAAGTGTTTTATGCACCTAGGGGGGGTTTTATTTTTATTTTAGTAAGCCTTCTATTTTTGAGGATTCAACTTGCCTTCTATGGATTTTGAGTATCTGATGTAATTATATATTTGAACAATGACTACATTAAAAAGGTTGGATTGTGTACACTTATTCATTTATAGTTTGTGGTATCCACCAATTCAGTCTCTAGTTATGAGTGGAATCTATGCATGCTTTCTAGCAATTTTTTGTGAGTTCAATCAAGCTAATATTGGGCTTAATTAACACATTAATATTATTAAGATAGCCATGATTCCATAAATTAAAAAAGACTGCAAAACTATTCATGCATGTTTAAGTATGGATAGTCTTGAGAAATATCATGCAATTAAAAAAAAGGTAATCAAAAGAATGAAAATATACATATGGATAAAAATTCATTAACTTTGTTTTGAATAGAAATGTAGGAACCCTTGAATATGGTCATGATATTGCTAAAGAAAGTTTTCTATAGGAATTCCTATAATCATTGGTATGTGGTTTCCCTTTGGTTTGACTAAGAAATGTTGATCTTTGTATTAAGTTTTTAGGTCATATGAACAACATGAAACCATCTTAATTCCATTGAACACAAAATAAAAATCGTCGAATTTGCTTGGAGAAGGAACCCATATGTAAAGCATTGAAGTGCTATAGGAATTCAACTATGGGGATTTTGGAAGTTTTTATTAAATATGAATAAAAAACATACTTGTATATTCCTTATTGCACATTTTTAAAAAATTTCATTTGTGTTTTACTCAACTTGTTGCATGGGGCAAAAAACCCATGTCTCATAATCTTTGAGTTGTTTACAAATGACATGTGAAAAGAGCCCTTGAAACAAAATTTTAAAGAAATTCATGGAATAGATTTGTGTTTTGGTTACAGTTGAGTGTGTGCTTATTCACGAGAGTGTTGATCCGATCAATACTCCTGCTATAAATATTGGATGTGGGTTTGGCATCTTTATCTCCCCCACACTCAATACCTTGCATGTTCTCATGCACATGAAGTAGGGGATTGAGTATCCTTCATGAAGGATTACGGGGTTCTTATTCTTGGAAAATTAAAGTATGCATGAAAGAAAGATAAATAATAGGATGGTTGAATCTTAAACTTGACCCTTGGGGTTATCCATTAATGCACATCCATAAATACAAACTAACATACCTTTTGTGTACAACTTTTAACCCTCTCCATTCAATGAAATTGAAAAGATTTGGACCTTTAGTGATCTAGTGTATCATTATATATATAAGAATTCCATTGAACTTCTTGCATTTTAACATGCAGATAAAATGTTAAAATTCTGTGAGATGCAGATAGGTATTTTAACATCTTGTGTAGGAGGGTTTTGTCGATTGGATGATCATTACAGTTGTGGATTCATTTCTTGGTTGTTTTATCATGATTCATAGAACTACACATTTCATTAGATCTATGTGCACACAATAGTCGTATCCAAGTGCCTTCCCTTCATGACAAATAGCTCAAAACTCTCCTTCATTAACTAGCTTCAGAATTAACGTATAGGAGTTCCTCTTCAAAGTATATCTCCAACTATCCAAATTTACAAATGATATGTGATATGATTTATAGGATGTTTACATCAAGAGAGAATGAATTTCATACCATCATTCCTATATCCATGGATATCAACCATATGCCAAGTTTAGACAAAATAAATTATTTAAATTAATAGATAAAAATGATCCTCAAAATGGAATAGGTGACTCATGAGAGCTATCTTGCTTAGTCATCAAGTGATTTCATGGCTGAAGCATGAAATTGCTGCCATAAATTTGGATCTCCAACATGCAAGCTAATGGTTTATTTCCTATTTTACCAAAGTATTGTGCATGCGATAATGATTTGAGAGTCAAGTAAATAGGAGGAAATTCATCTTAAAGTGATGTGTGATAAAAAACATATCCTCGATTCTTGCTTCAAATGGCAGGCATAAATGAACCAACAAGAAACAATGTCGGATAGTAACTTCTAGAACTTGTGGTAGTAATACTGAATTATAGAGTGTGTATTTACTACCCGGACTATTGTAGTGGCTTCCGGTAGTAAAGCATGATTTTTTCATTTCTAGTAATACATTCTTTGCACATATGTTAAAAAAATAATTTGCACATCCGGTAGTTGAAGGAATTTCACTTTTGGTATTTGAGTGTAGTTATAGAAGGAAAACTACCATAACTCATGTAGTGGCTTCTAGTAATTGATCCCTTCTTTGTAATTCCATCAACTGAGTAATATTCCTCTGAATTTTCGGTAGCTGAACATATCCCTATGCTGATGCCATCACCACATCAAAAAATGTGATTGCAAGCTATCTTATCCAATAATATATGAATCTAAAAACTATGCTATAGGAAGATCTATCACAAGGAAAGGTACCATGACATAATTTATTGAGATATTTGCCAGCTAGTAACCTGGTTTTCAAGCAAAGCTCATGTCTAACTACATGAAAAAGGAAAAACTCTTCTCATGTGTAGGAATATTTCCAATGAAGCCACATGCGTAACATCACAAAAGTACTCATATTCAAATTTGAAAAATATGATTTGATAAATACCAAAATATGAAGAACCTAATGATCTAATTTATTTGATACCAAGAGATGTTGGAGAACGAAGTGTTTCTTTGTCCTGATAATTTCTTAGAAATATTTTTCAATGTATTCGCTACTCCCTTGGTTCTCTCCTTCATCAACACTGATTTCTAGGTCCTCCTTTGTCATATCTTGCATATCTTCAAACATTTATCGCTTGCACAAATGATCCTAGCACAAACTAACAAGAGACTCTTCAATATCAAGTTCCAATGCCTACTCCCCACTGAATGTTGTCCATGATTCTTTGGTCTCCTCTTTCTTTTTTTCATGGAATTCTTCCTCTTTTATCACTTCTTGGAGTTCATATATGTTCTTGACTACTGTTAATATTTTCTCTTCTCTAGGGGCAAAGATTATGGATGTTGCTAGGAATTGAGAAAGTTCTCAGAGGAACATTCTCCTTTTCTCAATAGGTTTTTGAACATTTATGAATTCTTCTTTATTGGTTGTAAATGCATGTATTGCACATGGATTAGTGCATAGGGGGTCTTTTGAATTAAAAACTAAAACTTCTACACAAAACAAATTTCAAATCCGAGCATGTACTCAGATGCTTCATGCTACTAAGACCCTGTTGTCAGCAAGTTATATGTTGACATGAATAACTTTCCCCTTTCCATGCACTGAACTGAAATGAATGGAAACGAAATTACCAATGTCTATTTTCTTTAGCATCTCCCGAACAATGACACCAAAAATTTTGGACAATTTAATTTCTTAAATTGTGAACATTAAATTATCAATCGAGGAGATCGTAATCTTGTGAAATGCTAACAAAATCTATGCATGTGTAGGAAACTAACTCTAAGGTTCATAAAATTGGAAATAAAAGTCACTTAAAGGCATGTATTAAAATTAGAGTATCTTATGTTCTAGGTTCAATATCTATAGCTTCTCAACTATCTTTTTTACTCACAAGGTTAACAAACTTTCAAGTCCTTGATGCTCACCACACTCAGTTGATCCCACTTGCATGAATGAAATTGTAGAAATGAAATGATACAAAGTTCAATTTGGTCATTGGACTTATATTTAAATGATTAATCGCATCCCTTTGGTCGACAAGCAAGAGCATCAACTAGACTTATGATTACTAAAGAAACTTTACCTTCAATGCCTAACTCTGTAGGGAAACCACGCTTGCAATAATTGAAAGAGCATAAAGAATGAATAGTAAATAAAATGAGAAAGTATTGAAATAATATCACACAACAAAATAAAATATTTGGGTAGTGTATTCCATAGAGAGGGGGGCCTGCCTCTCTTGGAATACACTGCCAAGAAAGTCTATAGTAGGAATATTTTGGACTACATCAACAAACTCTTTATTCCAACATTAAAATGTTGATGCTTCTCTTAAACCTATCATGTCCAACCTCTCACTCTCTCTATCATATAACTTCTCTAATATGTTATATGAATGGCATGTTCTCATATTTATACATATAACTCAATATTCACAAAATGAAAATAGGTTACATCAAGATAAAATTAGATCCTAAATAAGCAAATATTAAAGCCAACAAATATTAGATTCAAAGTATGTGGATATCTTCACATTAAAATTTTGTATTTAGTATAAGGTGGTTGAAGAGGATATCAATATCATAACCCATGATATCCATGTTCCCAAATCTGTGGAGAGGATCCACAACTTGGTCAAACCACTTGAGTATCGGAATTATGGGAATTACCATAATGACCAGTTTTAGAGATCTCAACCATACACCCATTATTTTATACTTTTGCAAAGTTTCCATATGATACACCCTAATGACCCTATTCTATAAAAAAAAAACCCATGTTTTGTATTTCCAACATTTGTCTCTATCGATTTGAAAATGATGTTGCAAGTTTGACTCAGCACTTTTGGTAATAAAATAGCTTCCCGCGGTAACTAGTTAACTACCAAAACTTAAGATTCCAGTATTTAATCTTCTGAAATTCACAAATAAATTAGTAAACTGCAATATATACCCTAATTAATCATAAAAATATGGGATATCAATCATTTTAGTGCACGCATGTCACATGAAACTCATATAAGGTAGAAATGGACAAATGCAGGAATATGAATAATGAAATGAATGAGGATGAAAAGGTAAAGTAGGTGATAATGACTTAAATGGCATCATAAAATGTATCAATTCTGAGGCCCAATAATACTTAAGTACTCTTCTTATTTCATGTCATGGTTTCCCCATATACATATGCTACTTATTCATATTTTTTTAGAATTAGTTTTCTCAGATGTAGTTTATTTTTTCACAACGGTTCTCATGATTTGCTTTCCTTAATGATAGGATTAGGGAGTTGCATACATTGAAGGGAACTATGTGGTTTGTGGTCAACTTGAAGGGAATTTATTACAATACTATCCAATATGCTTACAATAATTCATTCAATGCATGGGGTTTGATTTTACTATGGTTCCTGTGTTGGAAAAAAAGTGAACTAGAAAGAACTATTATACATGTAACAAAGATAGGATAACTACTACTGAATTGCTTTTGGCTAAGCTTGAATATTTTTTTTGTATAGACTAACAACTTTTTATCCTTTTATTTCTAAAGAAAGGTCAAGATATGAAATTTTAGTGCACCTACCTATAATCATTACATGTTTTTAATTTTGTGTTTCTAGATTTTGATTTTGCAATTTGATTTTGATTCTTTTGGGCATGCCTTTAAAGGAAAATCAGGGGATAAATAATTAATTGTGCCCAATATACTATTATATGATGAAAATTTTATAATGTCCATCCTTAATTTTGTTAAGTGACAATCACCATGTTCTTTCTAATTTTGTGTTTCTAATAACTATTAGATAAGTGAATGAATAATAATAAAAAATGACACAACCTTTGAATGAAACAAGGAACTGTGCTCGTGTAAGGGAATCCAATTTCTTGTATTATAGCTTAGCTTCAGTTTGAGTATAGTATGGAAAGGCACTACGATAATGTCTGACATAAACAATGAAGAGTAGAGCCATGAGTCTTTCTTTTCCTATCTCACATACAACTCTGTTGCACCAAACATCCTTGGTTTATGTTATCCTTCCCCAAGGCTTCCTCCTAGGTAATATTGTTGTGCTATTTTAGTGGTATCTATTATGGATTGAATATTTATGAGTACACATATTATTTCTTTGATTGCATATTGACTATACATTTGTTGGTTTTGCATGTAGATCTAGATTGCTAAGAACGAGTATGAGGATTCAAGTTGGTCAATGTCCACAAAATGTGTTTTTAGATAGTGGTGTATTGATTATGTAATGCATGTGTGACAAAAACTACCTCACCACAAAATGTTTGATTATTCTTTTTTAAACATTATTTTTATGTTTAAATTTTGTAATCCTATTTCCAAATGGGTAGGGACTATCAAACAATAATGGTATTAAGCATAATACTTAGAATGTTGATGATGGTGAAAGGCTTTAGGCCAAGCGTAAGCTACAACTAATCAAGCATCGATAAAAAAAATAAACCTTAAAGTTTCAAGACTTGTTAAACCAACAACATAAGCTCAAGTCCGCTTGCCAATGTTGAATAGGCGTTTGAAAATATTGGCCAAAAATGTGTGTGCATAATAAGAGTGCACTCACTCAAGTTCAATTGTAGTTAGAACACCATTATTCAACAAGCTCTTAGAACACCACATTGAAACACACTTAGGCTCAACTAGTTCTCAAAACACATGGACCACTATGAACCTAGAATCATCTAGGTAGGCCCATAACATTCAATTGCAGTTAATAATGCCTTAATTGCAGCATGGGCTTGTCCCATCATCCATCTGCTTACAAAAAATACTATTGAGTGTCATCGTGAGTAGTAGCTTGTGGTGTATTTGTGGAAACAATTGTTGAGTAGAATCTTAATGGAATTCATTAACAAAATTAAATCATATATTTATTTATCCTTCGTCTGAAAAAAATATTTATTTATCCTAATTTTTTTTCATTTATTTTAATTATTTAATTATTTAAATAAAAAAATAAAAATAAAATAAAACATATTTATTTAAAATTTCTATCACAATATTTGTCCCATCAAGCTATTTAAACAATTCAAAACACAAAATAATATAATTTAATATAACTATAAAGTAACTTTTTACTGTTTGTTATAACATCATATGTAAAGCGGTTACAAAAGTATTGCCCAACAAACTAAAACCCATTTTCAGTAATCTAATTTTAGAATGGAAATATGGTTTTTCGATAAAGTGAAGGATATAAGATGCATTCGTTATTGCTTGGGAGGGGCTTCATTCTATTAATAGGGCCAATGCCTCGACTATGGTGCTTAAGATAGACATGTCTAAAGCCTAGTGACAATGTCAACTGGGTTTACCTTAGCTTGATCCTTCTTCAAATGGGCATCATTATGGCTATTGTTAATTGGATCATGTGTCGTGTCCAGTTTGTCTCATTCCTGATGCTCATTAATATATCCCCTTCCAAAAATTTCTATGTGACAAGGGGGATAAGACAAGGGTGTCCATTGTCGCCCTTCCTTTCCTGTTGATAGTGGAGGGCGCCCTAAGGTTTCTTCCAAAAGAAGTTTAAAGAAGTTTGTTGAAGGGGAGATTTCAAGGGAGTTAAAATCTCATTATCTATGTTTTTATCTCACCTTCTCTTTTCGATGATGTCTTACTATTTAGATATGGGTTGACAAAAGGATTTTTCGGGCTAAAGAAAATTCTAGACAAATATAGTGCAATCACTTGAATGAAATATAATCTTTCTCAATCTTGTCTTTTACACAAGACTCCCTCACTTGAATTTGTAAGATTCTTAGATGTTGCTCTTCCCTTTCCAAAATCCAATCTCAGTGAAAGAGTAATTACATGGGTTTTTTCCTTAATCCCATGCCAATGCCATATAGGAAAACTAACTAGATATGGTTGTTTAACAAGATAGAGTATAGAAAACATTATGGGTATATTGATTGCTTTCAAAGGTGGAAGTATGGTTCTCTTAAAATCCCTATTGGGAAGAATCTTAGTATGTTGGGCCTATGTAGTGAGAATCCTGAAGTTTACTCTCAACAAATTTTGTAAGAGATTATTTCAATTTATTTGGTTTGGAAGCAAAGGGAATAAAGGGATTCCTCTAGTGAAGTAGTCCACTCTGTCCCACCCTAAAAGGCTAGGTTGATGGGGAGTCAAAAACATTTAATTTTTTTCCAAGCCCTTGTAGTCCCCAACTTGTGGAGACTCACTTTTAACAACTCCCTTTGGCCCAGAGTTATGAAATCGAAATATCTAGGGGTGAGGAGTGGTTAAGATAGTCTAGAAAATCCTCAAAGGACTTCTTGGTGGTCTGTGAAGATTTTGTAAATATTTCGTCTAGTCGAAAACTGGATGGTCTGGTGAGTGGGAAATGGGAAAAAAATCCATCTCAGGTTAGATATCTGGATAGGGATGGAGGATGGTTACCTCTTGTCAGAAGATATTCTAACAATTTTTTTTGAGAAAGGACTCTTCATCCTTTGAATGCCAAGAGTATGTAGGTTACAGGAAGAAATAGGTGGAAGAAAAAACTTGATCTTGGATTGAGAGGTGATATAGAAAAAGAGTGGCATGAATGTTTTTGTATGCTATCCACTAATTTATTAAGTTAGATAACGAAGAATAATACACTCTTACTTGGTTCAAAAAATCACTATCTGGAAATTTTACAATCAAATTGTGATATATTTCCTAGTCATGGGTTTTCAATGGTGTAAGTTATGCTCATCCTCCCAAATGTGGGTTGTTGTGGTTATGTTCATTAGTAAACTCACTATTTTCTTATTGGATATTAGTTGGGGTGTCCTTCAAATGTGAAAGAAGAATTCATAGCTTTATGGACTCGTCTATTTTTTCTTTGCATCTAAACATAATATTATGATCACTTGTTCCTTCTTAATATAATGTTTGGATGCAAAAAAATAGAAGAGTCCATAAAGTTGAGGTGGAAACTCCAAGACAGTCATTGATTGGGCAAATAAAAGAAGCAAAGTTGAGGTGGTTTGCTTGAAAAAAGGAAATTTGGACCTCCATACAACCTTTCAAATGAGTGTCTCTCTTTCATATTCACGGAGAGTTAAATTCTCAGGTCGAATCCTTATCTAAGCATATGCTCCTTTGGACGAATTTCACATTTTATAAATTTGAAGATAGAAGGGACCCAAAGGCTATGGAATTTCTATTTTAATTTTAAATTGTGATGAACAGTCTGTAAGTGTTTACTTCCATCATGTTTTTGAAGAAGTTGTTGAACGATGTTTGGAAGCTATATTTTGTAAGAAGAACCTACGAGTCATATTTTTTGACATTTGAACTAGGATGAAATACCAAAATTGGCTTTGTGCACAGGTCACATAGGAATATCTCTCTTGATCCTTCTTGTTGATTAGTCTTTTCGACATTTATATGTATATTTTTTTTAGAATATAAAGGTTTTTTTCCAGAAAAAATAACATAAAATTTTACAATAAAATTAATTAATTAATTATATATGTGTGTGTGTGTGTGTGTGTGTATTTCCAAAAGAAAAAAAGTTGTTTATATTGATAAAAAAAAGTTTACATACAAAAGTATGTATTGTTCCTGTTGCTAGATAAATTACAACATAAGATCACATCATATATGATGCATATCCTTCTTTTGTGCATATACGCAATAAAAGAAACCAAGCTGAGTAAAAAAATGTCCTGTGTAACTGTTTCTCCCATATGGGAGCTTCCTTCCCGAAAAAAAATGTAAGTAGCGTTTACTTTTTCTATGGCTGCAAACTGAGATCCTGTTTGAAACCAAAAAATTGTTTGAGTTTAGAGGTGTTCTGCAAAAATGTCTACAAACTGCCTTGTTATGGTGGAAGATCCATGAATGGCCTATGATAGAACTCATTGGCCTCTATCTCCTTTGTCTTTGTGAATTTACATGTTCCCCACTCCATATCTATTCCATCCTTTCAAAGTCTGTCTGCATCCATGTTTCGTTCCCTGTAGACATGTTTGAGTGAAAGAGGTTCAAAATTTGTAAGAAGCCTGCTAACTTTTTCAAATAGTGCATCTAGTGAGGTGTTTCTACACTTTTGAATTTTATTAATCCAATTTATTACAACCATAGAGTCACCAAATACTTGTAGTTTTTTACAATTTATTTCAATTGAAAAACATAGGAGAAGATTCAAATCCATAAGTTCAACATAATTGTTAGTTCTAGAGCCCAGTCCCATTGAAATTTGGAAGTGATGAGTTGGTTTTAGGAAGAGGGTGGCTCCTCCCCCACATTTCAAATCCTGAGAGGCTCCATCAAGAAAATCCCAAGGGATATTTTTGTCCAACTGTTCATCAATGATAACTCTTAGATTGGGGTTGTTCTTTGTTTGGGGAAAGTACGAAAGAATGTCAAGTCCTTGCCTTGCTACTTCTTCTGGGGAGCTGGATTTTTCAAGGAAGATGGCTTTGTTTCTAGCTAACCATATTCCTCACAGGTGGAGAAGCGGAAGGGCTCTTGTCTGAGTGGTTAGGGGTGATGATGACCAATTTTTCCAGGCATATTCTAGTGTGGGGCTTGCCCAACTATATATGGAGGAGGTGAGAGATTGTGAGTGCTCCCATACTTGCTTGGAGAAGTTGCAGCTTAGGAAGAGGTGGTTTGTATTTTCCTCATTGTCTCTACAAAGACAACACCAACCAGGTCCTCCAAATTGTCTTTTTTGGAGATGGTCCCAAGTAGGGATTTTATTTGCAAGAGTGCACCACATGAATATTTTTTCCTTTAATGGACACTTGAGCTTCCAAATACCCTCCTACCACCATTTATGATTTTGCTGGAAGTGTTGGGAGCAGAGTTGTTGATAGCCAGTTTTAGGTGTGTAATTCCCATGTTGGGCATGCTCCCAAATCAACTTATCTTGTTTGTCTGTTAGCCGAATGAGTGAAGATTGCAGGGCAATGATGAAGTGGTCCCAAACCCTAGTCCATGGTTTTGGAATTTCTAAATCTTGGCTTCCTTTCCATCCTTGATTCCAGAGGTTCGTTGAGTTGAGATCAGCTATTTGGTTTAGGTGGAAAAACCCTTTCTGATGTATTAGTTCCAATAAATGAATTAGGAGTAAGTGATTTTGTGAGAATCCTGGCCATGGATCCGCACCAATTCTGACATTTGTACCATCCCCTACTTTCCAAGCAAGCCCTTCTAGGATGAGTGGGAGGGCTTTGCATAATGCTTTCCAAATGATTGAGCCATTTGGTAGGATTATGTAGCCCATGTCTCTAATCCAATCCAGAAGAGGATTTGGTGCTATGTATTTTTGGATGATGACTTTGGTCCATAGGCTTTGAGATGAAATGATCCTCCACCCTACTTTTGCAGCCAATTCCTTTGCAAAGAGGAAAGGATTTTTTAGACCCCAACCTCCCAAAGTTTTTGGTCTGGATATTTGATCCCATTTAACCCAAGGGAGCACTTTTTTCTCTTTCTTCCCTATCCATAGGAAAGTTGAGAAAATTCTCTTTGTTTTATATAGGATTGACTTGGGGATCTAGGCTAGTGCCATGCAGTATACTGGAAATGATTCAAGGACTGATTTAATCAGAACTATCCTCCCAGCTCTTGAGAGGCATATGTTACACCAATTGTTCACTTTGACTTCCAGTTTGGCTAGCAACCAATTCCAATCTTCTTTCTTGTAGAAGTTTGGTTTGAGTCTAAAACCCAGGTATTTTATTCCATCATCGAGAGATAAATGTTAGAAAGGGAATAGCTCATGAAAAGTCCTCAAGACTTCCTCTTCTAGATTGAATGTTGTAATTGTGGACTTCTAAAAATTTATTTGCATACATGTAGCTTTACAGAACAAAGTTAAAAGTTCTGAAAGTCTTTCTGCTTCCTTGATTGAGCCATTGCAAAAAAAGGAGGATGTCATCTACGAATAGAAGGTGTGTAGTGTTCAGGTTTGTAGCAACCTTAATTCCTTCGTAGAAGCCTATCCTTTTTGCATCTAGAAGGGCTCTACTTAAACCTTCTGCAACTAGTAAGAAAAGCAAGGGGGAAAGAGGGCATCCCTGTCGTAAGGCTCTTTCAAAGTTGAAGAAGTGGGATGCTACTCCATTGATGAGGACTACAAAGGAGGTAGTTGATATGTTTGCAAATATCCATTTTATAAATGAGTAATTGAAAACCAGATGTGTGAGGAGTAATCTTAGGTAGATCCAGCTTACTCTGTCAAAGGCCTTGGAGAGATCAATTTTGAGAATAGCCCCATTTTCTTTTTTGACCTTTGCACTATGAAGGCCCTCTTGTGCAACCCCAATAGCTTCGTGATTTTTTCTATCTTCCAAAAAACCAAACCAGTCCTTGGAGATAAGTTTTGAAAGTACCTTTCTGAATCTTTGTGCAATTGTCTTGGTGATCACCTTATGAGTGATGTTGCACAAGGAGATAGGCATGTAGTCTTCCAAACTTTATGGATTATCCTTTTCCAGAATTAAATCTAGGAAGGTTGAGTTCAGGGGAAGATGGAGGATACCATTTACTCTTGTTTCCTCTTGTTTTAATGTCATTGAGATTTTTCCCAAGGGTTGTTTCCACACATAGCTCACAAGTTATTGCTCATCTTGGAACTCAATATTGTTGTTCATGGGTAGATGGGTGATAGGCATATATATATATATATATATATATATATAT
>LPNX010389828.1:0-68859 GCA_001517045.1 Pseudotsuga menziesii
TATATATTAAAAATATAGACGTATAGATCCAATTTTTTACAAATATTCAATAGAAATCAAAATCAATGCACATTTAAAACTAGTAATTACACATTTAAATCCTTCAAATCTTCTTCACTTGCACACCAAACACACTTTAGAACCCTCTCCACACTTGCAAATGATGAAAAGAAAGTGAAAATTTTGATCTAAAGCAATTCTGGGCATTTTTTTAGTGGAAAACATGTCATGTTTTCCGGACACGCACTGACAGTCCTCAGACACGCGTGTCCGAAAACAGGACACGCTTTGTCAGCGTGTCTGTGTCCGACACGGGGACATGGGACACGCAGGCCCTTTTGGACGAATCCGATTTCATAGTTGCCACTGTAGTAAAGGCAATATTTTAGTCAAAAAATTGTTTGATACTCAATATTGTGCAGTCTTTTGTCAACCCAAACCTCAAAATTTTGGCTTGTTCTGGATTGTCTAGATCCTACCTCTTGTGGTCCCTATCTTTCTTTATTTTTCTAATTGCTTATTGTGCACTAACTATACAAGTTTGTGCATTTTCCTTGTTCGGTGTATCTATGTCAGAGACTCATACTTGTGTCCACTTGACTATCTACAAAATCATTTTTCCTTTATAGATCTTTGCATTTTTCAATGGTGTTTGGCCTAAAATAGCATAATTATATAATGTTGTATAAATGAAATTGAAAAGTGTTGAAGATGGGTATTGATTGAACACCTTTATGAAGGTGTGTAAATGTAGGGGCCAGTAGTAAAAGAAAGAGGGGCTTCACAGTAATGGTGAACAAGGAAAGAGAACAACATCAAGACATTACAACTGTAGTAAAGCTGTTGGGCACACATTTAAACACATATCAGCACAATGCCTTAATGAATATGTCACCCTCAGTCTTAGACAAAGTTTTCATTTGGAATATAGAAAAACAACAATAAATAATCTTTTTTTCACAATAAACAGTCATAAAAAGAGGTCTCTCACAACAGTCTGAGGAATGGGATTAGTCACAAAAGAAAACCCCTGTAGCAACTAGCATTATAATCTGGGCAGATTTCCAATAGGTAAGGATGTTGCAGACCTATATTTTTCAATGTTCCCTGTAGCAACTTCAACATCAATTGGAGACCAAATGATAACCTTAAATGAATTTGTACTGGTGATCATTCATTAGTCCCGAAGTACTTTGAAAGTTTGTAGGAGTTCTCAACTCAGCATTGATAACACTCTACTGTTGTGTTTTAATTTGGAGTTTGTTCGAGTATTATATCATAGCTTGAAAAAAAGGTTTTTCCATGAAAAAAACTTCATACAACATGTTTATAAACTATAACAAGGAAACAACATTGACAAAGAATCAAATGGTTAATAAACAAACATCCAAACTTTTGATATATATTAAAGAGAGTGCATTTTACATGCCTGTTGATATATCTAGAGATGGACATTGTAACACCCAAGTAATATGGCCATGAAATGTGATAACACTTGAGAAAGACTTATAATGATTGAGATCAAAAATATGTTGTAGATAACCATTGAGAAAAATGTCTATCAAGGTTTAGAGGGAGGCAGGGCATCTTCATGACTCGGTAGGCTACTTCTCAAACGATATTGATCAGCAAGCAAGCAGCTCATTTTAGTAACACTCTAATGCTTATGAGGATTGGTTATTAATTATTAATGTATTTCTACTCTAATAAACAAGATGATCAATTTAGTTTTGGAATGAATTTATTTTAATCTATGTTTGTTGTTCATATTTAAAAAACTTTGCAGGTATATTTGGGAGAGCAGTATGTGCACAGGTATTCTTTTATTTCATTGTGGTTTTTTCTTTTTGTTATAATATTGTCCAGCCTTAGCACTGAGATCTGTGTTTTCTGTTTAGGATCTTACTTTAGAGAATTTTGCAAGTATATATGATCTTGCTGAGTCATATCATGCAACTTCTTTGGGTCATATGTCTGTTCTATACTTTCTGGAACACCATGAATAGATGTCTTACATGTCCGGGTAAGGAAAAATTCTACATAAATGAATAGTTACAGTGAAAGCCAGTCACTTTTCAGGATCTATCTAAATTTTTATAATCAATTTTCTGTGCAACAACCCTTCCCTTGTAGAATTCTTACTACCAGAGATACGTGATTACTAATTTAGAATATTAAGGTCGCAGCCTTATATGCCATCATTGTAAAGGAAGTCATGATCATTTTGATTGGCTTCTGTGGATGGTATCATCTTCCTAGAGAACTAGTGCAAAGAGAGGTATTTTGAAGGTGGTTCTTAGCATTGCCAAGATTACTGCTAGTTATGTAGGATGCACCGATTTGTCAAGTGAAATTGAAGTGAAATGATTGAGAGACGTCAATTGACTAATAAATTTTCAGATCTTTTCAAAATGATCCAGAATTTTGAAGTTAGAGATAAGCCATCAATTGATATTTGATGGTTTCTCAATTTAGTTGTGTATCTCATCTAACACTTTGCAAATTTTTTTTTTCTATTAACAGATGCTTTTGACATTTCTACTTTGTTGTATTTCAGTAATGGAATATCAGTCTATTTGTTAGGTTAAATTCCAGGTGCATGACCTAGGTGATTATGACATAAGAGTATGGACTTAGCAAAATGAAAAATAGTTGTAAATTGCTATCCAGGCTCATCTTCAGGATGCAAGTTGATTTTAAGTGGGCCACCAATCATCATATTTATATGTACAATTGGAGCAGCAGAACCCATGCCAGCCAGGAGACAAAACAAGAATAAACATAGTAACCTTCGTTTCAAATTGTGGATTGCTGACAGTTTACCCGTTTATATAATTTCTTTGATGCTGGAATAAAGGAATTCAGCTCTCACAAATATTTAGTATACCATCCCAGTTTAAATTCTTAAGATGCTTTGCTATTTTATAGTACTTCTTAGACACCATTTTCAATAATGATCTACTCTCAGAATGACTTTGGCATCCTCAAGACAAATATGGTATTTCATCTTGTGAGAATGATTTTCTAGGGCAGAGGTCTTGATGTGATTATGGGATAATTCCTCCCCATGCTCCTTGATCCTTACTTCAAACAAGCATCCCATCTCTCCTATATACGATTTTCAACACAAACACAATCTTGTGGACACCTTTCTACCCTCAATGATTCATGGGATCCTTCATGGATTTTAGCATACATCTATGTTATCAGAGGGATGTTACCATTGGAGGGATTTTAGCATTCCTCTAATGGTATGTTATCAGAGGGATGCTTAAATCCATCAAGGATCACACAAACCCTCAACAGCAAATAGGCGTCTTCAAGATTACGTGTCCATGCAGCAAAACATACATAGGAGAGATAGGATGCTCATTTGATATAAGGATCAAGGACCATGGGGCTGACTTAATCCATAATCTTATCAAGATATTTTCCCTAGAAATGCACTCCCACAAGATGAAACACCATATCTCTCTATGAAAATCCAGCAAGGATCCTAGGGACCCTTGACAACAAAAACACATCTACAAGATTATGGGTCCATGTAGCAAAATATATATTAGAGAGACAGATCACTTGTTTGAAGTAAGGATAAAGGAGCATGGGAAAAATTAGCCCATAATCACATCAAAACATTGACCCTAGAAGAGCACTCCCACAAGAATAACATCAACCACAGAAATATAAAAAATGAAAACAGAATTTAACTAAGAGAAACATACATACATGCAAGCATAACCTTACGCATATAAACAAATTGGCAAATTTTTCACATCTATAAATTATAAAAATTTAAAATTGTTGTAGTGATAATAGTCAATAAAAAATTAATATATAAAAAAAAGGAACAATGAAATGTTAGTGGCGTAATGTTAATGTTCAAGTTAGTTTTTGGAGTTAGTTTTTCCAAGTCTGATAGTGTCTAACTACCACACATACAAATAAAGGAGTGTACAATATAAATGTTATATAACAATAATAAAAGTATCTTCTCTCTCTCTCTGTTAGTGGTTACAAGGTTTGTTTAAGTCCAGTATTGTCTAACTACCACACATGAATAAAGATGTACAATATGAACATTGCTCAAACAATAATAGAAGTATCCTCTCCCTCTCTCTCTCTTATTGTCTATGCAGGTCTTCCACAAAACTACACACTCTCTCTCTCTTATTGTCTATGCAGGTCTTCCACAAAGCTACATGATATCAGAGTGATACCAGCTTAGAACCTATGACTGTGTGAACATTGAAAAGCCACAAATGTAGTCCCAACAAATAAGGAGAGAGTAGGTGAGTCTGAATTTATTTTTCAAAAGTTTTTTGAAAGTGTATACTTTTGAATTTCTAAGGTAAAATATTTAGAATACTTAAAGAAGAGTTGAGGAATAATATAAAAAGATTCAAAAATAGCTTTGAAATCTATAAACAGAAGATCAGAGATGACTTGCAATGCCCAAATCAAGTCCATGCCGGCCATAGAGAGATGCTTCACACCTGAGGTAGAAAGAGATGCCAAACAGCATGCCATTGACAAGAGGAGGGCATGAATCCATGATAGGAAGTGATGGGAGAAATATTTGAAAATTATGGATGTAATGAAATAATACACCTTTTCCATAAATGTAACAACCAACTAAACATCATGGCATCGGAGAAGATCCGCAAAGCTTTGTTTCACTGGCACAAACTTGCAGATAGCTCCATATATGCACCCATGTGTGCTAACTTCAACCATAAGTGGTACTCACGAAGAAAAAAGACCTATATTTTGCAGAGAAAGTGCAAAAATATTGCCAAGTTTTTTCATGAACCATTCTTTACAGACAGAAAAACAAACAGATGCAGAAAAATGTTGTTGTAGGATGTAGCACCAGCAGTTGAGACAGGCATGTTAGTCCAGCACAGAGATGTGAAGGCTATTGAAGCAAAGAATACTTTCCTAAATTCAGATACCACATCAGTCAATTGTGGCAGAAGCAGAAAGCACCTACATGGAAGAATAACTGATAATGACGATATAGAAATGTTGGTCCCAGTTTACTAAGACAGGAAACCTTTGCACCTGCACAGACGAACCAGACAATCAAAGAAGGTGCCAAATATGTAGAGGATACACCTACAGGCAGAGGAGACACATGTTAGCACACAAATCAATTTTTTAATATGAAGTGAAGATGTCCAGGCTCCAATATGGATGGTTTGCAGATGACTGCACTATAGGGACTGGGGTGAATTCGGATAACCTCGCACTCGATATAATAACCCAATTTAGCTAGTTTATTAAAACTGAGTTGGTAGGAATTTCTTTTTGAGTTAAATTGATAAATAAATATGGTTGTATATTAGGGGAAAATCTGTAGGCAATTTCCACCTTAAAAAACAAAAACTTGCATCCATCACTTGGGTTTAAACACAAAAAAATGCAAACTTGCATCCATCGCTTGGGTTTAAACACTAATATCTGATATAGGGTTTGATTTCTTGTGTAGGGTTTCAGAGAACCCTCGTGCAACAACTAGGTTTTGAAATTATAGGATTAAGAAGAAAATATCCACACATATTGGGCAATCGACCCTGATTGATGCTGGGCAATGTGCTAGGAAAATTTCTCGTGCAAGGTTTCAGAGAACCCTCCTGCAGTAACCAGGTTTTGCAATTTGATGTGGCAAATGCAAATAACAACAACATGCATCACATACATCAAATAAGGGAAAACAAATGGGGATGAAAAATAGTCTGGCGTAGCTTAGCGGGCCATGCCATAAATCCCTTGACCTTGGCAAGCACAAGATCTCCGAGCCTCCATTGTTTGCAGGCAGCAGGAGCCTCCATTGTCTACAGGCAGTTGTTTTTCCTCCTAGTCTTTTACATTTTAGCCAAGATTCTTTCTTCTAAAAACTAACAAGAATTACTTTATCACTTAATGGTTTTGTTAGCTTTCTAGTTTTTGGTAATTTAGGTTGATTATTTTGATTAAAAGGTATTTGCAAATTGTAAAACAAACTTATACAAAATACTGATGGATGTAATTTGTTTTTTGTGTTTTAATGCAACAGGGCAGTCAATAATCAGGTACGTCCGTGCTTTAATATCCAAGTTTCCATACATATATTGTTTTAAATTAGCAATTGCCCCATAAGGTGCAAAGATACGTCCAAAGGAAAAAAACAAAAAGTAGAGTAAATGTGATGGAGTGAAAAAACAAAACAAAAAATTAAAAATGAAATGAGATTGTAAATTTATTAATAATGTATACACATAAAAAATAGTATAAAGTAATGTTAACTATAACATAATAACTTGGAATATATTGTTCAAGTTAATCTTAAAGTACTTTAAAATATCAATGTCAAGGTATATCACAAGTTAGATTCACGGAAATCATTAGGAAGCAATTAAGTTAAAGGATATAAAAAGTTGTGTACACGTATGTAATCAATATTAATCTTGAAATTAACATACTGAGGAATTGAATTTGAACCAAATAGATATTCGTATTAGTTTTTTTGGATTAGGATACAAGTTGTGTTAGGAAGATAGAGGCACAAATGGAGGAAACCATCCAAAGGCATTGACCTAGTAAAATAATACAACACTGAAGTCTAGAAGAAATTTTTAAGATAAGTGGAGAATGAAAACATTAGTTAGAATTAATTTTATGTACAAAACTTCAAATATTAAAAATACATAATATCCATTAACTTTGGAAAATACAATAAAATCTATGCATGATTTCTTAATAAAAGTAGAAGAATATGTGATGAGACACTATAGGGAAAATAACTATAATCTAGAATGATGAACATTTCAATTTGTAATCGCATTTTTTTTCATTAATGAAAATTTTGACACTCCCGTAGGTGTCATGTACATATAGTCATGGGTTTTGAACTTGGGTGGGGACAATGATAACCTACTACCCCAACTACCAAGCCTACAAGAGGAACCCCTGTAATTGCATTTTATATGTACAAGCATCTTTCTAAATAGACTCAAATCCTTCTTAAAAACAAAATATAGATATTGCAAGGTTGAATTTTTTTTTTAAAGTTAAAGCCATACATTTATCCTCTTCATAATGGAATTTTATTTATGCAAAGTAAACGACAATGTTAAAGTGACATGAACAAGCCACAAAGCAACACATCATTTTCTAATGAGCATTTTATAAAGAGCACTCAATGAAAGAAATGAGCTCAATATAACTTGATCTTCCCAATAGTTGATATATCTTGCATGTGTTATCGCTTATGACAATGAAGGGTCAAAAACTCATAATAAGGAAGGGATTGCATAAGCCACGTGTCTCCAATTCCATATATAGTAATTACTAGGTCAAACCAAACTATTGGATTATGTATTGCAATGATCAAAGAGGGAATATGAGAGAGCATACTAATGTGGTTTATGTTGCATGGTGTAAGGGTGGTTCAATAAAAGTTTATCTTACGTATTATGTTAACTCATTTGCAATCTCTCAGTTTGACTTAAAAATTTTGTTTCAAAGAAAGGGTGTTCTATTAAAATTCTAAACTTTCATGGTTGTTTCCAAGAAGTTGTTTGCATTTAAATATGTTTCCCTTCAGCACAGTAGATTGTGTCGATAGATTGGACAATAAATACAACGACGAAGGGCCTAGCAAATTACATCCCAATTCTAGATCAGGATAGGTGTTGAAATGATCAAATTATCTATATTGATCTTAAGACCTTTGAAGATTTGGACTGAACCTCCCACTAGGGGAGGCCACACCTTCTAGCTGTAACCCAATGATTTGAAGTTTAGTAGCGTAAGATATATATCGGCAAGTCTTTCAATGGAAGAAGGTATAGGTCTTTATGCAATTTGCAAGGTATGGATGGAGGCATAAAGACCTTACCTACCACTTTTGTGATCATGGTACATGGCGCTAGGCTAGATACTCAAACAATGAGGAGACTCGAAGAGTCCACCAAATAAGGAACATAAACTGTGAGTCACACTTAAAACCAACATACATATTTTGTATTTTCATGAATTTGATAAAATGTGCCTCCAAAGTAATAACACTTAAATGAAAAGCATAAATGTAAAATAAATACCCTATTCTAAATATAAAAAATATAAATTTAAAATAAATTACTTTAATTATATAATCAATATATTAATTTTTTTAAAAGTATTCTTATAACTAAAATTAAAATTGATTATAGGTAACTGATTAATATGTTATTTTTTTAAAATGTTTTTAATAAAAATGCTTGCTCTATATCAATGCATTATATATATACATATACATATACATATACATATACATATACATATATATATTATTTTGAATTTGATATTTTTTTTAAGTGGACCAAAATTTGTTATAGATAGTGCAAATTGATTCCTCTCGTTATTCAAAAAAATCAAATCATTTAAAATAACAAGTAGTTGACCAACTTCTAACACAATTTCACCCATTTTCCTACATCTAAATTTTTTTTAACCAATTAAATAAACCTTAAAAGTAATTTAAAGAATAACTCTTTCTTAACTCTATAGCAATTAACCTACTCTTTTAATTCCTTCCATCTTAAAAACTCTTAACCAATAATTAGATAAAAACAAATACCAAATCTTTTTAGTAAGATATGGATTTATATGTTTGACCTCGTTTTCTGAAATTTCTATTCTCAAACATGCTTTCAATAAAATATGTAACTACAAATATTTCAACGTGGGCTGAAAGAATTAGATTTGTAGTTACAAGCATCACACCGATCCGCTAAAACAACTAAACCGCATTACATGAATTCCTCATTTAATTGAAAATATATATGGAAAACCCAACCAGCACAGAGTACCAGAAGGAAATCGAATCATGCAAAACTATTAAGTTTTTTGGAATGGAAAGCATGTGGCAGACTTGAGATTCGACCAAATTCTTGTTCCATGGGCAGGGTGAGATAGCAATCTAAATTTTGGTGACCTAGCATCAGTAGCACCACCAGCATAGGTATATCTTATATAGTATATGAGAGAGTAGCATATGAGATAGAGATAGTAGAGGCATCAACAGTAGTAGAACTCCTAGTTTACTTTGATCCATCCCCAAAAACCAGGCTTTGAACGTCTTGGCCCAAGAATCAAGACACCCACGTTGCCAACTGGGCACCCTCAAAAGTCCTCATGGGTGGAATAATGTTAAATCCTCTCATGACCGAATTAAATACTCTCATGGCCAAATTGGGGACGGACCAGACGGACCAAATTGATACTCATAATCCTAAATCCATAGATTGATTTAGCAGAAGCCCCATTGGGAAATGGGTAGTTGTACGTAGATCTATATTTGAAAAATCCTTCATGTTTTGCTTTGCCTCGCTATGAAACTTCATAGGTTTTAATCTATATTTTAATTTGTATAATCTATAAGTAAATAATATGTGTATATATTTAATTATATTAAATCACATAACATATGAAATATATATATATTTATTTATTTATATTAAATATTTTAAAATATGAACTATAGTAAAATATTTATATTAATTATATGTTATTATTATATTTACATATTTTACCATTATTAAGGTGAAAGAAGTTTATATAGCATAAGGGTGTTTATAAAATATTTACCTATTTTATAAATTCGGTTAAGTATTATATTTACATTTATTACAAGTATAGTATGGATGGACTATGAATGTATGGATTTTAACATAATTCCCTAAAATGAAGCATGTTTTGTTGGGAGAAAGAAAATTGGAACAATTTCAGTATTATGTTTCCCTTGTGGTTTGAATTTTGTACTTTGGTGGCGTGTTTTAGAATAATACCACTTGTTATGCATGCTGTAAATGGTAAACATATCCCATATGCTTTAAATGATGATGATGATGAACTAGATGACAATGACAGTGATGATGTTTTTAATGAAGATGATGATGATGATGATCATCATCATCATCATCTTTGTCATTGTCATCATGATTATCACAATAGTCATCATCATCGACATAATCATCATCCATGTCATCATCATCACCATTTTCCTTGACATCATCATCATGATTATTGACATTTTCATCAATTATTCATCATTACCTTTGGCATAAGAAATAACATCTTATACCCAAAATATGCGATTAGTGGAAAAGGGTCATGGAGGACACACACGATTTATGCATGACAAATAACAACTTATTTTTTAAGATGATCAACATCATCATTATGATTGTACTCATCATCATTGTCATTGTCATCATCACCATCATCACCATTCATTGCATTGCCTTCATAATCATCGGCAATGTCGTCATTGCCATTATCCTCATCATCATCATCATCATCATCATAATCATCATCATCATCATCATCATTGTCATCGTTCTCCTCATTATCAACAACATAATCATCATCATCATAACCATCCTCAATATCATAATCATTATCCTCATTTTCATCTTCAACATCTGGGTGTAAAACTGGATGCAAAAGTGGATAAAAACATGGATGCAAAAAAGGATGAAAACATGGATGCAACAAAAGTAGGCGCAAAAGTGGGCACATAATGGGGTGCACCAAAAATGGATGCAAAAGGTGATGCAAAAGTGGATGCAAAAAATGATGCAATCATGGAAGCAAAACATGATGAAAAAAGTGGCACAAAAGTGGATACAACCATGGATGTAAAATTGGATACAAAATTGGATGTGAAAGTGGATGCAACAAAAGTAGATGCAAAAGTAGTCGTAACACCCAATGCAAAACCCGATGCAAAAGTGGATGCAAAAAGGGATGCAATAACTGATGTAAAATTGGATGCAAAAAAATATGCAAATGTGGATGCAAAAGTTGAAGCAAAAGTGGGTGTAAAAGTAAGCGCAAAAATGGGTATGAATTGGGACACGAAAAAAGTGGATGCAAATGTGGATGCAATAGTAGATGCAAAAAAAGACGTAAACATGGATGCAAAATGGGATGCAAAAAGGGATGAAAACATGGGTGTAAAAGTGGACGAAAAAATGGATGCAAAAGTGGATGCAAAAATGGCTGAAACAAAGTGAGATGCAAAACTAGACTCAAAATAGGATGTAAAATTTGATGCAAAACTTCGTACATGAAGGGATGCAAAAAAAGAAGCAGAAGTGGATGCAAAAGTGGATGCAAAAAAGGATGCAAAGGTGGATGAAAACAAGGGCGTAAAATTTTAGGCAAACATGGGCGTAAAAGGGGGTGCAAAAAGAGTAGATGTACAAACTAGGCGCAAAATTAGGTGCAAAACTAGGCTCAAAACCTGTTGCAAAACCTGATGCAAAACCTGGCGCATAACTAGGTGAAAAACCCGGTGCAAAACCTGGCGCATAACTAGGTGCAAAACCCGGTGCAAATTACGCCGTAATTTGCGCCAGACTTAGAAAAAGGACGCAAAAAATTCCTAAAATAGCACCAACCCATGAAATTGCGCCATTTTTTCCAAAAAATGAAGAAAAATACACTGAAAGATGGTCTAGATGCAAAAAATGATGCAAAAAGAGACGCTAAATCCAGTTTTTGTTGTAGTGAAGACCATAAAATCACCTAACAACCAAGCAGATTAAAATGACATAAAAATCATAGCTAAATGTTTACAATATTCACATGTTGTTGGGGTGCCAACAGGTTGTCAAACTGTCAACATGAAATAGGAGCTCTCTTGAAATTCTTCGAACACAGCAAACCAAAAGCATCATCAAGTCTATTGAAGTATTTCGACTTCTCTACTGTAGAGTTCGGTTCCACTTATGTACCCATGGTGACCCTGTAGAAACCATTAGATCTCAGTTGGATTACCATCTCAGCATTCCATTCAAATTAATTGAATGGGGTAAGAAATATGTGGTTTTCTTCGATCTCTTCTTGCGCTAGTGGTGAGATTTTGCTGAAATTTCCTTCAAAAACACTTAATTTTATCTGGAAAATCTCTCAAAAATGCAGCTCAAATGCTCAAGATTGATCTGCAATTCCAATCAAATATGATACCATGTGATAATTTGGTCTACAACATTATCTAGGATGTAATGTCCCCATTTTTAATAATTGCATAACAGGACAATTCCATCAATCCTACTAGTTCCCTAGGTTGGATGGATACATTTGGAATTTTAATAAGGGAGATAATAAATGATGTTCAGACATTAGAATGGAATAAATATTTAATAATGGATCTTATTAAATAAATACAAGATAAAATTGAAGTGGCAATGGAGCATGGAGACACATGGAGACTATGGGGCCCACGTAAGCTAGGAATTTGGTGCCATATGGCATCCTCCTCTTGCAATTTCGAATCCATGGAAAGTATAAAAGTTCTTGGATGAGTTATAAGGATAATACAATTGGACATATGCATCATAGGTCAATTTTGTGAGGAAATGTAACTTACATGGGAAATGAAGAGTCCTTTTGGACCTAGTGAGACACTTGGACTAGTTTACCTAGCTCTATGAAAACAATAATGAATATGCTATGACACCTATGACACAAATCATATCTAAAGGTTGAAATATGAAATATATGACATGTCAAGTTGAAATAGAGCATCCAAGAGATCTCTCATGTGATTTTTGGAAGCTCAATGGGCTCCAACTCAAATTTGGGGAAGGTGGAAGGCTAGGAAAGGGAGGACACGTGGAAAACCATGAGCACACACCCAAATTCGAATTGGCTTGAGTTGGTGGATGGATTGGGAACCTTATAAGGCTAGGGATGTTTATAAAATATAGGAATAAACCAAGAGAATGACTTTTGATCATTTGTGAATTGTGAGAGCTAGTGGATGACAAGTTTTCTTTCCTTAGCCAATTTCGAGGGTGAAGGATTCCCATCCAAGTTGGTGTTTGGAGAGGCCACTCAGGTATTTCATGGAGCTTTAATGGATTCTTATTTGCAGGTGTAAGATACAGTGCAACATGTGGATTCTTCTATTGCATCACTTTCTCTCAACCGTTTCCCGTTTTCTTTGCATATTCATGCTCATAGAGGGATTGTGCCTTGGGTGAGATTATGTACTCTTTGGGAGAGATATTTCTGATATATTTATGATTTTAATCAATTAAATATTCTCTATTCTTCATTCTCAGAAATTTTCAAGTCGAAATACCCAAGAGTTGTATGTCAAAATGACGTTTAATGAGCAAACAATGACCATTTCCACTCTGTTTTGATATATGCCATGGCAATGCTTATTATTTTGAATGGAGTAAGTTATATATAATAAATGTATGATGAATGGAATTCCATTAATGTGTATTTCAAGTCTCATGTTCAGTACTTAAGCATTGGAAGCCATTTTACTCATTTTTATTGCATTGGGAGAATATTTGGTGCATTTTCCCCAAGAGTCGAAATTGTGATTTGGGAGTTGTTTTGGAAAGAGTCATAATAGCATGTATAAACTGAACCATGATTCATATGAGAATTTAAAAATTTCTCTTACACATCCCCTACCTCTTTTCATAAATTCAAGTGACTTTGGGACTATTTGAGAATCCATTTTCGGCAATTACCCAAGGGGAATTGGAGCCCCAATTTGCTAGTAAAGACTCCTACTTTGAACAGAAAATTAAACAAGTTTTAAGAATTAATTGGGGGGTCATAAAGAATCCATTAAAATCATATTTAAGTTCTAATATTAGTCATGTACCTTCTGAGAAAAGTTGGGAGCATTTGGGTCAATTTGGAGGTCTAGATACCAAAACTAGTTAAGGTTGAAATTGAGTAAAAAGTGAAAAAAATGGTCATTTAATAAAATTTTAAAAAGGGACATTACATAGGATCCCGAGATACTCTCACAAATCGAATTACTTGCAAAAACCAGAAAAAAAGATTGAAAGAGGAACAATTTTTACATACACAGTATGAATAGAGACTGGATATTATTGAACTGTCTAACATACGAATGTGTTAAGAACAGGTTTATATTACATATGGATCAATTCATGAGGCTTAGGAATCCAAATATGAGTGTACATGTGAAATGGCCAAAATTGTCCTCCCCCCCTCCTTGGTGGACCAAACAAGCTCCAACTCAGGCCAAACGGTCACGAATCTCTATGGGGATGTGGTTGAAGTGTGTTGGGGAAATCATGACTCCATGTAATGTGTGGGTGAGAAATTAGAGTTGAGTGGGAGGCTCAAGGTGGGAAATAAACGCTCAAACAGTCCAAAAATTGGGCTAGAAACACCCCTAGCACCCCTAGTGAACCACATCTCCTCAAAAAGAGGAATCATTAGAGGAAATTTGAGGTCTAAAATGGGCCTCCTAACGAAAATAATAAAATAATAGTTAAAATAATAAAATAATAGTGATTAATTTTGGAGGAAGAATGAAAAAAACTACTTTTTTGTCTGTATTTTCGACATATCTCCCTGTGATTTTACTCAAATTCCAAGTGGGAGAGATCATTGGATATAGAATTTAATTTTGCATCCAACAAGTACCCTCACTACATACTTTTGATAGACCCCGCTACCCCAAAAACAAGAAATACTTGAAAAAACGTGATGATGACATCATCATCACATTTTTCAGGTATTTCTTATTTTTGGGGTATTAGGGTCCATCAAAATTATGCAGTGTGGGTACTCATTGGATGCATAATTAAATTCCACATCCAACAAGCTCTCACGCTTGAAATTTGAGTAAAAACAAAGGGAGATATGTCGAAAATACGAATAAAAAAAGTAGTTTTCTTTTATGAAAAATATGTCGATTCAACCATTATGGTTGACTCATTTTATTTAAATTCTATTGGTTCTTGAATTCCCACTCACAAAATTTATTGTTGGCGTGTTTTCTTATAAGGCCCATTTTAGACCCGAAATTTCCTCTAATGCGAGTACTCATGTCATTAATGACAACACACATGTGAAGGTTGACTGAGTTGGAGTGCTCCTGTAGGTGTGAACATGACAAATTAACCGGTTATATTGCTAGATTAACTTCCCTAAGTCCAAACCATAGCATATTCCTACATAAATGCAAATAAAAATGACTATGGCTATAGAATAAGGTACTAAGTGGTGGATTATTGTTCTGACACAACCCAAAAAGGTGAGTTGGACTATATACACTTCATACATGAATCCTCACCATATCTTCTCCAACCCAAAAGGTTAGTTAGACTTTATACACTTTATACAAGAATTTCCTCTATAAGTACCTAAGCGTTAATAATCATGAAAGCCATTATTTACTTTAGACTGCTAGATTTGATTTTTAGATAATTATGACAAATCACCTAGTTTAAGGCTAGTATTTTAGAAAAAATATTGAGTATATATAAAGGAGCCAATATTGACTCTCAATCACATGCCAGTTTCCAAAGAACAAAACAAAGAGTGAAGCAAGTTTAAGATGCAAAAAATGGTTAAATATGAACTATAAATTTCTATAATCCAATATTCTCGCATGAAGAGGCTATACATATTACGTGATGAATCAAATGGGTTAGATGTTGTGCTATGTTGTTGACAAAAATCTGCAATCTTGTTCAATATGGCTTTCTTAGTTGGCAGAATGATTATAGTTTGAATGAGAGAACAAAAAAAAGAGTGAAGCAAGTTTAAGATGCAAAAAATGGTTAAATATGAATTGGAAATTTCTATATATTTAATTTGGAAAACATCATGTAATATGTTTTGCCTTTTCATGCAAGAAGATTGTCTTGTAGGATGATCCTCTCAGTAATTAGGAAATAATTATTATGTCAAAGGGAGATGACATAATGAATTTTAGGGAGCTCATAAAATTTTGTTTGCCTCAACTACATTAAGAGGAATACCAACTATCTGCCTAGAGTAGAATAATGTTGGTACCACACTACTTACTATAAAAGTAATTGGAATTCTTGCAGTGGGAAGTGTCTCCTTGATTGGATCTTTGTACCTCCATCAACATCATGCTCGTTTTACTACTCACATAGTTGTAATAGTATATTAGTAAGGAATCTTCTGCTGCATATAATTACCACACTCAACACAAGGAGACTGTAAATCCATGCCAAGTTTACTAGATTTTCTAAATCCAAACAAAGACAAGTTCAACTTGGTACAAGTTTTGAGCAACTTCGGGTAACAATTGGCCTTGGTAAAACAGTTTCAAAACCATTACATTCAAGTTCCACAGCTTTTGCATTGTCTCTTAACTCATCAAAATTTAATTATCTTGTCTAGACTAAAAAGGGATTATTGTGAAAACAATAATTTTTTTAGAGTTCAACATATTAGCTTGACCTTACACATATGGAGAGGATTAACATTAATTTGTCCACCATTTTACATAAGCAATTCCCAAATTTGACCTTTAAGAGGATTTTAAATTAGTATTTTTTTCCATGGAAAATCTTGCAGGATCCTCCTCTTAATATTAGAGCTTGGCAAATTTTATTGGAGATTTCATAGGAATTTAGGGCTCGCACCACAGGCCTAGGGTTTACCAAAATGATGTGACTTATCTAATTCTTCGCACTCTAGACTCTAGTCATTTGTAAAGGTAGAGTAAAGGATGATGTTTAGAACTCTGCAATTTTATTGAATTAGTAACAATTTCTCATGATTGTAAAGGCATTTTACCTTGATTTTCATATATTCACAATCACATGATTGATTCCCTTGAGGTTTTCATAATAGGCTATTACTTTTTTTTCCAAGGAAAACCTGGTAGAAAACCCTCCAAGGACTTCCCAATGATCCGTGGATGGTAAATGGGTAAAATTGTTGGCCTTGATGAGCCTAACCCCTAGGGGATCAACAAACCTGAACATGTGACCTGTCCAACTTTGAGGGATCTCATGTCTGGCTCACACTGCATGAGTTAACCATCTGGGAAATGTTTATACAATGCCATGTGACGACGTGATACTAATTATAACATTGACTAGTCACTTTGGTTGATAGGTCATTTCTTTTAGTTAGGATGTGTCACTTCATTTATTATTATTATTATTATTATTATTATTATTTATTTGATATATTTATGTTTGTTACATAAATAGTGGGTTGAAACTTGGGTCTTTCCATAAAAATATTACGAGCAACCACATAGTTTGTTTTATTTTTTAACAAAATTATATTTCTATTAACTTTTAAATATATCTTTACATACATAAAAGGTGTGCAGGTATACTTTTAAGTATTTGAGGGAATGACAATCATCTGGACAAGAGAGTTTAAAATTTGGATTGGCATTAATTCGAGCACTGGAGGTTAAGGAACATAACAGGTGTGCATGCAGCCTTTAAGTATTTGGGGGAATGATAGACATATGGATAGGAGACTTGAAAATTTGGGCGGGCCTTAATCCAATAACTGGAGGCTAAGGACTGGCCTTGTTGTGGAGAGATAGTTTTTAGTGAGTCTTGGATGCAAATAACCTGTCCCAAGCTTCATTTCTAGGAGGAGGAAATTCCTGTAAGATTGTTGTTGCTTCTGCAGATTATTTGTGGTTCACCCTATTCCCCCAAGTAAATTTATAGATTGTATGGCCTTGTGGGTCTAATATAGGCGTCCCTAGTTATGCTCAGCATGGATTTTGTTTATACAATTGATCAAAATAGGATGAATTTATCCGATCCGTTTTTGCATATATCTGAGGGAGATATAACTTGTTAGATTTTTTTTGGTGTGTGCAGGACTTTCACTACAAGAAAACCCTGTGAGTAACGTCTCTTTTAGCTTCCTTTTTAGCATCCACTATCACTTTTAGTGTATTTTTCATCATTTTTTGGACAAAGTGGATGCTTTTCCATGGGATGGTGCTTTTGATGGCGTTATTTGCGTCCATTTTTAAAATTTGGCGCTATTTTGGACACTAATTAGCATCCCAATTAGCGTCCTAATTAGCGTCCCAATTAACATCCCAATTAATGTCCCAATTAGCGTCCCAATTAGCATCCCATTTTAAAAGTTGACGCTAATTAGCATCCCAATTAACGTCTCAATTAGCATTAAAATTATCATCCCAATTAGAATCCAAATTAACGTCCTGATTAGCGTCCAAAAAAACATCCCATATAACACCAAGAATAGCCTCCAAAAACCTAAGACATTGATCTTCCTAATACGACATCTAGGGCCTCAATAATCATCTTCATTACAAGGACTCACATCCAATACATGCAGGACAAACATTCTCTATACAAGGATTTCATGGTGGTTTCATACAAAGTGCATGGTCCATGAGCACTAAAATCCTTTTTTAGACCGTAAGAAATTGGTGTGTCTCCTTTGACCATGTTTAAGCCATCCAGAACCATCATTGGTGCATGAAAACTTGTAATGGTGACCATGCAACACATATAAGCCAAAATTAATTTTATAAGTATGTGTGGTGACTTTTGACCATGCACTTTAAGGCCGCATAGGGTCTAAGGCCATATGAGTTTCCTAAATAAGATGTTCATGTCATGAAATTCCATTATTATTGGTTATTCATTAAAGGGCCACCATTATGATGCCTAGGAAAATAGTACAATTGGTTGTAGTTCATTGTCTATGTTAACATCACTGTAAGGTTACTTTCAATAGCATTCCTCGCCCCCTTAAATATTTATTTATGGCAATTGATGAGCTTTAAGAAAAAGTTGTCATTTCTCTTGAGGGTTAGAAATCTATTCATCATTGTTCTACACAAATGATTAATCTTACAAATCCATATTATGGTGTACCATACTAGGAGATGGAAAGTTATAGAAACAATTTTCCTTAAAGTCTCATTCAAACAAGCTACAACAAGTGATTTTTTTTTTACATTTAGTGTCTAAGATGAGCCAAATAATCTATTTGATTCATCTCCTTATAAAAATACTTATGATAATATTTTAATTCATATTTCATGCATTCCATCCATGTGTCATTTAAAATACTTATGATAATATTTTAATTCATATTTCATGCATTCCATCCATGTGTCATTTAAAATACTTATGATAATATTTTAATTCATATTTCATGCATTCCATCCATGTGTCATTTAGTACTCACTCTTTTTATCCATCTTTTCACCGTAGATTAAAATATGAAAAAAATCATTTTACATTACATTTGAAAAACTAAAAACTAAAATGTGTGCATTCCATCAATGTGACATTTAGTACTCATATTTTTATCATCTATTCACCTTAGATTAAAATTTGAAAAAAAAAATTACACCAATTTAAAAAAAAAAACTAAAAATCCATATGTGGGCGCCAAAACATGTCAAACTACTTGCGATTGGCATCATGGTATTCAATCTTGTTGTCATTGAATTTAGCAGGGTAGCACATAGTGAATGCAATGGGAATGTGGTCTTGAGGGTTTATATCATCCTTGGAAGCTTCGCATGGATAAAATACTAGACCCTCATGATTTCTTGCTATTGGTATTATGGTCTTCAACACTGTCATCATGGAGTTTAGCAGGGTAGCACAATGTGAAGGTGAGGGGAATGTGGCGTTGAGGGTTTATATCGTCCTTGGAAGCTTGACATGAAGAAAAGAATAGACCCCTCATGGTTTCAAATATGATGTATTCAAACTCATGACTTGATTCATAATTGATGCAGATGATGTTTACGAACTAAGGTTCAACGGCTGAAATGGATGGTGTCAATATCCTATTCGAAAATCAATGAACCAATATTCACATACAAAAAGATTCTAGGAAGGACATAGCCCGACGATGGATTAGTATTGATCGCATATGGATCTCAATAAGATAAGATTATACACTAAGATAATATCATTAACGTAATGGGAAATGATCAAAACCATGAAACATAAAATACACCCTTTAAAGTGGATATATGTGATAAAAGTTGGATATATGCACAATTGAGTATTTTTGCATAGTGGGATGGATCTCAAGTCCTCAATTGGAGTCATAGGAAGAAATAAATATCCTTATGTAGATGTCCTATGGCATTAGGAATGGAATTCTAGGGAAGGAGAAAATGTCTTAGGCCCTAAAGAATACATTGAGGCACACATATCCATGAACAATGCCCAAATAACCATGAATGACTTCACAAGGGTTTCCATGGCGCTATGTATGCAAGTCTTGTGTCTTTAGTTCCTTTGACATGATCAATGTAGGAGACATAAATCTTGGGACCTAAAGGAATCTTCTAGGCATCCAAGGCTATGAAGGTTTCCTCAACCAAACACACATGGCTTCCTAAGAGTCATATTAGCCTATGATTGAGGATGTTGGTGCCATTAGATGGTTTTTACTAGTATGTGCACATGTCATGGCCTTGGGAATTATGTTGTAAGGAAGAAGACCATGCCTTTTAACATAAGAAAATCATTGATGCATCAAAATCCATGAACAATGTATCGAAGCATCACGCATGACTTCATAAGGGGATTCATGGTACTATGTATCTATGTCTTGGGTCCTTAAACATGGTTAATGGAGGACATATGAACCTTGGGCCCTAAAGGAATCTTGTATTCATTAATGACTAAGAATGTTCCTTCCACCAACCACAAATAACCTTTTAAGGATATAAGTGGTCTGCGATTGATGATGCAATTACCATTAGGTGGTTTTGAGTAGTACACACATGACTCAGTTATTGAGGATGTTGTTATATGGAAGAATACGATGCCTTTGGAATTAAAGAAACCATTGAATCATCTACAAACATGATAAATTCCTTAAGCACCACATATGACTTCACAAGAGTATCCATGGTGCCATGTATCTAAGTATTGGGAATTTGGGGCCATGGACATTATCAAGGGGGGAATACTTGAACGAAGCCCTAAAGAAACAATTTATTCATATAGAGATGAAATAATAGCCTTAAGAAACAACACATAGCCTCCTGAGGGTATAATTTTCCTATGATTGAGATACCAATTTCATCATGTCCTTTTTAGTAGTATCTACATGTCTCATTTCCTAGGAATGATGTTCTAGGGAATAATACAATTAATTTGGCCCTAAAAAAATCATTAAGGAATCCATAGCCATGAAAAATGTATCTAAGAACCATGCATAACCTCATAGATATATTCATGGCATTATGTGTCCATGTCTTGGGGCCTTGGGCCCTTAGACAGGTCATAGGAAGAAACTTGATCCTTTGTTCCAAAAATAACCTTCTAGCCATCTAATCCTAAGAATATAGTATCCACCAACCACACATGGCCCCTTGAGGGTATCTGTTTCATATGAGTAATGATATTAGTTCCATTTAAATGGTGGTACGACTCTTTTTTAAGAGTAATCAACCACCATTTTTGCATAGAATTCATATTTACATAGACACTCATATGGGAATTATTTTTCCTTCTCTACAATATAGTTTGGTGGAACTTGAGCCCATGAATGGTTGCACATAAAATCTATAACATATAATATTGTTATTATAGAATGGTGTGACTATCACATAACTACACATATGCATCATGTATGGACACATAGATTTTGTTTCAGGTTCCACTTCCCTCATTTCTCGTTATTCTCCTTACATTGAGTAACGAGTATGTATCTAGGTTTATCAAGTGTAATAATAATACTATATAGTAATAAAATAACCTAGCATATATCCCTCTTAATCTTTATATTTTAAACATTGTTAGATTTGTATTTTAGTTTTGTTTTTATTCCTCTATGTCCTTAATATAAGTGGATTTATAAAAAAAACTACTTAGTTCCATGTTAACTCTAGATCTATCGCATCTCAAGAAGGATAGAATCACCTAAGGTGCAACCATTTTTTACATTGCAAAAACTTGAAGACACAATTGTACCTAAGATATTTGATCCCTCACTAAATATGATAGATCCACCATTAAGTTGTTATAATTAGAATAACTTAATTAATTTGTAAAAAAATTAAAAAATGATCAATCTTTTAGATCCTATCTTACCTCTTCTTTGGGATAAAAGTATCTTGGATAAATTTTATTTCCATTTTCAAAAACATACTTCTAATTATACCACAAAACAAACCTTTAAAAAAATAGATCTATTTGATTGCTCATTATTTTAATCATTATCTAAAACATATTTTCAACTATACATTTTTTAAAATGTTAAAATATAAAAAATAAGTATATTCAACTAAAACATATATTCAACTATACATTTTTAAAAAATGTTAATATAAAAAATAAATATATCCAACTAAAACATATCTTCAATTCTACATTTTTTAAATGTTAATATAAAAATAAATATATTCAACTATTAACAATAGTTCATTATTAAGCTTTTATGCAATGTAAGATCTAAAAATAAATTATATCATATTATTATGTTATGAATCATATTTAAATTAGTTTATAATGAAAATTTTTACATAGATTCAAAGCTAAACTATTTCATGATATTGTGTAATGGTATTATTGAACTTGACTATGGTTATCTCTACATTGAACAAATTGTTTGTTTATAAATGGTTACTTAAACTTATATAAGATATATTGGTTATCATTTTTATTATCAAAATGTTAAATTTTTTAGTATTTAATTACTAATGTTTTTTTATTTCTTAAATTGTAATTATCTATTACCATTATACCATGATATTTTTGTTTTATCAATATTAGAAATATTATATAACTTTTTTAAGTGATTTATAAATGTTTTAGAAACATCAATATAATAAAGGAAAATTACTTAGTTACTATTTTTTTTATAATTAGAAACATCAACAAAAAAACTCGTTTTCTCTCTATTTCATTTTCTCTTTTCCCTTCATACATATGTGCAAAGAATAAGAATATGAAGGCCTGACTATTGGATCAATTTGGCCCTACGCGAATGGAGGTTTTAAGTTTATTTGTATAATCAATTGCTATATTTTTCCTTAGTTTCATGAAATTGTATTGTGTTGATTATTACTTCTTATAATCATGTATCCCATCTTGCAGGAGCTCATTATTTTTCTGAAGATGGATCTCTACGATTTACAAAGGCTTGGGGATGGATCTTGCAAACAGAACAATGGTTTTGCAGCAATTGGGGGATTCTTCTGTTCAACAACAGAAGCAAGGGGGATGTTCCAGCCAAAAAGCTTGTCAGGAATCTAGATTGTACATCATTCTATGGAGGTGCCTGTGCCCTGGCCTTGTCTTAGGATTCTCCAGAGCCCCCATTGCAAACTGCGCCGAGGGTGACAATTGTTGTAAAACTAGAATCTCCAAGGGCACAAAGGCCAAGAGCAATAATTGACTTGAAGGAAGGCACTCCAAAAAAATTAAAACAATGTAATTGCAAGAACTCATGATGTCTAAAAGTGTATTGCGAATGCTTTGCATCTGGAACTTATTGTGTTGGTTGCAATTGCCTCAATTGTTGTAATAATGTTGAGAATGATGCTATGAGACAGAAAGTTATTGAGGCTACACTAGAGCGAAATCTAAATTGCTAGCAGTCTGAGTGCCCTTCGAATAATAGGGGAATGAAATGGAGGTGGTTGATAGGATTTCCAAGGAAGCCATGCAGCTCCTCTTTGGATCTTTGGAATATTTTAGAACAAGATTTGGCTGGCATTTATAGTTAGTATCATGTTCTATAGCTTGTTGTTTTGAACAGTGTTAATGTACAAACTTTTTGTGGATATATTTATTGCTATATGATATATTTAATCTATTTTTTTGTGGCTAAATCTTGTTTAGATTAATTTGTGAATACTCTACCCAACGTAAAAACTGTAAAAAGTTTTGTGTGGAAACATTAAATTGTTTTTTGTTGACAATGTATGAGGTATTTATCTACCTTTTATACATATGCGAATGTAATTTTGTTCATATCCGAAATAAAATTACTATTTTTTTTTAGCCAAAACTATTTCAACATCTCTAATTTTCAGTCATTAAAAAAATCTTAACTTTAATTTATAACATTTTACATCTATAATTTCGAGTCATAAAGAAAATCTTAACTTTAATTGTAACATTTTACATATCTTTAATATATTAAAATATTTATAATGTTTAATTAATATTATAAATTAATTAATCTAATAAATATGTAAACTACAATTTTAAGAATTATTTGTCATCAATAATTATAAATAATTATAAATGAGTTAAGACAACATTATTGTTTTTCTTGTCTTAATATATTAAATTATTGAATTTTTATAATGAATTAAAATTATATATTAAAATTAACAATTTTATGTAAATTTATATTGTAAAATTAATATTATTGTTATGTTAACGTGATATAAAAAAAATTAATATAAACAAATGAAATGCATGATAGAAATGATTTGACCATCAATTCATAAGGCAAACATCTCTAATTTTCAGTCATAGATAAAATCTTAACTTTAATTTATAACATTTTACATATCTTTAGCATATTAAAATAATTATAATGTGTAATTAATATTAAAAATAAATTCATCTAATAAATATGCAAACTACAATTTTAAGAATTATTTGTGATCAATAATTATAAATGAGTTAAGACAACATTATGGTTTTTCTTGTCTTAATATATTGAATTATTGAATTTTGATAATGAATTAAAATTATATCTTAAAATTAACAATTTTATGTAAATTTATATTGTAAAATTAATGTTATTGTTATGTTAACCTCACTGATATAATTAATAATTTATATAAGGAAGCAAAAATTGACACATATTTGGAAGTAAAACATGGTGCAAAATGGGATGCTAAAGTGGTAGCGAAAATGGATGCAATATTGGATGCTAACATGGTGTTATTAAGGATGCAAATATGACACGAATGGGGATTTCATTTAAGAAACAAAAGCAGACCCTCCTTAGGAAGAAAAGTATGACGTTATTTAGGAAGCAAACCTCGATGTTGTTTAGGAAGCAAAGTTGGACGCTATGCTAGAAGCACAAAAATAGACGCTATTTTGGACGTCATAAAGGATGCTATCTAGGAAGCAAAAAAAGATGTTTTTTAAGACGCTTTAAGTTTTGTCCATGACGCGTCCCATTTAGCGTCTAGTTTGACCACTCAATGTAAAAAAATTACACTAAAAAGGGACGCTAAATGGGACGTTAATTCCATGATTTGTTGTAGTTTGGTTGGCATTAGGTTGTTCCTTACTAACCAGAGTTTCTAAAATATGAATCTGGGAAGTAGGTTCAAGGCTATAGAAACAATGGTAGAATTTGAATTTCAACATAATGTGTGTGGAAGGTCCATATATCCCCACAGTATATTGATGCTATCATTGTTATGGCAAGGAAGGTATGTTCCCTTTATATCAAGCATCCCTTGTTTTTAGGTTTTCATTTTGATTAAAGTCCAATTTTCATCATATTCTAGTGCTAGGTTTCTTTCAATGAGGAATTTTAAGAAACATGATGAAGTTTGAACAATTAATGATGAGGTCTTCTCAGAGTGATTATGTGTTCCATTTTTTCATTGTAGGTTCAATTGAAATAAAATAAGAGGCTTTAAAATATGATTGATGTTTTGAATGAAGGTAATATTCCTTGATACTCTTTGTATTTGATCCATAGTTTGGTGTCAAAGAATATTCCCTTTTCCACATCTGCAATGACAAGAATAAATGATAGAAAGGTTCTTAGAAATATCATTTACTACATTGGTAGTTGGTGCCATATCTGATTCAACTTGTTCTTCAATAGTTGTAGGTGAGTTTGATTGTTGTCTGTAAACATATTTACTTGCTGGTTCTTCTGCTTTATCCACTTTATTGCTTTTAACTTCCTCCATTTCACTCTCAGTTAATCCACTAATGGTTGTAACATCTACATTTCTATTACTCTTTTAGAATTTGTTATGTCTGAGAATTTATACAGTGCTCCAGAAGCTATAGTTAGGTCTGCATCTGATGCATTGTATAGTGTGTGAATGGTATTTGAAAATTATGTTCATACATTGATATGTGGATATGCTTATCGTTCTTCATGATTTTCTTCTAGAGCTGGAGATGAGGTTAAAGGTTTCTCATCTGCAGCTGTGGTTTTGGTCTTTTATGAATTTTTCCCATTGGCCTTTTCATGTTCTACATCCCCGTCCTGTGTCATCGTATCAATGAGAAAATAATTGGTCTCTTTTGTTGCAGCATTAGCTAGATCTGTACTGGATTCTTTATCATGTTCTTCCACTATCGTCGATTCTATTGTTTTTTCATTGTCTCTTGTTGGGAGGGTATCAACAATTTTGTTATTGCAATGCTAGCTGGATTACTATATGATTCCTTATGTTGTTGTTCTGAACCTTGACACAAGAATTTTTATGTTGGACAACATACTGAATATGTATGGTTTTTGACTCTTTTACAATTTCAAAACCATTACTTTCAAGTTCCACAACTTTTGCATTATCTATTACTTCATTAGTAGTTGGAATATCTATCTCTGTTATTGCGTCTCTATCAAGTGTTATGTTGCATTCTTCATGTGGCTCTTCCAATATCATTTTTTTTTGCTACCACTGCATCATCCTCTGTCTAGAAGGTCTCAACAAGTTCTGGTGTTGTATATATGGTCTAAATTGTGTTAGCTTAACAACAATTGTTTTTCAAACATAGACACGAAACACCTTCATGTTTGTTTGCATTAAGGCTTTCACAAGTGGTAGTCATTGTGATAGTTTTGGAACTTGTGTGGAGTTTTTTGTCTCAACCTGTGAAGGATTTTCTCTCAAAGGAACAATCAGGTTTATTAAATGTCATAAATAATTGTTTATTTTAAATGTTCTAAATAATTGTTTTTATATGTGTTGACTTTTTTTTAATAATTGATTATTTAGTTAAGCTTCATTAACCCATTATTTTTTAGTTTTATATTATTAACCATTTAGTATTAATTATGTTATTTGTGTTTTTATTTTATTATGTGTGTCTCTAATTAAATCATTAAATCATTATTTTCTATTGAATGTTCTATTTGTTTTTAATCATTATTATTATCCCTTTATATTAATAATTAATTATTTAGTTTAAGCTTTATTAACCATTTATGTTTATTATTAATAAGTTTTTATTATTAATTATTTGGTCTTTAATATCTATTATTATTTGTGTTTTTAATTTGATTATGTATGTTTAATTATTATTATATTATCATTTAGTATTAAATGTTTTAATTGTTATTAATTATTATTATTATTAATTCACATTAATTTTTATTATTATCATTTTTGTTACTATGATACTCCTTTAACCTTATGGCATGAACAATTGGTTTCCATGCCTCACACAGGATTAGGTCGTCCTTTCTCTCTTTACCTTTTAACATCCTTGCATTTGGCAAATTCCATAATTTTTGCCACTTCTGTTACTATGTTAGTAGCTAGAACATCTTCCTTACTTATTGCATTTATGGATTTAGTTATGCAAGTTTCTACTTGATGGCATTTTGTCAATGTTGTTGTTTTTGGGTTTTATACTAGAAGAGAATTTGGTTATGCCAACTATATCATAAAGTGTTGGAACTGTAACAACCCTGGACATAAGAATTGGGAATGTAGACATTTTTCATTAAGAGATTGTAGGAAAACGGTTCATCAAAGTTTGGATAAGGAAAGAGAAATATTAATCCCATGAAAACAAGTTGTTCAAAGAGGAGAATGAACAAGTATTCATTACACAACTAGATAAAGACCAAGTATATCCAGATGATAGTATTCCAAGCCTTACGACAAATTTGCAGACCAACAATTCGCTTTAAGGAGATTCAGATGATGAAGAAAACTTAGGAAGACTACCCATCTTATTTTGAGCCATAACCAACTTTGTATACAATTCTAAGATCAATAAGCATGATAAATATTTGTCTTTGATAATAAAAAAGTGCAAAAGAGATTAGACTCGAGAATAGCAGTACATGACATTTGAAGTCTTGTTAAGTTCTTTAGCAGCAGTGTTCAGGACGTTATATGATAGTCATAGGATTATTTGTACATAGGTTATAAGGAATATGAAGGACAACTTGATGACAATCATAAAATTTATTTTTTAGACCTCAAAGGGATCATAAAAAATAGTAGTATATGGCAGTCTTAAAGTCCAAAGAGAGATATTTCTGAAGAAGATATCGACCAAGTTTCAGATCTCAAGGAGAATTTGTTTCAAAGATGATAGAGATAGAAGCACCAATGACATTTAGATTTCTGGAGAGAAAACCCAACACATTGAAAATCAATATCTAGTTTCCCTCACTGTTGAAAATGAAAAATCACATATTTGTGTGGAGAAATGCTATTTACTGTAGAGAATCTTCAATATAATATGTCAATTACTCTATAAAATAAGGTAAAGAAGATGATGTAGAGAGTGGAGCTAACAAGGTTTCCAATCCTACTGTAACTAATATTTTCAGTAAAGGCCAAGGCAAGGGAGAGGATATCAATTCCTCTCAAGAGAATGAGAATTCAGTATTGAGTCCATAGCTAGCACTTATTACACTCCCATTGTAGTCCAGGATCCAACATCCACGACAAAGACAGAGGCCCTTACTGTGTGTACTGAAGGAAAAGACCTGGAATATTCAAATAAAGTTATGTTTTGCACGAGAGACACTACTTCCCAAAATGTTGTAGATGCCACAAACAATGATTCTGCAGTTGAACAAAAAGAAATTGGAGGTAAAGATGAGACCCTGGTGAAAAATGAGCATTGATTTGGGAATTGGAAAGCTAGAGAAGGAAATCTCCCATCTTACACAAAAACTAGCAGAATTGATATTGAAAAAGCATATGAGACACCATCCCAAGTAGGTGGTATTCAAAACAAACCCAGTGACAAAAAAAACCAATGAGATTTTCAAATAAGATAGAGACAAGGATTGGTCCTCAAGAAGGGAGTTCCGAGAAGAGAAAAAAAAGGAATGGTTGTGTCTGCTAAATTTCTTCAATGTAGTTCGAAAGCACAAGAAAGATTTAAGAAAAAGAATGACAATATGATGACAAAGAGAATTTCCAGTGGGACAAGCCCTCAGATTCAGAAGAAATATGGGTCATTTGGGCCTTAGTTAAGAAGCACTCCTAACAAGGTAGGATGTCTCAAAGAAGACAAGTTTGAAGGGAAGAAAGATAACATTAGCAGGCAATTGAACCAAAAGAAAATAGACATGTCTAAGGATTGAAAAGGAGATGGATATTCTTCTGGAAGATTTGATGGAAAGGAGAATATATCTCCATGCTTAACACTTTTAGATAATAAGAATAGTTTTATCCTAGGTTCAAATTCTAAATAAGTTCCAAAGTATGAAAGGAAGCTAGGAAAAGGATTTCTTGATAATTTCATGAAGCTTTGTGAAATATTGGAGAACACAAAATTTAAGAAGGTACCTTCCAATGTCAATGTTGGAAATTGCAGCAAGGTTTACCTATGTAACTAGGGAGACAAGGTATCTATTGATGTTATTGGAAATAATCACCTTATATGGTAAAAATTTGTTTCCCTAGCCCAAAATTCTCTAAGATAGAACAAATGAGTAACAATAATGAGAAACACTTCCCCTAAGATTGATAGATGCTTAGAATGGGATCTTTCACCTGTCAAACAATATAATGTACCAGTCCTTTGGGATGTTGATCTCCACAGATTCACCTGCAATAAGCACTCAACAAAAGCATACAAGATCAAAGCAGCAAGCACAATCTACAATTCTATGTTGATGACTAAGGAATTAAACAATGAAACAAGTGATCAGTACAAAACATGACTCATGGGAAAGGAACTTTCATTGAATTAATAGAATAAGAGAGGTAAGTTACAACCAAGAGCCTTAGTGTATAGATATCTATTCTCAAGATAGATCTTTCCTCCAAAGCTTCAAACTTGTCCACCTAGTGCCCACTATCCTTGGCTAGATTTGGCCATAATTTTGGTGTTGTATCATAATCTTCCTCCCTTTACCCATAGGGGATGAGCCAATAGCCATGGGAGGATATGGATAGTTGATATAATTGTGGATGAGGTGGAGGGTAGATCATACAAGGAGGGATATTGATTCTAGGTGGTCCAATATTCTAGGTATGAGGTTGCCACAAAGATAAGGTTTGATAAGTTTCGTGAATCTTATCTTTTATCTTTAAAATTCAAGCATTGCTCTTGGTAAACTAAGACAAAGTGTTACCCATATTGCATCGCTCATTATACAAAGGTTGGTGGTGGTAGCATCGCTTTTTGTGCATGGAAAACATGCGTTACACATTGGGTAACACACTAGGTCCACAAGGAAAGTGCGGTGGTGGACAAAAGAATATAAACACTGATCTAGGTCCAAATTCAACTTCATAACTTGGGGATTAAAAGCAAGTTCTGATGTTTGGTTCTCAGTATATGATGATGAGAAATATGTATAACAGAATACCCCCGAAAGCATGAGGCTAGAGGGATAGGATAGGTGAAGGCTTTGTTAGAACAAGTTATCAATTCGAGGCAAGATTTCACTGATAGGATATTTTAATGAACATAACTCATCCTGCAGTACATCAACACTTTGATTTAGATTTACATAACTCTCATCGTGGCTGCAAACCAATACAAATCAAATCCATGTGAAATACAGAAAACCATGCCTACTATAATACAACGTAGATCCATATAAAGAAGAATCAAACTTGGAAATAGCTACCAAACATACTATGTAGATCTATGTCATACAGACACAAATTTGAGCATAACTATGACCATACAAATTTGGATCCATGCTAGGAATTCATACAAATACTCCATAGCAACCTGGGGAAAGAAATGAGCACATAATATATATCCAGGGTCTTCGTCTTTGCTTCAACAAAGTATGATTATATCCATTTGATCACAATGTCTTGACGTCAAACATGGTAGAAACCACTTAATTACCGGTCAATGATGAAAACCATTAACAATTGCAAGGGAGATCACCATTGATGTCGATGATTCCAGAGGTATCCTAGTACAATATATCGAATGTGAATAGATGGTCTGATGTCGAACACTCGATTGAATCCTTCGATAAAAGGTCAATGAAGTAAACCTATGTTGAAAGCAAGAGGATTTTCCATTGATGCATACAGATCTCAAGGTACGAGTTTGTTCCTAACCCAGATGATGAGCTGAAGTCGATAGGAATAGTCTTCGTCAAAGGAGGGCCATGATGAATCCCATATCAATGACATGAAACTCAAAACAAAGTTCTAGAATTTGAGTATGATGTAACCATAGGACTGACACAAAGGTAACTAACACAAAGATAACGTTAACTGCATATGCAAATTCTCAACATGATTTTCCTTTGAACATAGGGTGGCAAGACCGTAGACTTGAAAGCATTGACTCGACGAGGAGGATACAGAGAAATAATGCGACAATGGATGATGCATTATTTGAAAGAATCAAAGGGGTGACATGACTCATGAAAATGGATCGACTTAGAATCAAGATGAATACCCAATTGACAGAATGAAATGCATACAAGTGCTATGTTCAAAGGTGACTACAAACTTCCATTACTACAAATGAAAAATGGTTCCCTTCCCTTACTTTCCCCATCATGATTGATGAGTGTCTCTTTTTCATTTTTATGAGTTCAAAGAGGGTAGCAAACACTCATTGTAGCTTATCATGCGATAAGTCCATTCTCATATGTTTTACAAACGTGAGAAAGGAGGGGTTCATTCCCCAAAAAGGGTCTCTAAGTGTTTAATTTAACGAGTCCATTGAAAGTAAACTCAGTACCATTCACATTTAGAGAGTCTAAATGAAATGGAAGAAGACTCAAAAAGGTCCTTTTTCTTATGATTTAGTCTCTAAGGCCCGAAAAAGTATAAAATAATACCTTAGAGAACTCTTCTAGTCGATGACTAGAGTATTCATTTTTCGTAATCTAGTCAATATGAACCGAAAAAGGGGTAAACTACCATCAGAAAGATGGCTCTTCAGGTTCTTTTACGAGCGTGAAGAAGACAAGTTCACTTAGCAATATTTTCACATTTTAGGAGTCTGAAAATATCCTAAAGAAGACTCTGTTAGGGTTTCTTTTCATGAAAATGGGTTTTAACAAGCCTAAAAAGAAATAAAATTAGACTCGGAAATTTAGTACTAGGTTTAATGAGCACGACTAAGATTTTGAAAATAGTGCTCAAGAGATTTTTCCATTTTGTGAGATTTTTCCATTTTGTGCGAGGACGAAAAATTCAAAAACAAACTCATACGTAACCAAAAATTTAGTTTCTCCATACCCCGCAGACTCCAAAATGACCATTAGACTCCAAAAACATTAAAAACTATGCTTTATAGACTATTTGAGCGAAAATATTTAATAAAATAATAATAATAAAGAAATAAAACTCAAAAATATTTTAATAAAAGCTAGTAAATAGTAAAAATACTTACCATTTTTACTTTTACTATTTGGAGAGCATTTTAGGGCCATTTGTGTGCATATTTTAGGCAAGGATTATAGAGCCATTCGTCCACCATTTTTAGAATCGTCAGCACCAGGTAAATCCTAAACTCATTTCCAATATTTTCATGATTTCCTTTTTCAATTCCATGCTATTTTTAGGGTTTTGGGGGCATTTACCCAAAGGTAAAATGCACCCACCAGGTAATGCACTTCTCTCTTTTGGAACAGACGGTGCCCGTGTGACACCGCACATTTTCCTATAGAAAAGCATGGTGACACCGCTTTGTCTCCAAGCGATACAGGAAATGCCACAAACTACCCTAGAATGCACTAAATATGGGCCAAAAGAAGAAGTTTTAAGCATTTCTAATTGTTGATTTCATGTGCTAATACTTTATTTTACACTTTTGGCAATAAATATTCAGACATGGTCATTTGGAAGGAAAGGTAACATGAATTGGATGATATATGAGCTGGGAATGATGATGTTACTATACCTTCTTTGCATGGGTGGGGGCTTCTGAAATTCTTTAACGTACCCAGCATGAGATCACAATTGAAGTTACTGGAGTATATTTTCAATACATGGAACCCTGAACAACAATACTTCGAGGTGGGAGCTTATGTTTTGACACTGGAGGTAGAGTACATCTACTTCCTTACGAGTCTATCACGACGAGGAGAACCTATTTCATTGAAAGGTCCTCGTGGAGGAGATATCACTACACAGGGTCTCATCGATTGTTACTGCTTCCCAGGTACCCAAATGTGTGGGAAGAAAATTCCCGCCAAGGTCGTCAGAGATATACCTTTGCACATAGTACTCTTCAGAATGCAGCGCATATTGCAGAGCCAAGGGGCTCACCAAGATTCACACAAACATATGATTTACAGAATAGAGGTAATGGAACCCACAATTTTCAACTGGTTAGAAGCCCTACGTGTCACTCTAAAGGAACAACTGACTAAATGTCAATGAGGAGAGCTGAAGCAGTTTGGTTACGACACTATCTTAGTGTCTTTTTTCTTCGATAGGGTACACCATCTGAGGCCACAAGTGGCCTTCACTGAGTTGATGGAATGGGACCATCACATACTACATTGGGTAGATATCATAGACCTCCATGGTGGTGGAGGATACAAGGTTAATTATGTTAGAATAATCAACCCATAGTTTACCCACTTAGACATTAATTTAATTATTTGTGTCTTATTTGCCTAGTTCATGTGTCCCACCTTGTGCAAGTTGTCATTTGCCTATCCATAATGGTAAAACTTTCCTTATTTGACTCATGTAGCGCATGGGAAAGCCCAAGGAATCAAATTTGCGTTATTCCTGGCCTCCTAGGTGCCCTTCTGCTTTTTCTTCTTTATTGCCTGCTTTTTCAATGTTTTAAGGCAAAAGGAAAAGCTAGACTAGGTGAGGTTGACTAGTTTTTGTCCTACACATCCTCCTCTCTTTTCTCCATGAAAAATCATGTATGAGCTGCCATTCCACCACTCTTTATCTTGCCTAAGCCTTTTTGCCAATTTGTGAGCTCCATGATAGATTTGGGATCATCTTTTTACACCTATGGGGGATTTGCTTATTTTTAGTAAGCCTGCTTTATGCTAGATTCGAATTGCTCCTCATGCATTCAAATCCATGATGTATGTTATTTATTCAGAAACCTATGTTATTATAGGGTTGGCTATTGTACACTGATTTAATACAGTTTAGTGTTCAGCTCCAATTTTCAGTCTCTTTGTGAGTGATTTTGCATGATCAATTGTTAATTGTTGTGAGTAAAATTAATCTATCACCTAGTTCAATTTCCACATGGTATCAGAGCCACTGTAGATTTTTTCTCTCCTTCAAAAATTGTTTTGCAGGTTCGACATCAGTGACTGGGAGCCTTCTACTGACAGTTGGGACAGATTTTCTAAGCTACGGATCAATCACAGAAAACTATCTTGACTCCCTTCAATTTATTTGAATGGAAATCAGAGATGGAGATACTGTTGAGAGTGAAAGGCCTCTACAGGGTGACTATGGAAATAGAAGCAGAGCCCAATGCAGCTACAGAGAAGATAAAATGGCACAACAGGAGGGATGAGGCTTATGGCCTCCTATGTCTGAGTATTTCCAGAGAACTCCTTTTCCATCTTGATGGATTGACATCACCGAATGAAGTATGGGCGAATCTTGCTGATCTTTTTGGAAAGACAGATGAGATGAGGGGACATCAAATAAAAAATGAGCTGATTTCTCTGAGTCCAACGAGCTTTGAATCCCTGCAGCTATATTTCTCCAAGTTCAAAGCACTAGTTTTGTAGCTGAAATAGTGTGGTATTGAAAAGAAAGATGATCAGCTCGTACTGTCCATCCTATTGAAGCTAGGCACTGACTATTCAATGTTTGTTTCGACCTTCTATGCCACAAAACTGACAGCTCGAACCTGGAAGATGCCTAGCCTTGCAGATTTCATGGAATCTCTCACACAAGAACAGGACAAGCTGGTGATGATGGGAACCATCAAACCATCCAAATATCAAGCCTTGATTGCTGGAGATTCGAAGGTGGATTCAAAAGGAAAAAAGAAAGCTAAAAAGCCACCTGAGCAAAAGAGAGACAAGAAACAGTCTCCAGAGGATCTACAAGGTCCCAAGAATAATTACCAGAAGAAGAAGAACAAAGGTGAAATGAACAAGTGCGCATACTGCAATAAGGGAAATCACTCTGAAAGCTCTTGTATGAAAAAGCAGATAGACATGCTGACCCAACTCCTGGAGAAGAATGGCATCTCCCTTCCAAAAAGCTCAAAGAAGAGAGAAGGAGGATCAAGTTCAGATGACAGAGAGAGATTTCATGCTCTAGTTGCCAGAACATCAAGCTCACCCAGTTTTATCATTGATTCTGGAGCTTCAAGACACATGGTTTCGACTAAGGAGGCCTTCTCCTCACTGGACATGTCGAAAGGACCATCTATTGTACTAGGAGATGACTCTCTCACTGAAAGTAAAGGCAAAGGAAGGATAGATCTTTATCATGGTCAGTTCAGCAATGTGTTGTATGTGCCTGGTCTCTCCTCCAACCTCCTATCAGTGTACCAGATGAACCACACTGGGTCTCCTAAGAAGGTCATATTCTCCCCCAATGAAGTTGAGATCACAGATATTTCAACTGGTAGAGTGATTGCAAAAGGAGTTGCGAATCATGCTCAAAAGGTATACATGTTCTCACACTTCCTACCTTACTCAAACCCCTCTCCTCTTCTCATTCATGCTAATGAAGCCAGCAAACTGTGACATGAAAGATTTGGCCACCTAAATTACAAGTATCTATCTGATCTTAGTGAAAAAGAGATGGTCATAGGGTTTCCCAAGATAAAATTTTCCAAAGGAGTCTGCCAAGGTTGTATCCTAGGAAAACACCCAGAGCACAAATTTGAGAGAGCTAGTCATGAGAGAACCTCTGCACCCCTCGAGCTGATCCACAGTGATGTTGCTGGCCCATTACCTCATATGTCCATGAGTTAGGCCACATATGCATTGACTTTCATTGATGACTTTTCTAGGTATTGCTAAGTTCACTTCCTGAAACACAAGTCTGAAGTTTTTGGCCTATTCAAAGTCTTTAAGGCTTTGGTTGAAAACTAGTCTGGAAGGAAACTCAAGGCCCTCAGATCTGACAATGGTGGTGAGTATGTCAAGTCTGAGTTTATTAATAATTGTGTAGATGCAGCATTCTATCCCTTACACACCACAGCAAAATGGTGTTGCTGAGAGGAAGAACAGATCACTAAAGGAGATGGCAACATGCATGATGGAGGCCAAAACTTTTCCACCAAAGTACTAGGCCGAAGCTATCAACTGTGCAGCCTATATTCAGAATAGGGTGCCTCACAAATAGCTTGATGGCATAACTCCCTTCGAAACATGGAGTGGGCACAAGCCAGATGTGACCCATTTCAGGATTTTTGGCTCAAAGGCTTGGGCTAGAATCCCGACAGAGAAGAGGAAGGCTTTGCAGCCCCAAAGCCAAGAGTGTCTTTTTGTTGGATACTCTAAAGATTCAAAAGGGTACAATTTGATAAATTTGAGCACAAATAAATCCTTCATTGAAAGGTGTGTTCAGTTTGAAGAAGAACCCCTTGCAGCAATGGAAGTTGGTGAAGCCTCTTCACCACCTGAACCTCAAGAAGTAAGTAAAGAGTTTGTTGAACATGCTGATTCTGATTTGTCTGATGGAGATGAGTTTATTGCATACCCTAACAGCCCCACAAGGCCAAAATGGGCAGCCAAGACACTACATGCAGCAGGTGAGCTAGCTGGGGATCCCAATGACCCGAGGAGGACTAGATCTCAATTTGAGAGTGGTATGTGCATGAAGGATCCTTTGTTTGCTGAAAAATGCTATTTGATGGTGTAGTCTGATCCTCAAACATATGAAGAAGTAGCAGGAGATCCAATATGGCAAACAACCTGTTGAGTCCTGGAAATTCGCAGGCAACAACAGTAAGGGATTCTCCCCAGTCAACGTTCCCAACTAGCCCATTGACTGTTTGGAATAGGGAATCCGTCTGGTTTACGATCCGGCTACCGTAGGTCAAAGTAACAAACAAGGGTTTTACCGGTTGCGGCCCGGTCCACCGGAATTTTCATTTTTTACTTAAAGAAATGATATGCAAGTGCCTAACTAAATGCAGGGCGATCAAGGTGCAGGGAGCGGTCACAAAGTGATGCACAGGTTCTTACCTCTCGTCTTTTGCTCACGAGCAACCAGACCAAAACAAAAGAAATAAACTAACTATCTAAACTATCCCTAGGGAGCAAGATTATCATTTCGAATGAGCAATACATTTTCACATACATTAAAAGAAACACAGATAGCTAATACTTCTTCTAAAGTACATGAATGCTTACGGATATTTAAATAACCAAATAGGCGATCATTTTATAACAACATTAATTGCTCATAGTGAAAAAATATCCAAGAAACTACTGAAGAACATTTAACCAGAACATAGGTGTAGAGCATTAAATATTCTTACAGTAAATGAAACACTACTGAAAACGAAATAGTTCCTCTTCAAAATTTATTCATTGATTTGCATTGATACATTCCACTTTACACTCTCTCCGATAGACAAAATTGCTGTTTCCTTTGTAAAATGAAGTAGTTCCTCTTACAAGCAAACATGTACAAAATTTTCCAGGGGAAAATGCCCTTTCTCAGTGCCTCGTCCCTCTATTTAAACTATAATTACAGAGCGTTTTGTTTTCCAAACGCATGTTCTTTTCAGTTTCTCAACTCTTCACATTCCGATCTTTTGTCATTATGTGATCATGACAACTTGGTAACTGATCCATTTCTGGGATCACGCCTTTACAGCTCCGGACTTCGTCTCCCATTTGCCTCTTTTCAGTCAAACCTCTACCAAATGAGTTAGTCTTTCTTCTTGTCGTGGCAGATTGACCGGTCGCCTGGAAACTGCCTACATTCAAATTAAGAGCATGATTCAAACGACAAATATCATCAATTAACCAATCCACAAGGAGATGGCTGGGCGAACCACATACGGGCCTAGCAATATTCTATGGTCGCAGGAGAAAAAAAAACAAGTCAGCAGTTAGAGAGAAACGAGTTCGGGAGCCTGGGGAAACAGCTAGCCGCAATGTCGGGTGAATTTTAGGTCGCAGCCAAGCGAAACGTGGGCGGGAGGTGTCATGAGTCGGACATCGGATGGTTTTAGCTTCGGAAGCCAGAAGACTTTAGCAGCCGCAATGGCGGAGGAGGAGAGCTAGAGGGCATGCGGAACGGATGGGAAACTAAGTCTGACGTCGGAAGAGACTTAGATCGGACGCTGGCTATCTCTTCCCGACCGCAACGGCGGGCGAACAGAAGCTACGGACAAGCGATTTATAGTTAACATACATCGGGCGTCGGACGGTTTAGGAAATCGGGCGAAAGAAAAGACTAGGAGCCACAACGGCGGAAGGGTTGAAACTTCACATCCCCCGATTCAGCAGTAAAAGAGGTCCGCTTATAGGAAAACTTAAGTATTTGAGTAGTGCTAAGGATCAGCTGTAACCAAAATCGCTTCTTTTCACAGAGGATGTGCTGAAGAACAACAAATTTTCTTCTCTTCGACCACACATTCATGACTCAAAACCAAAAATGAACAAGGCATACATAAATTACTAACATCCATCTTCAGAGAAATGGACGAAATCACGCCCAAGGAGCTCAACGATCAAGCCATACAAAAGTAATAAGGAGGGGCCCAGAAATTAAAACATTAATTTTGGGGGGGGGGGGAACAGTTGCGGCAGCAACAACTGGCGACTACCTGGTGAACCTAGACCTCTAGGTGGATTTTCTTTGAGTAGCAGACTGTTTCCTAACCAAAATGCATTAAAATAAATCTTCCAGCTGTCCGGATTTCTCTCATGATCGAAGTGTGTACCTTAATCATTGATGCTAGTCCCATTTGGGGAGAGGGGCAACCAGAACCTTCAAGTCCAGACCACTATGTTGAGGCCAGAATATGATTTTCATTATTACCTCTGTTTTCATGTAGCTAACAGTGTGGACACCACGGGATTGCAGCATATAGTAAACAGCAGTATTCGTTTGTTCCTCGTTCCCATGCCCTTTTAACACTTGTGCCTTTGGACTTTTGTCCTTTCATCTGAGTCCTTCTGCACACCTTTCTTACTGAATTTTAATTTAGGATCCTCTATCCCATAGTGCCCTTTTGTGTGAGTGGTGTACTTTAAGTCTCAGCTCACAGATGGAGAGGATCTTTTGGCAATTTAGTATTTATGCTTTAGCACTTGCCTTGATTTATGATGCTTTTATAGAAGTTGACTCTTTGTCTGCCTTTTGGCATTTGTTTCTTGGCATGGGATCATTTATATTTAATACGTTGTTCACCTTGCTTCCTCTCATGGGTCCTTTACTGTCGCTCCTTAGAACATTTCAAATGTGACATGGGTGAAGCCCCGACATAGTACTCCAGACTCTTTGAATCTGGTTTAATTCATAGGGGTTAAGCTGGACTTCAATGCACACAACATTTTTATTCGAGAAAACTGGTGGGATGGAAGAATTCTTTAAGCAATACACAGGCTGATACTCAACATATTTGCTATTCCCAAAAGACCTTAATATCCTCCAGACGAACGCAAGTTCATTTCCCTTATTGAAAATCAAAACTTAAAATTAAATCAAATGCAAGCATGACTCGAAAACAACCACACAGCTTATTTATGTACAAGGCATAACAAATCAAAGAAAACTAAGAAAAGTAGGGCTTGAGAACCAAACCATTAACTGGCAAGTTCTCCTCCCATCCCTGTAAATCCTAAAGCATGAAAGTAGCAGGGCCAAGTTTTGCTGTGATTTGAAACGGGCCTACCCACAACTGCTGGAATTTGGTATGCTTTCCTTTTTCATCGTGGGGGTGATCCCACTTAAGGACTAAGTCTCCTACTTCAAAGCCCTTTCTTCCAGCTTTATGTTTGTCAAACCATCTTTTGACTACCTCTTGCTGTTGTTTGAAATGTTCTCTAGCCTTGGATCTGGCTTCTTCTGCTTTTAGGAGATTATATATTCTTATTTGCAGAACCTCATCCTCCGACCCCCTAGACTCTTGAGCTAGTATGGAATATGGTAGTAGAACATTGGGAGGCAGGATGGCTTCCTTTCCGTACACAAGGGTATAGGGTGACACTCCTACTGCAGACTCGGAGGTAACTCTGTCAGCCCACAGGGCGTTTGGTAAGGCTGAGTGCCAACTTCGCTGGTTTTCTATGACAGTCTTCTTCAAGATTCTAATGAGGTTTTTATTGGAGGATTCATCCAAGCCATTCCCTTGCGGATAGTAGTTAGCAGAATAATGTAATTTTATCCCTTTCTCATGAGCAAATGCAGTCAATTTTATGGATGAAAATTATTTAGCATTATCAAAAACTAACGAAACTGGAACTCCAAACCTGGTCATGATATGATCTTGTAAGAAGCTAATGACTTCATCTTCGTTTATCTTGCGCAATGGGATAGCCTCGACCCAGCGAGTGAAATAATCAGTTGCAGTAAGAATATACTTGTGTAGTAGGGAAGAATTTGGCTTTATTTCTCCAATGACATCTATTCCCCACTATTCAAAAGGCTCTGTGATCATTATCGGCTTTAGAGGTGCTACTGCTCTAGGTTGTCTTCCACCACATCTTTGGCAAGTATCACATTTTCTGACGTGTGCATGTGCATCCATGAAAAGTGTTGGCCAGTAGTAGCCGGCTCTAAGAACCTTGTGGGCTGTAGTGTCCCCTGAATAATGTCCCCCAGCCGGGCCATCGTGCAATTCAGACATTACTTTCTCAGCATATTCTTTCTCCAAACATCTCAGGAGGACTCCATCATAGTTTTTTCTGAACAATACGCCTTCCATGATTTGATAGGAAGCTGATTTCAGACGCAGAGCTCTTCTTTGTTTGGAACTCCAATGTTTCGGTAACACTCCTGACTACAAGTAATGCACAAGATCTCTATACAACGACTCAAGAGCTGTGAATAAAGGGAAAACATCCGTTACATGCAAATTAGCTTCATCTTCCCATGCTTGTTCTTATTTGTTTGTCTTCCCACTCATCAGTTTGCATAACCCCTGACCTTTTACTATAGTAGCTGGTTTGAATTCAAGATCGTATTCTTGAAGCGTTGTTACCCAGTTTCCCCTTCTTTCTCCTAATTCTTTTTGAATGAGAAGGGATCTTACAGCTGGGTAAGGGACTATTACCTTGGTACGATTTTTTAGTATATATGGCCTGAATTGCTTTACTGCCTTAAATACTGCGTATGCCTGCTTATCAATGGCTGGGTAGTTTAATTCAGCTCCTTGTAGCCCAGTGCTCATAAAAGAGATTGGGAATTCATCACCCCCTTCTTCCTTTTGCGTGAGTACAGCTGCTAATGAATCATCGGACGCAAATGTATACATAATAAAGTCCTTGTCAAAGTCTGGACTTTTAAGAGAGGGCGCATGTGCAACAGCAGTCTTGATTTTACTGAAATCATTCTTTTCAGTCTCAGTCCACTTAAACTGTGCATTTTGCTTGACCATCTGCTGTAATGGTTTAACAGTCTGGGCAAAATCAGGCACAAACCTACCTACGAAGTTTATTGTTCCCATGAAGGATTGCATTCCTTTTTTATTATGGGGCATGGGAATTTGTTCAATGGCTTTGATTCTTTCTGGGTCTATAGATATACCTCTTTTTGACACTATATGCCCCAGTAACTTGCCTTCTGTGACCACGAATACGCACTTCTTAGGATTTAGGGAAATTCCATACTTCCGACAGCGCTCGAAAATTTGCTTTAGGTGGAACGTGTACTCCCCTCTTTTCTTTGAAAATATTGTTATGTCATCAAGGTAGAACACCACACTTCGCCCAATCAGTCCTTGGAAAGCTATGTCCATAGCTCCTTGAAATGTCGCGCCAGCATTAATTAGGCCAAAAGGCATTCTTCTATATGCGAAAGTTCCCCATTTAGTTCTGAATGTTGTTTTCAATCTATCTTCCTCAGCCACTAACACTTGGTTGTAGCCAGAGAATCCATCTAACAATGAAAATAATTCAGAACCAGAAACCATCTGTAGAAGTTGCTCCATGGGAGGCACCGGATAATTTTCTTTGTCTGATGCGCGGTTTAAGTTTCTGAAGTCCACGCATAGTCTGATTTCTCCCGAATTTTTTCTGACCGGCACCAAATTTGACACCCATTCTGGATGCCGGACTTTAAAAATAATCCTAGCATCTAACAATTTCTTCACTTCGCTCTGGATTAGTGGTTCCAGCTTTGGGTGCATCTTCCTCAGCGGCTGCTGATATGGCTTGACGCCTGCTTTAATAGGAATGATATGTTTGATGATATTAGTGTCATAGGTTTTTAAATATGCATACGTCCATGCAAAGACATCTTTGTACTACTTAAACAAACTGAGGAACTTGTCTCTTTCTGCTGGTGAATAGCACTTGCCGAGGTTCATGAACTTAGGCTCCATTTCAGTCCCTAAATTTATTAGCTCGAACTGAAGAGTTGAGCTGTGCGTCTTTACATTAGCGGGTCTTCTAAATTTCTCATTCAAGTCAAACATCTTCTCTAACATCCTGACCCCTTTGGGAATGAAATTGTCACATTTCATTTCAGCCTGATGTTCCTCATCGTCGATAATGGCTCCTTTAAAGGCCTCGTCATTTGTCAAGCATTCAATTATTTGCTGATCATCATCAAACACTCGTAAGTTGGTGATCATGTCAGGAACCGATGGCCTGAAAAGTAATTCAATAGAGCATTTGTTCTTAGTGGGAACCAATCTGGCGACTGATGTAGCTAGAAGATCAGCGACTGCATTTTTTATTCTTGGGATTGAAATAATGTTAAATGCATGAAAATTTCTAAGCAAATCCCATACCTCGTTTTGGTAAGCTTTCAAATGAGGAGAAACACAGTGTATTTGATTTCTTATTTTCTTTACAACTATTTCTGAGTCCCCAAAAACTTTTAAATTACTAACCTGTAGCTCAATTGCTTTCTTGAGTCCCTGCAGCAGTGCTTCATACTCAGCTGTATTGTTAGTACACTCAAACTCTAGTCTACAGGATAGGAAGTGTTTAATTTTTTGTGGATCAATAAGCACGCAGCCGGCCCCTGACCCCTCTAATGTTTTTGAGCCATCAAAAAACAAAGTCCAAAACACATTATCTACTGAAAAACAATCTACTCCTACTGCTAAATCTACTATTTTACAGTCAATATCATCAGCCTGAGAAAAATGAAGAAGATCAGTTTGGGTGTCAGATGTGTCGCTGGCCTCTTCCGTTTGATAATTCCCCGGTTCCAGCTCGAGAAAGTAGTTTCCCAGTGCAGATTCGACTGGTACATTCTTCCCATCCAATTGAGTGACATTGTACTTCATGTGAGGTTCTCTCAAAACCTTGATCTGATTAGGACTCCCTTTGTGCGGCAACCAAAGATGTGACCAATCTGTGGCGAAATACCCATTTATTTTGGCTGACCAATCTCTGCTCAGGACCAGGCCGTAAGCATCTGGTATGTTAGCCACTACAATGTTAATAACTTGGCACACTCTATCATCGGACGCCAAGCGGATTAGAACATCTTCCATCTCGCCAACTACCTTGACGTCTGTCCTATCCAACTGCACCACCCTCCACGTGGTTGGCTTAGGCTTCCCATTTATTTTCTTACATACTGATATGGGCATGACATTAATTGATGCCCCTGAGTCCGCTAGACAATTGTGCACGTTATGATTAAAAATTTCAAACGTAAAGAGGAAAGGTGGATGTTTAGTTTTAGACTTACCTCCAATGCTAGCTTCCCCAATTTCTTCTTCCTCCCGAGGTTGATTGTCAGCGGGCAACTTTTCTTCTGATGTTTCCAGTGCTTTCAACAACCTTTCTTTCTGTTGAGGTACTTTGCACATTTCAAACAGCGGGACGTTTGCCTTTATCTTCTTTATATCTTCGACAATGTCATATTCGATTAGTTGTTTAGTGGATTGAGATTTATTAGCACTCACATTCTCTTTGTTTGGCTTAGGCAGCGTTCTGTTTTGCTTCGGATCCTGGTGGGTAATGGTAAATTCTGGAATCTGATCAGCCAATGATTTGTCTTGAAATTTCTTTTTTATATTCCTTTGCAGCCTTCGAATCTTCGGGAGCAGAAGACTATCATCACTAACCACCCCTTTTCTCCTAGTTATCACGTTAGTCTCCCTGATATCTTTGTGTCCCTGGGTATTTTCCTCCTCTGCATCGAGTAAGGAGACAGAATTCCATAATGCCATGGTCTCGTCCTCCTACCCTTTTGTAGAAGTGGAAGCAGCATTTTCGTTCTTTTCATCTTCATCTTCCTCCGTTAATTTTGAGTCCAACATCTGATTCATGACCAATGTCATTGAATTTATCCATTGCAGACAGTTCTTCTCGGAATGAGGCTGTTGATGAAAAGTACAGAAATTTTTCATCCCTATCTCTGTCAGATTCATGGATGCGGTTTTTTGAGGAGGAGGTTGGGTCTGATTGCCATCCTCCCTTTTCTTATAATATGGCCTGAAGAACTTTTGTGCTTCTTTTTCCTTTTCTAAGTCTATGATCTTATTGGACAGCTTTTGCATCATTTTAGCCATGCTTTCATAGTCTGGTGTCTTTTCTTCTTTAGGCTTAGTGAACAATAAGGTTTTTCTTCCCGCACCTTTCTCTCCTGATTGTTCTGGATAGTCCTCCACACTTTCTCTTTCTGCTTCCACCACTTCTGCCTCTTCATAGGTCTCTATTACGGTAGGCTTGGCCCTACCTTTTGCAAACATGGCTAAATCAGGACCCAAAGCTGAAGTATAGTATTCGATCAGTACTTTGTCTGAAGGCTTATCTGTTTCAGAGAAATTTTTAATATATGTTGCAAACCTTTGTGTGAAGCTGTGCACTTTTTCCCTTTTCTCTTTCTTTAATGCACACAGTCCTTTCATGAGGGCAGCGTGGGTCTTTTGGACTGCGTACTTACTCCTGAACATCCTCTCGAAGGTATCCCAATCTGGGATAGAGTTAGCAGGCAATCCAAAATACCACGAGGCCACAGCTCCTTTGAGGGTGTGCGGGAATAGTCTACACACTACATATTCGTGTTTCCCAGCCCTCAGACTTTCTATTGCCAAGTAGAAACTCTATAGGTGGTCATCCACTAGGATTTTCTCATTTGGATCAAATTTGGGCAGTAGCTTCTCAAAGGCTTGAGGTAGGTCATGCAAAGGTGGGGTCAGATTTAGAGGTGACCTAGCTTTCCAAGCTGGTGGTGGATTCGGTGGATTAGGTGGATTCGGTGGGTTTGCGTTAACGCCGGCCATGAGTTGAGGTGGAGAGTGAGGGGGTGAACCAACAAGAGAGTGAGGACGTGAACCAACCGGGGTGTGTACAGGAGAACTGTAAGGAGTGTCTGGGCCTACTTGGTTCAAAGGCAATTCAACCTCCTATATGGCAGTTTTCACAAGTTCTTCCCAGTCTCCAACCAACACTGAATCTTCAATTAGAGGACGGTATTTCTTCTTGTACTCTCTTCTAGGCAATTCATGGATAATAGGCAACCCTCCAACTTCTTTACATAAGCACGGGTATGTCTTCTCATATCATTAACAATTTCGTTACGAACGGGATATAGATGTTCTCTATTTTCTTCTTCCGGAATTGGATTACGCGGTCCACTACTTTTAGAACTGTAACCAGCAGAATAATCTTGGGAAAATGGGTTTCCCCGGACAGCCATGCACTGGCGGCCCTCCTTCTAGTGCCAAAACTGTTGAGGCCTGGAAATTCGCAGGCGACAACAGTAAGGGATTCTCCCAATCAACGTTCCCAACTAGCCCGTTGACTGTTTGGAATAGGGAATCTGTCCGGTTTACGGTCCGGCTACCGTAGGTCAAAGTAACAAACAAGGGTTTTACCGGTTGCGGCCTGGTCCACCGGAATTTGCATTTTTGACTTAAAGAAATGATATGCAAGTGCCTAACTAAATGCAGAGTGATCAAGGTGTAGGGAGCGGTCACAAAGTGATGCGCAGGTTCTTACCTCTCGTCTTTTGCTCACGAGCAACTAGACCAAAACAAAAGAAATAAACTAACTATCTAAACTATCCCTAGGGAGCAAGATTATCATTTTGAATGAGAAATACATTTTCACATACATTAAAAGAAACACAGATAGCTAATACTTCTTCTAAAGTACATGAACGCTTACAGATATTTAAATAACCAGATAGGCGATCATTTTATAACAACATTAATTGCTCATAGTGAAAAAATATCCCAGAAACTACTGAAGAACATTTAACCAGAACATAGGTGTAGAGCATTAAATATTCTTACAGTAAATGAAACACTGCTGAAAACGAAATAGTTCCTCTTCAACATTTATTCATTGAGTTGCATTGATACATTCCACTTTACACTCTCTCCGATAGACAAAATTGCAGTTTCCTTTGCAAAACGAAGTAGTTCCTCTTACAAGCAAACATGTACAAAATTTTCCAGGGGAAAAATCCCTTTCTCAGTGCCTCGTCCCTCTATTTAAACTATAATTACTAAGCGTTTTGTTTTCCAGACGCATGGTCTTTTTGGTTTCTCAACTCTTCACATTCCGATCTTTTGTCATTATGTGATCATGACAACTTGGTAACTGATCCATTTCTGGGATCACGCCTTTATAGCTCCGGACTTCGTCTCCCATTTTCCTCTTTTCAGTCAAACCTCTACCAAATGAGTTAGTCTTTCTTCTCGTCGTGGCAGATTGACCGGTCGCCTGGAAACTTCCTGCATTCAAATTAAGAGCATGATTCAAACGACAAATATCATCAATTAACCAATCCACAAGGAGATGGCCGGGCTAACCACATACGGGCCTCGCAATATTCTATGGTCACCGTAGAAAAAAAAACAAGTCGACAGTTAGAGAGAAACGAGTTCGGGAGCCTGGGGAAATAGCCAGCCGCAATGTCGGGTGAAGTTTAGGTCGCAGCCAAGCGAAATGTGGGTGGGAGGTGTCATGAGTCGGACGTCGGATGGTTTTAGCTTCGGAAGCCAGAAGACTTTAGCAGCCGCAACGGCGGAGGAGGAGAGCTAGAGGGCACGCGGAACGGATGGGAAACTAAGTCGGACGTCGGAAGAGACTTAGATCGAACACTGGCTATCTCTTCCCGGCCGCAATGGCGGGCGAACAGAAGCTATGGACAAGCGATTTACAGTTAACATACATCAGGCGTCGGACGGTTTAGGAAATCGAGCGAAATAAAAGTCTAGGAGCCGCAACGGCGGAAGGGTTGAAACTTCGCAGCCCCCGATTCAGCAGTAAAAGAGGTCCGCTTATAGGAAAACTTAAGTATTTGAGCAGTGCTAAGGATCGGCTGTAACCAAAATCGCTTCTTTTCACAGAGGATGCACTGAAGAACAGCAAATTTTCTTCTCTTCGACCACACATTCACGACTCAAAACCAAAAATGAACAAGGCACACATAAATTACTGACATCCATCTTCAGAGAAACGGATGAAATCACGCTCAAGGAGCTCAACGATCAAGCCATACAAAAGTAATAAGGAGGGGCCCAGAAATTAAAACATTAATTTGGGGGGGGGGGGAACAGTTGCGGAAGCAACACAGCCATGAAGGAGGAATTCAGCTCACTCCAAAAGAGCAACACATGGGAGCTAGTGGATCTTCCTCCAGGGAGAAAACTAGTACAGTGTAAGTGGGTCTATAAGACCAAATTTGCTGCTGATGGTTCACCACTGAAGTACAAGGCCATATTAGTAGCCAAGGGCTACTCATAGGTTCATGGAATAGATTACAATGATACTTTTTCCCCAGTGGCAAAGATGGATTCCATCAGGCTATCCTTAGCCATTGCAGCCTCAAGGCAATGGGAGGTACATCACATGGATGCAAAATGTGCCTTCTTGAATGGAGATCTCACTAAGGAGATATATATACAACAGCCTCAATGTTTTGCTACTAACCCTTCTCTTGTGTGCAGGTTGAGAAAGTCATTGTATGGGCTAAAGCAAGCCCCCAGGGCTTGGTATGCCAAGATCGATAGCTTCTTGCTATCAGTGAATTTTGTTCGGTGCAAATCAGATCCAAATGTCTATTTGAAGTTAGTTAATGTTTCATTAATGATCATTGTGTTATATGTTGATGACCTCCTCATTACAGGAAGCTCACAGGCTGAGATTTGCTTCCTTAAAAGGAGCTATGAACCAAGCCTTCTCCATGACAGATTTGGGGCTCTTAAGTCAATTTTTGGGGCTTGAGATCTCTCAAACCAAAGCTGGAATCAAGGTGCACCAGTACAAATATGCCTTGGACTTGCTGAACAAATTCAGAATGAAGGATTGCAAAGCAAGCAAAACTCCTTTCCTTTCAGGAGTGAAGCTGGAAGAAGCTGATTCTTCACCGATGGTAAACAATACACTGTATAGACAATTGATTGGATGTTTGTTGTATCTGACACATACTAGACCTGATATTTGTTATGCAGCAAGTGTGTCTTCTAGATTCATGGATCATCCTTAAGAGATCCATTGGAAAGCAGCCAAAAGGATCCTTAACTTTGTTCAGGGAACAAGGACACATGGGATCTTCTATAAAGCAAAATCTGATCTTGATTTGATTGGATTTACTAACAGTGATTGGGCAGGTGATAGCACAGATAGAAAGTCCACTTCAGGATACGTGTTCATGCTTGCAGAAGGGCCAATCAGCTGGTCAAGCAAGAAACAGAGTGCCATTGCACTCTCATCTACAGAAGCAGAGTATAGAGGAGTTGTTAATGCAGCAACTCAATGTTTATGGTTGCAGGGTTTACTTGGAGAGTGTGGCTTCGAACCAGAGTACTCAACTACCATCTACTATGATAACCAGAGTACCATTTGAATCTGCAAGGATCCAGTTCAGAAGCAGAGAACTAGACACATTGAGATCCATATGCACTACATCAGAGAACTTGTGCATGATGGCACCATTCACCTACTCTTCTGCTCATCTTCAGAACAAGTAGCTGATATTTTCACCAAAGCATTTTGTGAGAAGACCTTCAGCAATCTCAAATCACTGCTGGGGATTGCTGATCATGCTGTGAAAGCATGAGTGAAGACAAGATTCTACAATTTTGTTTTACAGTCCATGTTTAAGGGAGGATTTTCCCAAGTTGGTTTTGCCTCTTTCCTTGTTTAATTGGACATGCAGTATGTAAAGGGTGACTAAGCCTTGTTTCTAGGCCCTATAATTTTCTGATATATTACTCATAAGCTAGGATTAAGGGGGGTGTTATAATAATCAACCCATATTTTACCCACTTAGACATTAATTTAATTACTTCTGTCTTATTTGCCTAGTTCATGTGTCCCACCTTGTGCAAGTTGTCATTTGCCTATCCATAATGGTCAAACTTGACTTATTTAACTCATGTAGCACATGGGAAAGCCCAAGGAATCATATCTGCTTTATTCCTGGCCTCCTAGGCGCCCTTCTGCTTTTTCTACTTTATTGCCTGCTTTTTCAGTGTTTTAAGGCAAAAGGAAAAGCTAGACTAGGTGAGGTTGACTAGTTTTTGTCCTACACATCCTCCTCTCTTTTCTCCATGCAAAAGCATGTATGAGCTGCCATTCCACCACTCTTTATCTTTCCTAAGCCTTTTTTCCAATTCGTGAGCTCCATGACAGATTTGGGATCAGCTTTTTACACCTATGGGGGATTTGCTTATTTTTAGTAAGCCTGCTTTATGCTAGATTCGAATTGCTCCTCATGCATTCGAATCCCTGATGTATGTTATCTATTCAGCAACCTATGTTATTATAGGGTTGGCTATTGTACACTGATTTAATACAATTTAGTGTTCAGCTCCAATTTTCAGTCTCTTTGTGAGTGATTTTGCATGATCAATTGTTAATTGTTGTGAGTAAAATTAATCTATCACCTGGTTCAATTTCCACAAATTATAGGACCTAGTTCCTTAGGTGGTTAGACAATCATCTCCTCATGATTGAGGACTACATGTATGTCAATACCGATTTCTGAGGAGTTCCTGGTCTATCCCTACCAGTAGATTCCCAGTGGGGGGACATGGGTAAGTGAGACACTAATGCATTGATGTTTTTATATATTTTATGTTTTTATAATTTTTATGTATGTTAACAAGACCTATCTTTCTCATGCAGATGTGGGACATGCACGACCTGGGGGCTCATCTCCCATTGATAGGTGAGTGGGGACTTGCTTCATTCACATAGGGTATGATGAGATGACCGATATAGAGGACAAACTTGGCCGGTTGACACTAGATATCCTAGATATCATTGTGGATGACATCCCCAGGAGGTATAAAGGACACACTATGGGAGTTTTAGGTCGTTTTGGATGCTTGCTATGTAGAGTGGAAAGGGATATCATGTGCTATCATGAGCACTATTAGGGTCCCACTCAATGTAGACATTTAAAGCCACCCAAATTTAGTATATTTTGTTATTTTTATTTTTTATATCTGAAATCCAACATGCTTCAGTCAAGGTCTCAAGACCATTTTTTGTAAAAACACACTTTTGATATATATATACAGACTTATTGGTGGCCTATATGTTTTCAATCATGGAATTCTATTTATATGAGTTATATGTATTTTAATGTTTGCATTTATTTACAATGAACAATGTTTTTTACTTATCAAATGTTATGAATGTGCAATGTACCAAAACAACATATAATTGGCCAATGAATCTGCAACTCTGTTACAAGATATAGGAACATGCTAATAAGTAATAGTTTTAAATGAATTTTGCAATAAACATACTCTCCAAAATAGATGAATAAGTACCGGGTTTTGGATTCCATAGACATGATTTAAATGAGACACTACTAAATGAGAATCCATGAAGAATACCAAATGGTCTATGTCACGAGATGCAATTTCAGTTAACAAACCTATCACCGCATGGTACTCGAAAATGTTATTGGTGGTCAGACCTATACAAACCACACCTAAACGAACTAGGTCATGGGAGTTGGAATATAACACCCAAGGGGCTAAAGCAAGGTTTAGGGTGTGATGGCAAGCAGCATCAACAAAACCATAGAAGGCCATCTGATCTACAAAATCAAAACATGGGAACTCAAAACCATATTAAATAACAAAACCACACTAAAAGCCAAAAAATGTATACAACGCACTAATGCAAAATATGTCTCAAGCATAATATGTTTTCAGGTTCAACCCATTGCGAGGTTTCCCTAAAGGTATCCCATCCTAATAAAAAATATCATAGGCCCCTTTATCTAAGACTTAACTCATGATGAAAGTACCATACCACATAGATTCAAGCTTCCCTTTCCCAAGTTTGTCATGTTTCTGATCGTAAGTCAGAACCATATCTCCTTCATTAAAAACATGAGGTTGAACTAATTTATCATATTGAGCCTTGACGCATTTTTATGCGACTCGTTAGCAAAGGCGGCATCCCGATGAGTCTCATCAAGGTTCAAGAGATAAAGGAAATGTTATTATTCGGTATAATTGTTAGGTAGAAGCTCTACTGCAAGCTTGAGTGATGGAATTTCAAACTCAATAGGTAGGACAAATTCCAATCCGTAGAACAACTAAAATGGCGTAAAACAAGTAGTTGTTTTGACTGAAGTTCTGTAAGCTCAAAGTGCGGAAAAAAGAGTTAAGTGCTAATTGGATTTGTGATACACAACCATCCTACGAAGCATAGTCTTCAAGAATTTGTTAATGGATTCAAACTGGTCATTAGCTTGTGGGTAGTAGGGGGTTGAGCTTTCATGATGAAAACCCAACTTGGTACTCAACTCAACCATCATCTGATTAAATAAATGGGATCCATGATCAGTCACTATGGCTTGTGGAACTCCAAACCTAGCTATGACGTGATTAAATAAAAAGAGGGTGGTAGTATTACCATCCTCTACATATGTAGGCATTGCCTCAACCCATTTTGTGAAATAATCCACGACTACAATGATGTAACCATGACCCTCGGACGAGGTAGGATTACAATGCATAAAGTCAATCCCCCATTTGGAAAAAGGGCCAATGGAAATGACAGGGTGTAATGGATTAGGGTGGGTGCGCTTTCTTGGATAGAAAAGATTACATGGTGGGAATTTTTTAACCTCTTCATGACAATATTTGAAGATTGAGGGCCAAAAATAGCTATCACAAAGGATTTTCTAAGTTGTATCCATTCCAGAAAGATGACCACTACATGCTCCATATTGACAATCATTCATGACTTGTTCAACATCGTCATGACTAAGACATCGCCGAAGGATAGATTCAATACCATGTCAGTACAAGGTGTCATTAAGAATGAGGTAATACTTACCATGGTGACGAATGCACCGACGATCATAACGAGATAGATTGGGATGAAATATTTTTGTCTGGATATATATAATCAAATATGCATACCACGGGTCAGTCATGCTTATCAGGAACAAGAATTCATCCAGAAATGAATCACTAGGTTCAGCTTTCGTGATAACACGGGGAAGGTCACACAAGAAGTCCGCAAAGACTAGAGACTTCTTGGAAGTGGTATTAGCAAATTCAAGATCAAATTATTGTAGGATGACGATCCAACAGGAATATTTCCCTCCCAATACCTGATGAGTGAGAATATAGTACATAGGGTTTTGATATGTAAGCACATTAGTGGTGCGAAGTAATATGTAGTGACGAAAACGTTACACAATGATGACCGTAGCCAAGGCTAGCTTCTCCACATGTGAATAATGAGTTTTCGAGTCAAGAAGACTCTTACTGAGGTAATATATCACATCTTCTTGGTTGTTCAGATCTTCTTGAACTAAAACCATGGCAATGGTAGTAGTAGAGGTGACAATGTATAGCAGAAAATATTTTGAATAATTTGGGGGGTGCACACAAGTGAGTGTGTTATTGCATGTTTCAAATGATCAAAATCTCTTTGAGTCTAATCATCCTAGAAAAAGGGAGTGTTCTTTTTCAAGATATGCATATAGCCATGCCTTTTCTCTATGAAATTGCATACAAAACGACGATGAAATTTTTCCTTCCATTGCAAACTTTGGAGTTCAATTATATTTGTCAGAGGTGGTAAGGCCACAATAGAAGCAATATTTAATGGATCAATTTGAATTCCATCCCTAGAAACAACGAAACCAAATAAACATCCAGCTTCAACACAAAAAACACACTTTTGTGGATTAAGCCGAATATGATAATGACAGCATGGAAGAAAAATGCATCTAAGATGCCCTGAATGGTATTCCTATTGTTGTGAATGAGCAAGTAGGTCATCTAGATACAGTTCCACTATGTGTTTTATATCATGAAAAGCATACGGCATAGCTCGTTGGAAAGTAGCTCCAGTGTTATTCAAACCGAAAGGTAGATTTCGATAAGAAAAGGTTCCACACGGATAAATAAATTTCATTTTTTGTTGGTCAGCATGCAAGATCTCAATCTGATTATAGCCGAAAATCCATCCATGAAAGAAAAAATGACACTTCCAACATAGTTAACGATGATCTGATCGATGTGAGGGGTAGGAAAGTTGTCCTTTGGACAAGCTTTGGAGTCAGGTCCCTAAAATCGATACAAACCCTATTAGTGCCATGCTTCTTGGAAACAAGGTGTTGACGGGCGTATTTGACAAAGCCCGCAACGAGGGATACGACCCAGACCGGGATCCTTAGAGCAGGCTCCAAGCTGTTTAGGGTAGCCGTTACCGACAGGTTTAAAGGCTCTGTTGGCCTGGGGTACTAACAGTCTAATGGTTAAAACTACTGCTGCTGATTGTCAGTGAAACCTATCTTTATAATTTACAAAGGTTGATTTAAGTTATGTGCTACAGGATGTTAGACTAACGGATTTAATCAACTTAAATAAATGAATTATAAATACAGGATACAAAAGCTGAAAAGATAAAATATAAACATAGTTACTATTGTACAAAAAAAAACCTGCTATATACATCTTGTACAACTATTTACAAAAGAGATAAACTGAAAGTAATTCATACAGAGACAGAATCTGATACGAATAGGTTTTCAAGTAATATAATCGGCAGAAAATAAACAATATATAACCCTAACTATATATTATCCTGATCAGGAGCGAGAGAGAAATTAACCATGAAATCAATTAATGCTAATAGAATTACCACACGGATGTGCCCAGGTAATATTTAAATAAGATAAACATTAACCAGTCCCATACAGTAATCAATTACAAATTACATAAGCAACAATGTCGATTGCTAATTACATAACGTGATATATTAGCAAAACTAAAAGCATGAAACATCGATAATCATAAAATAGATTTATATCTGTAAAATCCTTTAGAGAACTTCAACAAATATAACTAAAGTAAAAAGAAAATCACAAGACTAATAGACATTATAAACATATGCCACGTATACAAACTGCACATATATATTGATAACATCACCAGTTTAAAAATGTCAATGGCTGCAGACAGGTCGCTGTCTAAAGTCGTAAACACATCAACCCAGTCTTGTGGTGTCCTTTCATCGATTATCCATCCCTTATCCCATAAAATTTTAACCCTTAAATACATGTCTACAAAAACAAACATCCTTGAAAGTTTGAGATAAACTAGATCGAATTATCCAACTGGTTTCTAATTAAAAATGACAAGTGTAACGTGTCATTTTTCCATATAAGCAAATCATCAAGATGATCCATGGAAATCGAAGATTCCAGGAATAAACAACACCTGGAAATCTTGTTATGCGGTCTGTTCTGATTGATGCGAGATTGTGCAAAAATAGACAGTTGACAAAATCCGAGGGCAAACAGCAAATTTAACACCTGCAACAAATCAAGTAATAATAAAATTAAAACATAACACAAATCGAAATAATAAATACTAAATACCAACCAAGAAATAGACTGAATAAATACCTGATCACCAAAATTGAACATTAAAACCAACAACAAAGAAATCACAAATTAACTGGTGCGTTAAAAACTTGAATATTGACCCCATTAGAATGATTCGGTGAAGGAGCCCTGAATTGCATAAGCGCGATCTGAGCATTGAGCTCATGGACCTTTTCTTCACTCTTTTCGTTTTCATCTTGAAATTTGAGAACTCTCCTTATGAGCTTGTTCTTATGATTCTTCAATCGTGAAAGCTGCTGACCACTTTCATCAACTTTTGCCCTTAATTCCACATTATCATCTTTCATTAAATCCCGGCTCGCTACTATTTCATTCATCCTGTCCTCCATTCTACGAACCTTGTCTAAAAGACAACTAATGAACAAAGGCTGAATGGTTTCCCCATTTCCACGAAGAACAGTCGAGGTTATTTTAACCGGCTTTTATTTTACTATAGGATCAGTCATACGATCAACTAAAACTTCCCACACTTCTTTATCCCCTGCTGGAGAATTATTATGATCACGGGTGACATCAAATTGCGGCTCGACAATAGACAGGGAAGGATTTTCGTGCATATCGTTATCAATCACAGGGTGACCTTCACCAGCTAAATCAGCAACGGGCTCAGGATGAACCAGATTGTCATTAACAGGTGAAGAAGAAATGATTTCTTCATCATCAATCACAACCGTTTCCATTGGAACTTTATTACTTACGGGGGTTTTAACCGTTTTAGCTTTCGCCATACTCCTGGTCAGCCTTCTAACCAGCTTGGACTTGGGTAGATTTCCTTGACGATTCCCAATTTTATCACTACTGATGGGCGGAGTAACAGGTGACAGAGATGAAATCTTTCTCATACGCCCAGGACCTATAGGGGTTTGAGAACTATTCACTGGATTACTCATGGGTTCTTTACAGGGTTCAGAACCCTTACGGCTAGGGTTCGACAGAGATTTGAGCGGGGAAAAGGACGGAGCTGAACCTGAATCTCTATGCTTGCTACAGTCATCCGGACTATCGAACATGCAATGACAAAAGGATGAAAAACCATTTGACTCTACAAACTGCTCCCATGAGCGACCTGACTTCAACAGCTCGTGATCAATCAACATTCGAACTAAACCGCGATGGAAAAGACTGTGGCTGACATGTTTAGGCCCCTTCTTTATGGCATTTGACATCTGAAATAAACTGTGCAGAAGGTAGTAAGGTAAATTAATAGAAAACCCTATAAAGACAGCCATCAGACAAAGATGATATACATATGCCGAAGATAGCCGGCCTTCATAGGTCAAATATCGATGAATTAAATCAAGAACCGAACACCATTCTTTAAGAAAATACTTACATGCTACCCCAGTTCGAAAAGAAATGTCCTGAACCGGGTTCTTTAACAATCGCCTCCATTCGGTTATGTCCATCTTCTGATATTTAAACCACCTCTGCCCAGAGAGAGACAAACCCGTTGTGGCTGCTATGGATATTTCATCAACCCGGAAGCAGAGATCACCAACCTCAGCTTGATAATTAACCAGGGACAGGGCAAAGAATCTAGTAACCTCAGGGTTCGAGTCGAAAAACTTCTCGAAGAACGGCATCCACCCCACATTCCTGACTTTTTCTGCGAGCTCAGGGTTCGAGTTTAACAGGGTCATCTCATAGGGTTCGACCCTCACGACAGGAGCCATCACAGGCCGATTACGAATGCGTAACTACACACAAAATACGTACCACCACTCAGCTAGAGATAGAAGACCAGGTTGTGAGCACTTAGAACGAAGGCTGAGCAACACTAGGTAATGAGCAGGGTAAGCCATGCACGAGCACAGGTTATACTTCTGCGGGCTTGACATGAGCGAAAGCATCGGCGCTTGGAGTGGTAACACAAATGACGGTCGAAGGCCCTAGAACGCTAATAATATCATGATTCAACCCTAACTTAAATGATAGGAGACCTTCGCTGCAAGTAACACAGGTGATCTATTGGCAAGCAGACATGACAGAGGTTACGTACCGAGACTTAATGTGATGGACAATTCAAGTACCAGTGTGATGATATCGTGGTGAATTCGCGACAGGTAAACCAAGATATAAGCTGCGACATAAATCAATATTGATGAAACCATAATACCTACATATCATATCGTATATTCGGCATATCTTGTAAAGGTGGCGGAGGTTATAATATAATCACAAACCATGAACTTGAACTTTGACATACGACCATATGAAATTCAATCAAGATCAACAATGGCTCACAAACTTAGGATAGGGACCATGAGACATAAGTCTAGGATTCACCAGAGTTACAAACATCAGACCTTTGACAACTATTGCTTAGACAACTCATGACAACCATAGTAATGAAACTTTGCAAATCATCATGGTAACGAAACCAATAAAATGAATCTCTAATGTTTTGGGATAATATACATGACTAGGGTTATAAAGTAGGAATAGAAATCATTAAGAGCCACGTTTTAACTTCCCTAGTATAAATCATCCAAAACAATACTTCCATATGATAGTCTCATTAATCCAATAGAATTTGCAAAGGTCATTAGAAAAATTAAATTTCAACAAATCAGTAGCTTAATGGAAACCACCATATCGGTAGTTGAAAACTCATTAAACCTGTCCTTTTAAAATTTAAACATTTCATCAAACAAAATGGAATTTTGTTTGATGAAATAATGATTTTAGAAGGCTGTTGAGCAGGGGCACAACACAGGGACAATATTAGAAACCCACTCATTTAAAGGTGCGGGATAGATAAAACTAGCTTTCAAAAGCTTCTCAACTTCAACTTTAATGGATACAGCTTTTATTGGGTGGAACTAGCGAAGTTTTTTCCTAATAGGTCTTGTCATCAAGTATGTATTGATATCATGTATTATAATAGATGGATCAATCCTATACATTTGTTCATAAGTACAGGAAAAAACATCGCGAAATTACTTGAAGAGAGCTCAATACTCTTCAATTTCCATTTCTGAGCAATTTTGTCCTATGTGGATAAGCTCGGCAACACCTAGCTTAATTGATATATCGAGGGGAATTGTTTTGGTAATGTTGCATAAGTTCCCTTCAAAATCTACACCTTGCCGTAATACAGATGTTTGTGGGGACTCGACTATATAGGAACTAATCAGAGAAGCAAAATATGAATCTACCGAACTGGCATTAGGAATGAACGACGATCGATGATGAGAATTTCCACATAAAGATTCATCGAGACTCATGATCTCCATAATGGACTCATCTAATGGAAAATTCTGTGAGAGATAATCCAAAGTAGGGAGAGGGAAATCTAGCCAATAGGGTAAATGGCAAGGATATGATGCTACTAGATGATGGTCAGCTATGTAAGCATAAGAAACAATTGGAATGGCATCATACAGGGCTTCATGTGGACTCGTAGAATATGATTCAACAATCTTTTTTCCTTTCGACATACCCTAGGTCGTGGAGGATATCATGTTTACCATGGCAGTTTCTGTACTAGGAGGGGAAGTGTTGGATGGAAACACTCCTATGAGTGAAGAATATTTCAACAATCCAACTCCTACAGAATGATAGGGTGGAGGTGACTACCCTAACATAGGAACATTATTTGTCGTGGAAACAGTAATATCCAGTGAGCAATAATCAAGCTGATATATGGTCACAATTTTCCCTTGATGTGGGAATTGGAGCATGTGAAAAAACGATGATGCAATGGCTGTCATAACATCAAACCAGTTCCTTCCTAGAAACAAGTTTTAATCAATAGGAGCATCGACCACTTCTACTTGGAGAGAAATGGTTTCCCCCCCCAACTCAATGGACAATGTTGGTAATATACCATGGGGTTGAAAACCACATCCCTCGAAAGCCTTAAGGGTGGTTGGTGACTTACTAAGCTCAAGATAACCAATGGCTCTCCATCAAGACAAACAAAACAGAGGTGAAATCTCCCTCTTCTAATATGGTACGATGGACCTTTCTACACACCACTCTAGTAGCAATTTTAAAACCAAGTTGATGGGATAGCCTTGATTTATAAGTATCCACATTGAACATGATCATGGTGTAATTCTTAGGATCAAAAGTGTTGGAGTCATTATCCAACCCACACATCATTATTTGTCTTATTTGTCCTAATTTACCACTTATCCTAAATTTTTTACTCAAATATGTGACTGCATCATCAATTAGATCATCCTCCTTCAATCAGGGATTCTAACTAAGTCTTCCCCTTCAATCAGGGAGACTAACTAAACTTCCTCCTTCAATCAAGGAGAAAATTTGGGTTGATCTACATGACATAAGTACCCCAAATTAGTTAATTGATGGTTGTTCCACCTAATTTTAGTTAAACTGCAGCTGTAAAGGCGCCTCCATCATTATTTTTCCTATTTTTGGTAAATTCCAATTAATTGTAGTGATTAAAGGTGCCTCCAACAACTTTTGGTGACTCAGATTAGTTCAGTTGAGTTGATCTCACCTAATTGAATTCATACATGCACCCTAACCTACTTACTGACATGCAATTGAGTTCTATTCAGTTAGACTCAATCTAAACTTCCTCTGATTCAATTAGAGTCCATTATGGTTGTGATTAGTGGTTGACTGATGTGTTGAGTGGTGTCTAACTGACAGCTAATCCACTCTCATGTATGCATTTCGAATGGCCTCTGTAGGATTTGAATTTTCTGGTTATTCATGCCAATGTATGAAATTGTATCTCTAATGTTGATTATTGATAGATATTATACAACTAGAACTGCTTATTGCATTGTTTTCATGTCATTTTCTATCCAATTGATCCATGAAAACTTTTGTAAGTTTTGTCTTGGTCCTCAGATTACTGTGACTCAAATTTCATATGGTATCAGAGCCATGGTAGGACAAGGCTATTCTTCTTTTACATATTTCTTGTTGTATCTATGAAGCAATTTGAGAAAAAATCTCAAAAACATTCCAGCTCTACACCAAGAAGATGATATTTTACCACATAATTCCTAGAATCCTAACCTTGTTGATCAATCTTTCTTGATTGACTAAGCCAGGTATGAAGCAAACTCCAAAAGTGTAGGATGTTTGACCTTATTGTGTATTTTTTGTGTGTTTGCAAGTTTTTCAAAGCACTTTCATTGCATTCGCTACACCAACATAATGACCTCTTCAAGCAATATTCTCACTCCTTTCAACTACTCAATGAAAGGAGGACATTGAGATTCAGTTGCACTCCAAAGGAATCTATAGAGTCACCATGGGGATAGAGAAAGAGCCGAATGCACTAGTAGACAGAACAAAATATTGGAATAAGCTTGATGAAGCATATGGATTTCTGTGTCTTTCACTCTAAGAATATTATTTTCCACCTCACTAGATTGAATACTCCCAAGGAGATGTGAACAATTGCTACTCTGTTTGATAAGCAAGATGACTTGAGAATCTATCAGCTGGAGAATGAGTTGATATCTCTAAACCCGTGCAACTTTGAAACCATGAATGACTTATTCACCAAGTTTAAGCACCTACTGCTCCAATTGAAGCAGTGTAAATTTGAGAAGGAGGATGATCAACTCATCCTTTCCATCCTTTCAAAACTTGGCCCAAATTACTCAGTTTTTGTGTCCACCTTTCATACTGGGAAGCTTACAATCCTGAATTGGAATAATTCAACCCTTAATGCATTCATTGACTCTCTCACCAATGTGCATGACAAGCTTGTCCAAATGGGCATCATCAAATCCTCTAAATATATAGAATTTTTTGCTGTAGGACCCCAAATCTATTAATGGAAAGGGGAAGCAAAAGAACCAAAAGACAAAGTTTGATGCTCCCAATCCAAAGGAGAAACGCCAGCAGTTGGATGAGCCCTCAAGCTCAAGAAAGATAAAGCACAAAGGAAAAGAAGCAAAATAAAAGATCAAATTTTATTATTGTGGAAGGGGATTTCATCCTGAAATCTCATGGATGAAGAGACAACTTGATCAAATGACTTTTCTCCTTGAGAAGAACAACATCAATCTTCCTAAAGGTGCAAGGAAGAGAGATAATCAAGATCAAAAAAATCAGCCCAAAAGAGGACATGCCCTCATGGATAATGTTTCGAAGCCTAGATATCTACTCATTGATTTTGGTGCTTTGAACCATATGGTGGCAAGTAAAGACTCATTTTCATCCCTGGACTCCAACAGTAGCATCCCCATCCACATGGGAGATGACTCTCAAATCACTGTCAAACTAGAACATGGAAGCTTCAAATATGTTATGTATGTGCCCTCTTTGGATTTAAACTTGTTGTTCGTGTATCAAATGACACACACAGGTTTTCCCAAAACAATATCATTCATCCTAGATGATGTTGAGAGCTCAGAAATTGCATCCAGAAAACTAATTGCAATAGGTATAGAGAATCATTCTACTAAGACCTATGAGTTCTCCAGGTTTGTGCCTGATGCAAATCCTACTGCCCTTTTGACTCATGGGAATGAGGTCCGCCAACTGTGGCATGAAATATTTGGACATATAAATTTCAAATACTTGTAGCAACTTCAAAATCATTCCATGGTGGAAGGCCTCCCTACCATCAAAACCTCCAAAGGAATTTGGAAATAACATTGACCAAATAACATTATCGACCCAACTGAAGACACGACCAACCCAACATGCTTTCCATGTTACCCAATCGACGTGTTACTGAACCAACAAGTATTAAGAAGTCAGCTCCATCGACCAACTTAGGCATCGACTAGAAGTTGGCTCTTAGATGTCGACTTGGGTCCTAACATTTATATAACTCATTTTATGGATTGTAACAGCAGTCACCTTAATAAACTTTACCAATTACTGGTGAATTCCCCCCCCCCCTTTTTTTGTACTGGGGGATCGGTAACTGGGTGGTTCTGGTACTTGTGTGACACGGGGTCCATTCCCGTCGGCTTCCACTATAACCCCAGGTGCATCCACACAGCCCGCAAGCATGGGGCATGGATAAGTCGGGGTGAGATTTGAACTTGAGACCTCCTTTACAACGTTCCTTCATTTACATGACACTTTCCAGTCAATCTACACCCCTGTGGGCCTGGTGAATTCCCCATTGATCAATCTACATGCATTTATTCTATGACAAGCAAGGATCATTGAACACGAACACTTAGTCGAAGTTTGATAGGCCTCCTTTCATCCACAGATTTTAATGCAATAGAGAATGACGGTCGAATAACTTGATCACGGCTTCGCACATTCATGGACCTGGCGTAAATGAGCAGTGCCACACCTCCATATTGGCATACAAAAAGTGGATGATAGTATAAAATAGCTGAAAGGCGACTCAGATGTGTATTTTTTAGTCAACAATCTCTATAATGACAAGAGAAAATGGGCATTTCTTGATGTCGATTGATGAGTTGGACAAGTGACATGACGGGTCAAGTATACTTGACGATCTTCAATTTCCCCCATTATTCGGTGATCTTTGACCAAAGTATTGAATTCTTCGAAATCCCTTTGGTGTTTTTCTTCATAAGTCAACTGGTCGATACATACTCTTCCGATGTAATTCCTTTTCCTTCTTTGAAGGAAAAAAAAATCAATGCCATCCATCATAATCAGAATCCACAAAAGGGTCCTATAAATTGTGAATCCGGAACTATATGATATGGAAATAAATTGGTTTTGATTATAACTATGGCATGCTTGGTACTGTTCTCAGGAAAGCTCCTAGGCATCGTGTGTAGTTCTCTGCGGTGATATTTATATAGTTTTAACCGCAGAAGAAGATCAAAATATCAATGTATCCAAAACCGTGGAGAAGAAGAAGCATAAGCAATGTCAGCACCGGCCTTAACACAAGTTTTGAAAGAAGCATTTGTTGTAGAACGAAGGTTCATAGAGCCATTTGCGGATCGACATGAGAAATCAGTCGACAGGATGGATTGGGTATTCTAAAGGATTGTACACCAATATATATATGGTCACTGCAACTCGATGGTCATTTGAGTGAACGATCAACTGGTTGGAACCTCGATGATTCAACAAATTTGAAAGCAATCGGGCAATAAACGGGCCAAAGACTATTCCCAGCATCGACAAGTTATCAAAAATTAATGTCTTAGTACATCTTCTGGTCAGATGTGGTAATCTAACAGTGGTTTTTCTTTTCCCATGGGCAGCGAATGCACTTACTTCACTTTGAGTGATCGACATGGCTCAGATGGCGTCTTTAATTGGTGATAGATGGTAATTTAATTGGCGATATAGAGTTTCTTTGTTCAACTTGTCGGATACTAAAACAATCCATTGTAATTTTTGTAACCACATCAACCAACGTATGGACTATCAATTTTTCGATGTAGCAGTAGAGCACGTTAGCAAATAACGGGAACATATAAGAAATTGATAAAAATTATGGAATATCAGATATCTCAATGGACGATAATAAATAATTCATTTATAATGTCTTCAGTTCTTTCTAACTTCATATATTAATCCTTGTTTCATAAAAACACAGTACACCCTACAGAACATTCATAATAAGATATGTGAAATCAATCACCAAAATATATGAAATTCGATGAACAAACTGACCACCATTCGCTTGTGATGTATGCATGTCTAGCCAACTTTTATTTGCAGGGCATATCCTTCATCCATCAAGAGACCATCTGAGGATTTCACAAGAATATTACTTGTAACCAATCTTCGATAGCACATCAAGTTAGGATTAACTTCTTTGATCTTTCTTGTAGCTTGCATTCTTCCAACCCTACTTCTCTTCCCGGTCCAAACTGCCTCCATCCGCTATTGTTGTCACTCGGTTCGCTCCATCCATGACTATGGTTGATGCCGGTATTGCATTGGTCAAATCCAAAATTCAAAGATATTCGAGGAAATTAGCCTTCAACCACATCGTGATTTCATGAGCTCTGTAAGTTGAGTATCGAACAAAGATCATATTAACCTTTTTTTTTAAACTATGGATAGCATGCGAGTAATTTTAAATATTTTCTTTATAGGTTTCCTTCACGTCCTCACGATCTCCTTCAGTTTCAATCCACTCCTCTTTTGGTGCTGTTGTCACCTAGCCAAAAGAGGACGACAATGGTGCCATATGTTGAAAGCTAGGATTTCACATCACTCAAGCATACATTACGCTCATACACAGCCATCAAAGACAAGTATTAGGAAGGGATGTCCAATCCACCTTTCTATTCATCTTTGATGCTTATTTATACATTATGAGAGAGGTTGGAGCGGTTGTACTTGCTCCAACTACTCATTTGTTAATATCTCTTTAATTATAAAATTATGATGACATTTAAGAGGTCAAGTGGCCCCCTCTACAGCAAGCAACCTGAGCATAAATTTGATCGGGGAAAGGCAAGATGAGCTACAAGTATTTTGGGGCTAATCCATTCTGATATCAGTGGTCCAATTCCTACAAACTCAATTAATGGATCAAGGTATGTTCTCACTTTCATCGATGACCTGTTTAGACTCACTTGGGTCTATTTTCTCAAGAAAAAATATGAAATCCTTGAAGAGTTCATAGATTTTAAGGCTTCTGTTGAGAATGGTTCTAGGAGCAAGATCAAGGCTCTTAGATTTGACAATGGAGGTGAATACATAAAATCTGAGCTGCTGCAAATTTGTGCTAAAAATGGAATCAATATTCAGCACACCATTCCCTACACAACTCAGCAGAACGGTGTAGTGTAAAGGAAAAACCGGGCTCTAAAAGAGATGACAACCTACATGCCGGAAGCTAAAGATTTGGCTGCAACTATTTGGTCTGAAGCTATGAATTTTGCTACCTACATTCAGAATAGGGTTCCTCATTCATCCGTGAAAGGAAAAACACCTTTTGAAGCATACTTTGGTCACAAACTGGATGTGTCCAATTTCATAGTTTTTGGGTCCACTGCTTGGGCTCAAATTCCACTAGATAAGAGGAATTATTTGAAACCACGGATTATTGAGTGCATGTTCATTGGGTATCTAGAAGAATCAAAGGGATACAAACTCTTGAATATTAGAACCAAAATATATTCATAGAGAGAAGTGTATGCTTCGAAGAACCTCTCCAAGATGTGAAACCTCTCCTTGCTTACCATCAAATTTTGGAATATATAATGGAAGTTTTACTAGGTTGAGCCCATTGATTGGTAACTCCTCTAGGATAAGGGACATATAAGGGATTATTGTATTGTTCCCCACCAAGGTATTCATTACCAATGTTATGATGTTGTGAATAGACCCAAGCTGATGTGGGAGGCTACGAAGCAGGACCAAAACCAATATGACCACTAGGTCCAACAGCTGGAGGGGGAGGATGTGAAATACTATGTAAATTAGGTACATAAGATACTCTAGATGTTTGGGATGTAGGAGGGACAAATTGACTTCCAACATTCAACAAACCTATGGGAGGCATAGAAGCTCCTCCCATATGTGAATTCGACAAAGGATTCTGAACTGACTGAGGCACTCTCGAAGGAGTGGAAATACTAGACATCGTAGGTGTAGGTGGAGGATTGGATGGAACAACAATATAAGGAATATTTAATGACCTACATAAAATATTACTAGGTAAAAGGTAGGGAAATGGTATTCTAGAGTTCAGGGTCAACTCCATAGCTCACACATTCACAGTAGTAGTGGTACCAAACTGGGAGATATCTTGACCAAGGATAGTTTCCCAAAACGGAGCATTAGGTCCAAATATAGGAGCCACCATTTCATCGGGATGAAATTGATTAAGACCAACTCCATAAGGAGTTGGGATGACAAAAGAGGCATTCTAAGAGGAGGGATTCTCTGCTAATGGTGGTTCTAATAGGTCCATCAACGGAGAATTGGGAAGAGGAGATTCAAATACTTCCTCTTGAACTGGAACTCCTTCCATTTCTGGAATGGAAGCGCTACCTGCCTCGAAATTGTTCTCCATGTCTCTTTCCATGGGAGTTTGAGTCAAAGGATTCAAAGGATTTTCTGGTGATAATCCTTGTAACCAATGAGACCTCCTCCATGGGAAATAATCCAGTTTATAAAAATCAAACTGATCTCAGTGGTGAAAATATCTATCTAAGAAAGCAAGACAAAACCTACTAAGGCTAAAGCACTAAGTAGAACTTGTGATAGGAGAGGTAAAAATTCAGGATCCTCACAGGATTGTCAAACCACCACAACTCACAATATATCGTAGGGTCCAACAGTGAAACACAACAAAAAGGGTTGGGACTATACCCTTGCCTGAAAAACCGACTACCTGGAAGGCACGTGTGTAGTAATATCCCCGAGTGTTGTTCTCGGTATATTGGTGTGATAGGACGGTCAAAGGGATATTCCTAATGGTCTCATGAACCCTAAAAGTGTCTCCCTATATACACAAGGTACATGGGAGCTCCACTCCGTAGCAGTAACGTCTAATGCACAATCATTCGAAATGGGCCTTCCGATATACAATTGAGTGCATGAAGTACCTTTCTATATACCTCAAGGGTACGTGAAAGCCCGTTCTATATACCAGGGGTACATGGAAGAACCAAATGATCCTCAGGATGTGGTGTAGGTAAATAACGACAGCTCCTACGCTTAAAGATGTTGGAACACGTCTCTAACCTATCGCACCTTTCTATAAAGTTTTAACCTAAGTGTACCATTTTCTTTTTTTGCGATTAGGTAAATGCATGAGGTGAGTACATAAAATTAAAACCTTGCATAAATGCTGATGCAAATCTTTTCTTTCACTTTTCGCAAAAATTCCCTACTTAAGAGAGTGATAGAGTTTCAGTTCATACTTATCGAAAATGACTAAAACCCAAGCAAACAATTACACAACTATATCTCCAAATCATATTGCAAACACATGATGACTTCAAAACAAGAAATTTCAAAGGAAAAAGATGAGATCTCTTTTTGAAATAAATACTACGATGACTATTCAACACACCATATTCTCAAAATTCTTCAAATAATGAAACCAAGATGCACACAATACTTTTATTTTTTTTGTGAGTAAGAACACCTAAGAAACAATAAGAAAGTAAACACTTCATATTATACAAGACCAATCAATTCTCTACCAACTCAACCCTAAGCTTGACCTAGACCTTTCTCTCAATTTTCCAAAATCAAAGAATGAAAGAAACCTTAAATCAAACCAATGAAGACTAAAAGAAAATCTACTTTCTTTCAATTTGATCAAACAAAATTTAGAGATCTGGATCTACACTTCCTTTTTGGAATTTTTCTTCAACCAAAATAAAAAATACAAGAGGCTCATTAGTCCATTCAACCTAGTTTTGGGATATCTAACCTAACCAAGCATTAATCAATATCTAGATTTTGATTCATAGAATAAAACTAACAGAAACAAGCCATAACAAGTTCAGAAATAAAAAATAAAAATTCCATTTTTGAAAAGTGCATTGGGATTGAAACCCTACTTGGGACCACTTTCTGAAGGTGTTGTACAGATCATTACTAGTATGGTAACACCTATTACCAATAGAAACAGAGTGGCAGTAACTCTCTTGGTCCACTGGATTTGTGCGGTGGCACCGCTTATTTCCTCTACAAAAAGTGTGGCAGTCGCTCTTGGTACACAACCCAGGTGAGATGGTGCTTGCAAGTTCCAAAAAAATATACATGGATAAAAAGAGAATATTAGAGTTCAATTTACTGGCATCAAATTATAGTAAACATCCAAGAAACAAATCATATGTGGTAGAGATGGACAGATCTAAATAGATCTGATCAATTTCAAACCAAATCCAACTAAACAACTAGTAGAAATTGAATCTTGAAGCAAAGGAAATAAATGAGAACTAAGAAAGATCAAAAGTTATAAACACTCTCCCCAGCAGAGTTGCCAAATTTGGTATTGGAAATGCTCACCTTCTGCAGAGAAAAGTTGTTTCCCTAGCCCAAAATGCTCTAAGCTAGAACAAATGGGTAACAACAATGAGAAGCATTTCCCCTAAGAATGATAAATGCTTGGAATGGGATCTTTCACCTGCCATACAATATAATGTAGCAGTCCTTTGGGATGTTGATCTCCACAGATTCACTTGCAAGAAGCACACAACAAAAGCATACAATATCAAAGTACCAAGCACAATCTACAATCCTATGTTGATGACTAAGGAATTAAACAATGAAACAAGTGATTAGTACACAACATGATTCATGGGAAACAAACTTTCATTGCATTAATAGAATAAGAGAGGGAAGTTACAACCAAGAGCCTTAGTGTTGATAGATCTCTTCTCAAGCTAGATCTTGCCTCCAAAGCTTCAAACTTGTCCACCTAGTTCCCACTCTCCTTGGCTAGATTTGGCCAGAATTTTGGTAATGTAGCATAATATTTCTCCCTTTACCCATGGGGGATGAGCCAAGATTTATATCCATGGGAGGATAGGAATAGTTGAGATAATTGTGGATGAGGTGGAGGGGATATCCTACAAGGAGGGATCTCGAGTCTGTGTGGTCCAAGAGTTTAGGGATGAGGTTTCCACGAAGCTAAGGTTTGAGAAGCTTCGTGAATCTTCTCTTTTTAGCTTTAAAAATCGAGCACCGTGTTATCCCTAAAGTTGAACCTAGACTACGGGATTCAAGCTTAAGGAAATCTTTGTTTGAAAATGTAAGAATCAAATGAAATCAAATCAAAAACACAAGCTGGTATTAAACCAGGTCTAACAGAAACTTACAGTACTAGAAAGGTACTAGGCGAATATCACTTGTTTGTATAGTTTTCACAGTTTAGGTATGAAATCAAAAATCACACAATTTACAATGAACAGGGCTGGTATATATCACAGATGGGTAAATACAGGTATTCATAAGAAGATCATATCATGTGAGTAAAGGCTGGTATGAATCAGAGTTGCAGGAAAATTCAAACAAATACTGTATAACATTAAAGCAATCACAAAGTTCAACACCCAGGTCTATGATCCTAAATCATGAAGTGAAACTGTCAATGTTTATAAAAATGAAAGATAACTGTCAACTCATAATAAGAATTATGT
>LPNX010389837.1:0-20012 GCA_001517045.1 Pseudotsuga menziesii
TAATTTTGAGAAATTAGTCAAACGTGAAACTTCGTTGTGCGGTTTTGCTAAGGTTGGGCTTAAAGGGGGTGAAAATATTTTGGAATGTGTCAAAAGTTTGGATGCACGCTTGTTGATCAAATTGGCATCCAAATTTATGATCAAATTTAAATTCTGAGAAACTGCTCGAAAGGGAAACTCCGTCATGCGGTTTCAACAGGGTTGGGCTTAAAGGGGGTCAAAATAGCTTGAAACGTCGCGAAAGTTGGCGTGCATGCTTGTCTATCCAATATGCATCCAAACATATGATCAGGTTTAAATTCTAAGAATCTGGTCAAAGCTGAGACTGCATCATGCAGTTTTGTTAGGGTTTGGCTTAGAGATGTCGAAAATAGCTCTCAACATCGTGAAAGTTGGCATGCACTCTTATTTTCCAAATGCGGATTTAAATCTATGATTATATTTTAATTTTGAGAAATTAGTCAAACGTGAAACTTCGTTGTGCGGTTTTGCTAAGGTTGGGCTTAAAGGGGGTGAAAATATTTTGGAATGTCTCAAAAGTTTGCATGCACGCTTGCTGATCAAATTGGCATCCAAATTTATGATCAAATTTAAATTCTGAGAAGCTGCTCGAAAGGGAAACTTTGTCGTGCGGTTTCAACAGGGTTGCGTTTAAAGGGGGTCAAAATAGCTTGAAACGTCGTGAAAGTTGGCGTGCATGCTTGTCTATCCAATATGCATCCAAACATATGATCAGGTTTAAATTCTAAGAATCTGGTCAAAGCCGACACTACATCGTGCAGTTTTGTTAGGGTTCGCTTAAAGATGGCGAAAATAGCTCTCAACATCGTGAAAGTTGGCATGCACTCCTATTTTCCAAATGTGGATTTAAATCTATGATTAAATTTTAATTTTGAGAAATTAGTCAAACGTGAAACTTCGTTGTGCGGTTTTGCTAACGTTGGGCTTAAAGGGGGTGGAAATATTTTGGAATGTCTCAAAATTTTGCATGCACGCTTGTTGATCAAATTGGTATCCAAATTTATGATCAAATTCAAATTCTAAGAAACTGCTCGAAAGGGAAACTCCGTCGTGCGGTTTCAACAGGGTTGGGCTTAAAGGGGGTCAAAATAGCTTGAAACGTCGCGAAAGTTGGCATGCATGCTGGTCTATCCAATATGCATCCAAACATATGATCAGGTTTAAATTCTAAGAATTTGGTCAAAGATGAGACTGCATCATGCAGTTTTGTTAGGGTTTCGCTTAAATTTGGCGAAAATAGCTCTCAACATCATGAAAGTTGGCATGCACTCTTATTTTCCAAATGCGGATTTAAATCTATGATTAAATTTTAATTTTGAGAAATTAGTGAAACGTGAAACTTCGTTGTGCGGTTTTGCTAAGGTTGGGCTTAAAGGGGGTGAAAATATTTTGGAATGTCTCAAAAGTTTCCATGCGCGCTTGTTGATCAAATTGGCATCCAAATTTATGATCAAATTTAAATTCTAAAAAACTGCTCGAAAGGGAAACTCCGTCGTGCGGTTTCTGTAGGGTTGGGCTTAAAGGGGGTCAAAATAGCTTGAAACATCGCGAAAGTTGGGGTGCATGCTTGTCTATCCAATATGCATCCAAACATATGATCAGGTTTAAATTCTAAGAATCTGGTCAAAGCTGAGACTGGATCATGCAGTTTTGTTAGGGTTTGGCTTAAAGATGGCGAAAATAGCTCTCAACATCGTGAAAGTTGGCATGCACTCTTATTTTCCAAATGCGGATTTAAATCTATGATTAAATTTTAATTTTCAGAAATTAGTCAAACGTGAAACTTCGTTGTGTGGTTTTGCTAAGGTTGGGCTTAAAGGGGGTTAAAATATTTTGGAATGTCTCAGAAGTTTGCATGCACACTTGTTGATCAAATTGGCATCCAAAATTATAATCAAATTTAAATGATGAGAAACTGCTCGAAAGGGAAGCTCCGTGGTGCGGTTTCAACAGGGTTGGCCTTAAAGGGGGTTAAAATAGCTTGAAACGTCGTGAAAGTTGGCGTGCATGCTTGTCTATCCAATATGCATCCAAACATATGATCAGGTTTAAATTATAAGAATCTGGTCAAAGATGAGACTGCATCATGCAGTTTTGTTAGGGTATGGCTTAAAGATGGTGAAAATAGCTCTCAACATCGTGAAAGTTGGCATGCACTCTTATTTTCCAAATGCGGATTGAAATCTATGATTAAATTTTAATTTTGAGAAATTAGTCAAACGTGAAACTTCATTGTGCGGTTTTGCTAAGGTTGCACTTAAAGGGGGTGAAAATATTTTGGAATGTCTCAAAAGTTTGCATGCATGCTTGTTGATCAAATTGGCATCCAAATTTATGATCAAATTTAAATTCTGTGAAACTGCTTGAAAGGGAAACTCCGTCGTGCAGTTTCAACAGGGTTGGGCATAAAGGCGGTCAAAATATCTTGAAACATGATGAAAGTTGGCGTTTATGCTTGTCTATCCAATATGCATCCAAACATATGATCAGGTTTAAATTCTAAGAATCTGGTCAAAGCTGAGACTGCATCATGCAGTTTTGTTAGGGTTTGGTTTAAAGATGGCGAAAATAGCTCTCAACATCGTGAAAGTTGGCAAGCACTCTTATTTTCCAAATGCGGATTTAAATCTATGATTAAATTTTAATTTTGAGAAATTAGTGAAACGTGAAACTTCGTTGTGTGGTTTTGCTAAGGTTGGGCTTAAAGGGGGTGAAAATATTTTGGAATGTCTCAAAAGTTTGCATGCACGCTTGTTGATCAAATTGGCATCCAAATTTGTGATCAAATTTAAATTCTGAGAAAATGTTCGAAAGGGAAACTCTGTCGTGCGGTTTCAACAGGGTTGGGCTTAAAGGGGGTCAAAATAGCTTGAAAGGTTGCGAAAGTTGGCGTGCATGCTTGTCTATCCAATATGCATCCAAATATATGATCAGGTTTAAATTCTAAGAATCTGGTCAAAGCTGAGACTGCATCATGCATTTTTGTTAGGGTTTGGCTTAAAGATGGCGAAAATAGCTCTCAACATCGTGAAAGTTGGCATGCACTCTTATTTTCCAAATGCGGATTTAAATCTATGATTAAATTTTAATTTTGAGAAATTAGTCAAACGTGAAACTTCGTTGTGCGGTTTTGCCAGGGTCGGGCTTAAAGGGGGTGAAAATGTTTTGGAATGTCTCAAAAGTTTGCATGCATGCTTGTTGATCAAATTGGCATCCAAATTTATGATGAAATTTAAATTCTAAGAAACTGCTCGAAAGGGAAACTTCGTCGTGCGGTTTCAATAGGGTTGGGCTTAAAGGGGGTAAAAATAGCTTGAAACGTCGTGAAAGTTCGCGTGCATGCTTGTCTATCCAATATGCATCGAAACATATGATCAGGTTTAAATTCTTAGAATCTGGTCAAAGCTGAGACTGCATCATACAGTTTTGTTAGGGTTTGGCTTAAAGATTGCAAAAAAAGCTCTCAACATCTTGAAAGTTGGCATGCACTCTTATTTTCCAAATGTGGATTTAAATCTATGATTAAATTTTGATTTTCAGAAATTAGTCAAACGTGAAACTTCGTTGTGCAGTTTTGCTAAGGTTGGGCTTAAAGGGGGTGAAAATATTTTGGAATGTCTCAAAAGTTTGCATGCACGGTTGTTGATCAAATTGGCATCCAAATTTATGATCAAATTTAAATTCTGAGAAACTGCTCGAAAGGGAAACTCCTTCGTGCGGTTTCAACAGGATTGCGCTTAAAGGGGGTCAAAATAGCTTTAAACGTTGCGAAAGTTGGCGTGCATTCTTGTCTATCCAATATGCATCCAAACATATGATCAAGTTTAAATTCTAAGAATCTGGTCAAAGCTCAGAATGCATCATGCAGTTTTGTTAGGGTTTGGCTTCAAGATGGCGAAAATAGCTCTCAACATCGTGAAAGTTGGCATGCACTCTTATTTTCCAAATGCGGATTTAAATCTATGATTAAATTTTAATTTTGAGAAATTAGACAAACGTGAAACCTCATTGTGCGGTTTTGCTAAGGTTGGGCTTAAAGGGGGTGAAAATATTTTGGAATGTCTCAAAAGTTTACATGCACGCTTGTTGATCAAATTGGCATCCAAATTTATGATCAAATTTAAATTCTGACAAACTGTTTGAAAGGGAAACTCCGTCGTGCGGTTTCAACAGGGTTGGGCTTAAAGGGGGTCAAGATAGCTTGAAACATCGCGAAAGATGGCGTGCATGCTTGTCTATCCAATATGCATCCAAACATATGATCGGGTTTAAATTTTAAGAATCTGCTCAAAGCTGAGACTGCATCATGCAGTCTTGTTAGTGGCTTAAAGATGGTGAAAATAGCTCTCAACATCGTGAAAGTTGGCATGCACTCTTATTTTCCAAATGCGGATTTAAATCTATGATTAAATTTTAATTTTGAGAAATTAGTGAAACGTGAAACTTCATTGTGGGGTTTTGCTAAGGTTGGGCTTAAAGGGGGTGGAAATATTTTGGAATGTCTCAAAAGTTTGCATGCACGCTTGTTGATCAAATTGGCATCCAAATTTATGATCAAATTTAAATTCTAACAAACTGCTCGAAAGGGAAACTCCGTCGTGCGGTTTGAAGAGGGTTGGGATTAAAGGTTGTCAAAATAGCTTGAAACATCGAGAAAGTTGGCGTGCATGCTTGTCTATCCAATATGCATCCAAACATATGATCAGGTTTAAATTCTAGGAATCTGGTCAAAGTTAAGACTGCATCATGCAGTTTTGTTAGGGTTTGGCTTAAAGATGGCGAAAATAGCTCTCAACATCGTGAAAGTTGGCATGCACTCTTATTTTCCAAATGCGGATTTAAATCTATGATTAAATTTTAATTTTGAGAAATTAGTCAAACGTGAAACTTCGTTGTGCGGTTTTGCTAAGGTTGGGCTTAAAGGGGGTGAAAATATTTTGGACTGTCTCAAAAGTTTGCATGCACGCTTGTTGATCAAATTGGCATCCAAATTTATGATCAAATTTAAATTCTAAGAAACTGCTCGAAAGGGAAACTCCGTCGTGCGGTTTCAACAGGGTTGGGCTTAAAGGCGGTCAATATAGCTTGGAACATCGCGAAAGTTGGCGTGCATGCTTGTCTATCCAATATGCATCAAAACATATGATCAGGTTTAAATTCTAAGAATCTGGTCAAAGCTGACACTGCATCATGCAGTTTTGTTAGGGTTTGGCTTAAAGATGGCGAAAATAGCTCTCAACATCGTGAAAGTTGGCATGCACTCTTATTTTCCAAATGCGGATTTTAATCTATGATTAAATTTTAATTTTGAGAAATTAGTCAAACGTGAAACTTCGTTGTGTGGTTTTGCCAAGGTTGGGCTTAAAGGGGGTGAAAATATTTTGGAATGTCTCAAAAGTTTGCATGCACGCTTGTTGATCAAATTGGCATCCAAATTTATGATCAAATTTAAATTCTAAGAAACTGCTCGAAAGGGAAACTTTGTCGTGCGGTTTCAAAAGGGTTGGGCTTAAAGGGGGTCAAAATAGCTTGAAACGTCATGAAAGTTCGTGTGCATGCTTGTCTATCCAATATGCATCCAAACATATGATTAGGTTTAAATTCTAAGAATCTGGTCAAAGATGAGACTGCATCGTGCAGTTTTGTTAGGGTTTGGCTTAAAGATGGCAAAAATAGTTCTCAACATCGTGAAAGTTGGCATGCACTCTTATTTTCCAAATGCGGATTTAAATCTATGATTAAATTTTAATTTTGAGAAATTAATGAAACATGAAACTTCGTTGTGTGGTTTGGTAAGGTTGGGCTTAAAGGGGGTGAAAATATTTCAGAATGTCTAAAAATTTTGGATGCACGCTTGTTGATCAAACTGGCATCCAAATTTATGATCAAATTTAAATTTTGAGAAACTGCTCGAAAGGGAAACTCCTTCGTGCGGTTTCAATAGGGTTGCGCTTAAAGGGGGTCAAAAGAGCTTGAAACGTCGCGAAAGTTGGCATCCATGCTTGTCTATCCAATATGCATCCAAACATATGATCAGGTTTAAATTCTAAGAATCTAGTCAAAGCTGAGACTGCATCATGCAGTTTTGTTAGGGTTTGGCTTAAAGATGGCGAAAATAGCTCTCAACATCGTGAACGTTGGCATGCACTCTTATTTTCCAAATGTGGATTTAAATCTATGATTAAATTTTAATTCTAAGAAATTAGTCAAACGTGAAACTTCGTTGTGCGGTTTTGCTAAGGTTGGGCTTAAAGGGGGTGAAAATATTTCGGAATGTCTCAAAAGTTTGCATGCACGCTTGTTGATCAAATTGGCATCCGAATTTATGATCAAATTTAAATTCTAAGAAACTGCTCGAAAGGGAAACTTCGTCGTGCGGTTTGAACAGGGTTGGGATTAAAGGGGGTCAAAATAGCTTGAAACGTTGCGAAAGTTGGTGTGCATGCTTGTCTATCCAATATGCATCCAAACATATGTTCAAGTTTTAATTCTAAGAATCGTGTCAAAGCTGAGCCTGCATCATGCAGTTTTGTTAGGGTTTGGCTTGAAGATGGCGAAAATAGCTCGCAACATCGTGAAAGTTGGCATGCACTCTTATTCTCCAAATGCGGATTTAAATGTATGATTAAACTATAATTTTGAGAAATTAGTCAAACGTGAAACTTCGTTGTGCGGTTTTGATAAGGTTGGGCTTAAAGGGGGTGAAAATATTTTGGAATGTCTCAAAAATTTGCATGCACGCCTGTTGATCAAATTGGCATCCAAATTTATGATCAAACTTAAATTCTGAGAAACTGCTCGAAAGGGAAACTCCGTCGTGCGGTTTCAACAGGGTTGGGCTTAAAGGGGGTCAAAATAGCTTGCAACGTCGCCAAAGTTGGCGTGCATGCTTGTCTATCCAATATGCATCCAAACATATGATCAGTTTTAAATTCTAAGAATCTGGTCAAAGCTGAGACTGCATCATGCAAATTTGTTAGGGTTTGGATTAAAGATGGCGAAAATAGCTCTCAACATCGTCAATGTTGGCATGCACTCTTATTTTCCAAATGCGGATTTAAATCTATGATTAAATTTTAATTTTGAGAAATTAGTCAAACGTGAAACTTGGGTGTACGGTTTTGTTAAGGTTGGGCTTAAAGGGGTTGAAAATTTGCATGCACGCTTGTTGATCAAATTGGCATCAAAATTTATGATCAATTTTAAATTGTAAGAAACTGGTCGAAAGGGAAACTCCGTCGTGTGGTTTCAACAGGGTTGGGCTTAAAGGGGGTCAAAATAGCTTGAAACGTCGCCAAAGTTGGCGTGCATGCTTGTCTATCCAATATGCATCCAAACATATGATCAGTTTTAAATTCTAAGAATCTGGTCAAAGCTGAGACTGCATCATGCAGTTTTGTTAGGGTTTGGCTTAAAGATGGCAAAAATAGCTCTCAACATCGTGAAAGTTGGCATGCACTCTTATTTTCCAAATGTGGATTTAAATCTATGATTAAATTTTAATTTTGAGAAATTAGTTAAACGTGAAAATCCGTTGTGCGGTTTTGCTAAGTTTGGGCTTAAAGGGGGTGAAAATATTTTGGAATGTCCCAAAATTTTGCATGCACGATTGTTGATCAAATTGGCATCCAAATTTATGATCAAATTTAAATTCTAAGAAACTGCTCGAAAGGGAAACTCCGTCGTATAGTTTGAACAGGGTTGGGCTTAAAGGGGGTCAAAATAGCTTGAAACGTCGCGAAAGTTGTTGTGCATGCTTGTCTATCCAATATGCATCCAAACATATGATCAGGTTTAAATTCTAAGAATCTGGTCAAAGCTGAGACTGCATCATACAGTTTTGTTAGGGTTTGGCTTAAAGATGGCGAAAATAGCTCTCAACATCATGAAAGTTGGCATGCACTCTTATTTTCCAAATGCAAATTTAAATCTATGATTAAATTTTAATTTTGAGAAATTAGTCAAATGTGAAACTTCGTTGTGCGGTTTTGATAAGTTTGGGCTGAAAGGGGGTGAAAATATTTTGGAATGTCTCAAAAGTTTGCATGCATGCTTGTTGATCAAATTGGCATCCAAATTTATGATCAAATTTAAATTCTGAGAAACTGGTCGAAAGCGAAACTCCGTCGTGCAGTTTCAACCCGGTTGGGCTTAAAGGGGTTCAAAATAGCTTGAAACGTCACGAAAGTTGGTGTGCATGCTTGTCTATCCAATATGCATCCAAACATATGATCAGGTTTAAATTCTAAGAATCTGGTCAAAGCTGAGACTGCAGCATGCAGGTTTGTTAGGGTTTGGCTTAAAGATGGCGAAAATAGCTCTCAACATCGTGAAAGTTGGCATGCACTCTTATTTTCCAAATGCGTATTTAAATCTATGATTAAATTTTAATTTTGAGAAATTAGTCAAATGTGAAACTTCGTCGTGCGGTTTTGCTAAGGTTGGGCTTTAAGGGGGTGAAAATATTTTGGAATGTCTCAAAAGTTTGCATGCACGCTTGTTGATCAAATTGACATCCAAGTTTATGATCAAATTTAAATTCTAAGAAACTGCTCGAAAGGGAAACTCCGTCGTGCGGTTTCAACAGGGTAGGGCTTAAAGGGGGTCAAAATAGCTTGAAACGTCATGAAATATTGCGTGCATGCTTGTCTATCCAATATGCATCCAAACATATGATCAGGTTTAAATTCTAAGAATCTGGTCAAAGCTGAGACTGCATCATGGAGTTTTGTTAGGGTTTGGCTTAAAGATGGCGAAAATAGCTCTCAACATCGTGAAAGTTGGCATGCACTCTTATTTTCCAAATGCGGATTTAAATCTATGATTAAATTTTAATTTTGAGAAATTAATCAAACGTGAAACTTCGTTGTGTGGTTTTGCTAAGGTTGGGCTTAAAGGGGGTGAAAATATTTTGGAATGTCTCAAAAGTTTGCATGCACGCTTGTTGATCAAATTGGCATCCAAATTTATGATCAAATTTAAATTCTGAGAAACTGCTCAAAAGGGAAACTCCGTCGTGCGGTTTCAACTGGGTTGGGCTCAAAGGGTGTCAAAATAGATTGAAACGTCGCGAAAGTTGGCATGCATGCTTGTCTATCCAACATGCATCCAAACATATGATCAGGTTTAAATTCTAAGAATTTGGTCAAAGCTGAGACTGCATCATGCAGATTTGTTAGGGTTTGGCTTAAAGATGGCAAAAATAGCTCTCAACATCGTGAAAGTTGGCATGCACTCTTATTTTCCAAATGCGGATTTAAATCTATGATTACATTTTCATTTTGAGAAACAAGTCAAATGTGAAACTTCATTGTGCGGTTATGCAAAGGTTGGGCTTAAAGGGGGTGAAAATATTTTGTAATGTCTCAAAAGTTTGCATGCACGCTTGTTGATCAAATTGGCATCCAAATTTATGATCAAATTTAAATTCTGAGAAACTGCTTGAAAGGGAAACTCCATCGTGCAGTTTCAACACGGTTGGGCTTAAAGGCGGTCAAAATAGCTTGGAACATCGCGAAAGTTGGCGTGCATGCTTGTCTATCCAATATGCATCCAAACATATGATCAGGTTTAAATTCTAAAATCTGGTCAAAGCTGAGACTGCATCATGCAGTTTTGTTAGGGTTTGGATTAAAGATGGCGAAAATAGCTCTCAACATCGTGAAAGTTGGCATGCACTCTTATTTTCCAAATGCGGATTTTAATCTATGATTAAATTTTAATTTTGAGAAATTAGTCAAACGTGAAACTTCGTTGTGCGGTTTTGCAAGGTTGGGCTTAAAGGGTGTGAAAATATTTTGGAATGTCTCAAAAGTTTGCATGCACGCTTGTTGATCAAATTCGCATCCAAATTTATGATCAAATTTAAATTCTAAGAAACTGCTCGAAAGGGAAACTCCGTCGTGCGGTTTCAACAGGGTTGTGCTTAAAGGGGGTCAAAATAGCTTGAAACGTCATGAAAGTTCGCGTGCATGCTTGTCTATCTAATATGCATCCAAACATATGATCAGGTTTAAATTCTAAGAATCTGGTCAAAGCTGAGACTGCATCGTGTAGTTTTGTTAGGGTTTGGCTTAAAGATGGAAAAAAAAGTTCTCAACATCGTAAAAGTTGGCATGCACTCTTATTTTCCAAATGCGGATTTAAATCTATGATTAAATTTTAATTTTGAGAAATTAGTGAAACGTGAAACTTCGTTGTGTGGTTTTGCTAAGGTTGGGCTTAAAGGGGGTGAAAATATTTTGGAATGTCTAGAAAGTTTGCATGCACGCTTGTTGATCAAATTGGCATCCAAATTTATGATCAAATTTAAATTCTGAGAAACTGTTCGAAAGAGAAACTCCTTCGTGCGGTTTCAACAGGGTTGCGCTTAAAGGGGGTCAAAAGAGCTTGAAACGTCACGAAAGTTGGCATGCATCCTTGTCTACCCAATATGCATCCAAACATATGATCAGGTTTAAATTCTAAGAATCTGGTCAAAGCTGAGACTGCTTCATGCAGTTTTGTTAGGGTTTGGCTTCAAGATGGCGAAAATAGCTCTCAACATCGTGAAAGTTGGCATGCACTCTTATTTTCCAAATGCGGATTTAAATCTATGATTACATTTTCATTTTGAGAAATAAGTCAAACGTGAAACTTCATTGTGCGGTTTTGCTAAGGTTGGGCTTAAAGGGGGTGAAAATATTTTGGAATCTCTCAAAAGTTTGCATACACGCTTGTTGATCAAATTGGCATCCAAATTTATGATCAAATTAAAATTCTGAGAAACTGCTCGAAAGGGAAACTCCGTCATGCGGTTTCAACAGGGTTGGGCTTAAAGGCGGTCAAAATAGCTTGGAACATTGCGAAAGTTGGCGTGCATGCTTGTCTATCCAATATGCATCCAAACATATGATCAGGTTTAAATTCTAAGAATCTGGTCAAAGCTGAGACTGCATCATGCAGTTTTGTTAGGGTTTGGCTTAAAGATGGCGAAAATAGCTCTCAACATCATGAAAGTTGGCATGCACTCTTATTTTCCAAATGCGGATTTTAATCTATGATTAAATTTTAATTTTGAGAAATTAGTCAAACGTGAAACTTCGTTGTGCGGTTTTGCCAAGGTTGGGCTTAAAGGGGGTGAAAATATTTTGGAATGTCTCAAAAGTTTGCATGCACGCTTGTTGATCAAATTGGCATCCAAATTTATGATCAAATTTAAATTCTAAGAAACTGCTCGAAAGGGAAACTCCGTCGTGCGGTTTCAACAGGGTTGGGCTTAAAGGGGGTCAAAATAGCTTGAAAAGTCATGAAAGTTCGCGTGCATGCTTGTCTATCCAATATGCATCGAAACATATGATTAGGTTTAAATTCTAAGAATCTAGTCAAAGCTGAGACTGCATCGTGCAGTTTTGTTAGGGTTTGGCTTAAAGATGGCAAAAATAGTTCTCAACATCGTGAAAGTTGGCATGCACTCTTATTTTCCAAATGCGGATTTAAATCTATGATTAAATTTTAATTTTGAGAAATTAGTGAAACGTGAAACTTCATTGTGTGGTTTTGCTAAGGTTGGTCTTAAAGGGGGTGAAAATATTTCGGAATGTCTAAAAAGTTTGCATCCACGCTTGTTGATCAAACTGGCATCCAAATTTATGATCAAATTTAAATTCTGAGAAACTACTCGAAAGGGAAACTCCTTCGTGCGGTTTCAACAGGGTTGCGCTTAAAGGGGGTCAAAAGAGCTTGAAACGTCACGAAACTTGGCATGCATGCTTGTCTTTCCAATATGCATCCAAACATATGATCAAGGTTAAATTCTAAGAATCTGGTCAAAGATGAGACTGCATCATGCAGTTTGCTTAGGGTTTGGCTTAAAGATGGAGAAAATAGCTCTCAACATCGTGAAAGTTGGCATGCACTCTTATTTTCCAAATGCGGATTTAAATCTATGATTAAATTTTAATTTTGAGAAATTAGTCAAACGTGAAGCTTCGTTGTGCGGTTTTGCTAAGGTTGGGCTTAAAGGGGGTGAAAATATTTTGGAATGTCTCAAAAGTTTGCATGCATGCTTGTTGATCAAATTGGCATCCAAATTTATGATCAAATTTAAATTCTGAGAAACTGCTCGAAAGGGAAACTCCGTCGTGCGGTCTCAACAGGGTTGGGCTTAAAGGGGGTCAAAATAGCTTGAAACGTCTTGAAAGTTCGCGTGGATGCTTATCTATTCAATATGCATCCAAACATATGATCAGGTTTAAATTCTAAGAATCTGGTCAAAGCTGAGACTGCATCATGTACTTTTGTTAGGGTTTGGCTTAAAGATGTTAAAAATAGCTCTCAACATCGTGAAAGTTGGCATGCACTCTTATTTTCCAAATGCAGATTTAAATCTATGATTAAATTTTAATTTTGATAAATTAGTCAAACGTGAAACTTCGTTGTGTGGTTTTGCTAAGGTTGGGCTTAAACGGGGTGAAAATATTTTGGAATGTCTCAAAAGTTTGCATGCACGCTTGTTGATCAAATTGGCATCCAAATTTATGATCAAATTTTATTTCTGAGAAACTGCTCGAAAGGGAAACTCCATCGTGCGGTTTCAACAGGGTTGGGCTTAAAGGGGGTCAAAATAGCTTGAAACATCGCGAAAGTTGGCGTGCATGCTTGTCTATCCAATATGCATCCAAACATATGATCAGGTTTAAATTCTAGCAATCTGGTCAAAGCTGAGATTGCATCATGCAGTTTTTTTAGGGTTTGGCTTAAAGATGGCGAAAATAGCTCTCAACATCGTGAAAGTTGGCATGCCCCCTTATTTTCCAAATGCGGATTTAAATCTATGATTAAAGTTTAATTTTGAGAAATTAGTCAAACGTGAAACTTCGTTGTGCGGTTTTGCCAAGGTTGGGCTTAAAGGGGGTGAAAATATTTTGGAATGTCTCAAAAGTTTGCATGCACGCTTGTTGATCAAATTGGCATCCAAATTTATGATCAAATTTTATTTCTGAGAAACTGCTCGAAAGGGAAACTCCATCGTGCGGTTTCAACAGGGTTGGGCTTAAAGGGGGTCAAAATAGCTTGAAACATCGCGAAAGTTGGCGTGCATGCTTGTCTATCCAATATGCATCCAAACATATGATCAGGTTTAAATTCTAGCAATCTGGTCAAAGCTGAGATTGCATCATGCAGTTTTTTTAGGGTTTGGCTTAAAGATGGCGAAAATAGCTCTCAACATCGTGAAAGTTGGCATGCCCCCTTATTTTCCAAATGCGGATTTAAATCTATGATTAAAGTTTAATTTTGAGAAATTAGTCAAACGTGAAACTTCGTTGTGCGGTTTTGCCAAGGTTGGGCTTAAAGGGGGTGAAAATATTTTGGAATGTCTCAAAAGTTTGCATGCACGCTTGTTGATCAAATTGGCATCCAAATTTATGATCAAATTTAAATTCTAAGAAACTGCTCGAAAGGGAAACTCCGTCGTGCGGTTTCAACAGGGTTGGGCTTAAAGGGGGTCAAAATAGCTTGAAACGTCGTGGAAGTTCGCGTGCATGCTTGTCTATCCAATATGCATCCAATCATATGATCATGTTTAAATTCTAAGAATCTGGCCTCATCATGCAGTTTTGTTAATGTTTGGCTGATAGATGGCGAAAATAGCTTTGAACATCGTGAAAGTTGGCATGCACTCTTATTTTCCAAATGCGGATTTAAATATATGATTAAATTTTAATTTTGAGAAATTATTCAAACGTGAAACTTCGTTGTGCGATTTTGCTAAGGTTGGGCTTAAATGGGGTGAAAATATTTTGGAATGTCTCAAAAGTTTGCATGCATGCTTGTTGATCAAATTGGCATCGAAATTTATGATCAAATTTAAATTCTAAGAAACTACTCGAAAGGGAAACTCCGTCGTGCGGTTTCAACGGGGTTGGGCTTAAAGGGGGTCAAAATATCTTGAAACGTCACGAAAGTTGGCGTGCATGCTTGTCTATCCAATATGCATCCAAACATATGATCAGGTTTAAATTCTAAGAATTTGGTCAAAGCTGAGACTGCATCACGCAATTTTGTTAGGGTTTGGCTTAACGATGGCGAAAATAGCTCTTAACATCGTCAAAGTTGGCATGCACTCTTATTTTCCAAATGCGGATTTAAACTTATGATTAAATTTTAATTTTGAGAAATTAGTCAAACGTGAAACTTCGTTGTGCAGTTTTGCTAAGGTTGGTCTTAAAGGGGGTGGAAATATTTTGGAATATCTCAAAAGTTTGCATGCACGCTTGTTGATTAAATTGGCATCCAAATTTATGATCAAATTTAAATTCTGAGAAACTGCTTGAAAGGGAAACTCTGTCATGCGGTTTCAACAGGGTTGGGCTTAAAGGGGGTCAAAATAGCTTGAAACGTCGCCAAAGTTGGCGTGCATGCTTGTCTATCCAATATGCATCCAAACATATGATTAGGTTTAAATTCTAAGAATCTGGTCAAAGCTGAGACTGCATCATGCAGTTTTGTTAGGGTTTGGCTTAAAGATGGCGAAAATAGCTCTCAACATCGTGAAAGTTGGCATGCACTCTTATTTTCCAAATGCGGATTTAAATCTATGATTAAATTTTAATTTTGAGAAATTAGTCAAACGTGAAACTTCGTTGTGTGGTTTTGTCAAGGTTGGGCTTAAAGGGGATGAAATTTTTTTGGAATGTCTCAAAAGTTTGCATGCACGCTTGTTGATCAAATTGGCCTCCAAATTTATGATCAAATTTAAATTCTAAGAAACTGCTAGAAAGGGAAACTCCGTCGTGCGGTTTCAAATGGGTTGGGCTTAAAGGGGCTCAAAATAGCTTGAAACGTCGCGAAAGATGGCCTGCATGCTTGTCTATCCAATATGCATCCAAACATATGATCAGGTTTAAATTCTAAGAATTTGGTCAAAGATGAGACTGCATCATGCAGTTTTATTAGTGGCTTAAAGATGGTGAAAATAGCTCTCAACATCGTGAAAGTTGGCATGCACTCTTTTTTTCCAAATGCGGATTTAAATCTATGATTAAATTTTAATTTTGAGAAATTAGTCAAACGTGAAACTTCATTGTGCAGTTTTGCTAAGGTTGGGCTTAAAGGGGGTGAAAATATTTTGGAATGTCTCAAAAGTTTGCATGCATGCTTGTTGATCAAATTGGCATCCAAATTTATGATCAAATTTAAATTCTAAGAAACTGCTCGAAAGGGAAACTCCGTCGTGCGGTTTCAACAGGCTTGGGCTTAAAGGGTGTCAAAATAGCCTGAAACGTCACGAAAGTTGGCGTGCATGCTTGTCTATCCAATATGCATCCAAACATATGATCAGGTTTAAATTCTAAGAATCTGGTCAAAGCTGATACCGCATCATGCAGTTTTGTTAGGGTTTGGCTTAAAGATTACGAAAATAGCTCTCAACATCGTGAAAGTTGGCATGCACTCTTCTTATTTTCCAAATCCGGATTTAAATCTATGATCAAATTTTAATTTTTAGAAATTAGTCAAACGTAAAACTTCGTTGTGCAATTTTGCTAAGGTTGGGCTTAAAGGGGGTGAAAATATTTTGGAATGTCTCAAAAGTTTGCATGCACGCTTGTTAATCAAATTGGCATCCAAATTTATGATCAAATTTAAATTTTGAGAAACTGCTCGAAAGGGAAACTCCGTCGTGCGATTTCAACACGGTTGGGCGGAAAGGGGGTCAAAATAGGTTGAAACGTCACGAAAGTTGGCTTGCATGCTTGTCTATCCAATATGCATCCGAACATATGATCAAGTTTAAATTCTAAGAATCTGGTCAAAGCGGAGACTGCATCATCAGGTTTTGTTAGGGTTTGGCATAAAGAAATTAGTCAAACGTGAAACTTCGTAGTGCCGTTTTGCTAACGTTGGGCTTAAAGGGGGTGAAAATAATTTGGAATGTCTCAAAAGTTTGCATGCACGCTTGTTGATCAAATTGGCATCCAAATTTATGATCAAATTCAAATTCTAAGAAAGTGCTCGAAAGGGAAACTCCATCGTGTGGTTTCAATAAGGTTGGGCTTAAAGAGGGTCAAAATAGCTTGAAACGTCATGAAAGTTGGCGTGCATGCTTGTCTATCGAATATGCATCCAAACATATGATCAGGTTTAAATTCTAAGAATCTGTTCAAAGGTGAGACTGCATCATGCAGTTTTGTTAGGGTTTGGCTTAAAGATGGGGAAAATAGCTCTCAACATCGTGAAAGTTGGCATGCACTCTTATTTTCCAAATGCGGATTTAAATCTATGATTAAATTTTAATTTTCAGGAATTAGTCAAACGTGAAACTTCGTTGTGCGGTTTTGCTAAGGTTGGGCTTAAAGGGGGTGAATTTTTTTTGAAATGTCTCAAAAGTTTGCATGCACGCTTGTTGATCAAATTTGCATGCAAATTTATGATCAAATTTAAATTCTAATAAACTGCTCGAAAGGGAATCTCCGTCGTACGGTTTCAACAGGGTTGGGCTTAAAGGGGGTCAAAATAGCTTGAAACGTCGCAAAAGTTGGCGTGCATGCTTGTCTATCCAATATGCATCCAAACATATGATCAGGTTTAAATTCTAAGAATCTGGTCAAAGTTGAGACTGCATCATGTAGTTTTGTTAGGGTTTGGCTTAAAGATGGCAAAAATAGCTCTCAACATCGTGAAAGTTGGCATGCACTCTTATTTTCCAAATGCGGATTTAAATCTATGATTAAATTTTAATTTTGAGAAATTAGTCAAACGTGAAACTTCGTTGTGCGGTTTTGCTAAGGTTGGGCTTAAAGGGGGTGAAAATATTTTGGAATGTCTCAAAAGTTTGCATGCATACTTGTTGATCAAATTGGCATCCAAATTTATGATCAAATTTAAATTCTAAGAAACTGGTCGAAAGGGAAACCCCGTCATGCGGTTTCAACAAGGTTGGGCTTGAAGGGGGCCAAAATAGCTTGAAACGTCGCGAAAGCTGGCGTGCATGCTTGTCTATCCAATATGCATCAAAACATATGATCAGGATTAAATTCTAAGAATCTGGTCAAAGCTGAGACTGCATCATGCAGTGTTGTTAGGGTTTGGTTTAAGGATGGCGAAAATAGCTCTCAACATCATGAAAGTTGGCATGCACTCTTATTTTCCAAATGCGGATTTAAATCTATGATTAAATTTTAATTTTGAGAAATTAGTCAAACGTGAAACTTCGTTGTGCGGTTTTGCTAAGGTTGGGCTTAAAGGGGGTGATTTTTTTTTGAAATGTCTCAAAAGTTTGCATGCACGCTTGTTGATCAAATTTGCATGCAAATTTATGATCAAATTTAAATTCTAAGAAACTGCTCGAAAATGAAACTCCGCCGTGTGGTTTCAACAGGGTTGGGCTTAAAGGGGGTCAAAATAGCTTGAAACATCGCAAAAGTTGGCGTGCATGCTTGTCTATCTAATACGCATCCAAACATATAATCAGGTTTAAATTCTAAGAATCTGGTCAAAGTTGAGACTGCATCATGCAGTTTTGTTAGGGTTTGGCTTAAAGATGGTGAAAATAGCTCTCAACATCGTGAAAGTTGGCATGCACTCTTATTTTCCAAATGCGGATTTAAATCTATGATTAAATTTTAATTTTGAGAAATTAGTCAAACGTGAAACTTCGTTGTGCGGTTTTGCTAAGGTTGGGCTTAAAGGGGGTAAAATAGATTGGAATGTCTCAAAAGTTTGCATGCACGCTTGTTGATCAAATTGGCATCCAAATTTATGATCAATTTTAAATTCTAAGAAACTGCTTGAAAGGGAAACTCTGTCGTGCGGTTTCAGCAAGGTTGGGCTTGAAGGGGGCCAAAATAGCTTGAAACGTCGTGAAAGTTGGCGTGCATGCTTGTCTATCCAATATCCATCAAAACATATGATCAGGATTAAATTCTAGGAATCTAGTCAAAGCTGAGACTGCATCATGCAGTGTTGTTAGGGTTTGGCTTAAAAATGGCAAAAATAGCTCTCAACATCATGAAAGTTGGCATGCACTCTTATTTTCCAAATGCGGATTTAAATCTACGATTAAATTTTAATTTTGAGAAATTAGTCAAACGTGAAACTTCGTTGTGTGGTTTTGCTAAGGTTGGGCTTAAAGGGGGTGAAAATATTTTGGAATGTCTCAAAAGTTTGCATGCACGCTTGTTGATCAAATTGGCATCCAAATTTTTGATCAAATTTAATTTCTGAGAAACTGCTCGGAAGGGAAACTCCGTCGTGCGGTTTCAACAGGGTTGGGCTTAAAGGTTGTCAAAATAGCTTGAAACTTCGTGAAAGTTGGCGTGCATGCTTGTCTATCCAATATGCATCCAAACATACGATCAGGTTTAAATTCTAAGAATCTCGTCAAAGCTGAGACTGCATCATGCAGTTTTGTTAGGGTTTGGCTTAAAGATGGCGAAAATAGCTCTCAACATCATGAAAGTTGGCATGCACTCTTATTTTCCAAATGCGGATTTAAATCTATGATTAAATTTTAATTTTGAGAAATTAGTCAAACATGAAACTTCGTTGTGCGGCTTTGCGAAGGTTGGGCTTAAAGGGGGTGAAAATATTTTGGAATGCCTCAAAAGTTTGTATCCACGCTTGTTGATCAAACTGGCATCCAAATTTATGATCAAATTTAAATTTTGAGAAACTGCTCGAAAGGGAAACTCAGTCGTGCGGTTTCAACAGGGTTGGGCTTAAAGGGGGTCAAAATAGCTTGAAACGTCGTGAAAGTTGGTGCATATGCTTGTCTATCCAATATGCATCCAAACATATGATCAAGATTAAATTCTAAGAAACTGGTCAAAGCTGAGACTGCATCATGCAGTTTTGTTAGGGTTTGGCTTAAAGATGGCGAAAATAGCTCTCAACATCGTGAAAGTTGGCATGCACTCTTATTTTCCAAATGCGGATTTAAATCTGTGATTAAATTTTAATTTTGAGAAATTAGTCAAACATGAAACTTCGTTGTGCGGTTTTGCTAAGGTTGGGATTAAAGGGGGTGAAAATATTTTGGAATGTCTGAAAAGTTTGCATGCACGCTTGTTGATCAAATTGGCATCCAAGTTTATGATCAAATTTAAATTTTGAGAAACTGCTCGAAAGGGAAACTCCGTCGTGCAGTTTCAGCAGGGTTTGGCTTTAAGGGGGTCAAAATAGCTTGAAACGTCGCGAAACTTGGCGTGCATGGTTGTCTATCCAATATGCATCCAAAAATATGATCAGGTTTAAATTCTAAGAATCTGGTCAAAGCCGAGACTGCATCAAGCAGTTTTTTTAGGGTTTGGCTTAAAGATGGCGAAAATAGCTGTCAACATCGTGAAAGTTGGCATGCGCTCTTATTTTCCAAATGCGGATTTAAATCTATGTTTAAATTTTAATTTTGGGAAATTAGTCAAACGTGAAACTTCGTTGTGCGGTTTAGCTAAGGTTGGGCTTAAAGGGGGTGAAAATATTTTGGCATGTCTCAAAAGTTTGCATGCATGCTTGTTGATCAAATTGGCATCCAAATTTATGATCAAATTTAAATTCTAAGAAACTGCTCGAAAGGGAAACTCCGTCGTGCGGTTTCAACAGGGTTGGGCTTAAAGGGGGTCAAAATAGCTTGAAATGTCATGAAAGTTGGCGTGCATGCTTGTCTATCCAATATGCATCCAAACATATGATCAGATTTAAATTCTAAGAATCTGGTCAAAGCTGAGACTGCATCATGCTGTTTTGTTAGGGTTTGGCTTAAAGATGGCGAAAATAGCTCTCAACATCGTGAAAGTTTGCATGCACTCTTATTGTCCAAATGCGGATTTAAATCTATGATTAAATTTTAATTTTGAGAAATTAGTCAAACGTGAAACTTCGTTGTGCGGTGTTGCTAAGGTTGGGCTTAAAGCGAGTGAAAATATTTTGGAATGTCTCAAAAGTTTGCATGCACGCTTGTTGATCAAATTGGCATCCAAATTTATGATCAAATTTAAATTCTGAGAAACTGCTCG
>LPNX010389845.1:0-93645 GCA_001517045.1 Pseudotsuga menziesii
TCTTTCATGCATTTATTAAACAATTGCAGATACACATTCTGGATCTATAACATGGATCCGTTTACCATTCGTTCATGCATTTATCAAGCGATTTGCAGATTACACTACATAGATCTGGTTACCAATCATTCATGCATTTATCAAACAATTTGTAGACACACGATCTAGATCTATCCAACAACGCAGACCTTAGATCTTTAATTGAAATGTAAATCTAATTAAATCACTACCTCTAGAAAAATTGAAAGATTTGAATCTAGAGTTTAAGATGTAATTCTATTCAACCCTAGATAGACATACCTTCAATGCTGATACTTTAAATCCACACACAACCCTTTAGATCGGATCAAGGCTTCCATTCAGTTTGTGGTTTATATTCCACTCCAACGATCAAGCTCCCATTTTGATCTCAGTCTAATCTGCATCTCTACTAAGAAATCGTGGCATTTATAGGAACACCACTCTTTGTCTCAACACGACATGTAGAAAATGTCACACTCCACATTTTCCTTTCTTCTTCTAAACACGACATGTAACCTTATTCAGACTCCACATTTTTTCCTTCTTTCAACGCAAGTGAAATAATTATATCCTTTATTTCTTTTGCATACGGTCGTATCGACATGTAATTCTCTCTATTATTAATAAATGGTTCCTTTAAATGTTTCAACATATGTTTAGGGATACTTAACATATAGCTTCAATATATATATAGATTACATATATGTTTTAGGGTTATTAACATATAGCTCAAAATATGTTAAGGGATATTGACATATAGCTCTGATATGTATTTATAACCCTTCTTGGCTTTAAATTCTTTGAGAGCATAACCCTTAGAGTAACACTAAACTATGCAAATGGTTATGCTAATCTCAATATGCCTTTTTAGACATAGATCATTATCTATACAATAATTTTAGTTCAAGTTAATACTTGTCGATTTTACCCTTATTATGATGAGTGTGTATTTTACCATTAAACACTGTAACCAACTTCCCTTTGATACGTCATCAAAATCATGATGACACCCAGTTGAGTTGGATATATCACCAATAATTTACTCATATTTAATCCCTCTCCCCTAGTGGATTCATCCCCAATCATAATTTTAGTGGTGCAAATATTTCAGCCTCCTAACATTATCAATTTCATCCACAATTTGATGAAGTTAGGATTAGTACTTACAGTGTTTTTTACTTACACTAAGTGTTTCCCAGTCGCATACTAAGGGGATGTTAGAACAATGAAATAATGTTGAATAGCCTCCAAATACTTCAACATTATTATCAAAATATCAGAAACAAAAGTACAATGGGAAGAGGTTCAATACATCCTGCTGAAAGAGGAGAATGACACTGCTTTTATAGCAAAAAAGGATCTCAAACCCTGAGGGGGAGAATTTTCCAAGTGTGAGGTGGTTTTGGGGGTTGAGAAAAATGTGGGAGGAGTTTCGAATTCATGGGAGAGGATGCTTCCACCTCTCTTGAGGTATCCCACTTGGTTTGGGAAGCCTCCGCCTCTTCTAACCACTTCATCCAAGTGGAAAAACATACCCTCCATGAGAGAATCCCCCCCCCCTTTTGTGGAAGTGAGTTGGAGATCCTCCTTTAATGGTTGAAGTTGCTCACCTATGCTCATAAATGTCCTAGAAAAATATCCTCAACAACTTTGACACCTTAGAGACAAGTCCCAGACAAGTTGCCTTTGATTTAGGAATTGGATTTTTCCAATTTTCCCATTTATTTGACCCTCTGAGTCATTTTGGAGAGAAAAACAAAATTAATAATTTAAAAATACTAATTTGAATCTCAAAAGTGGGTTAAGGGGTTTAGTGGGGGAATTGGGTCAAAAACATAGCATCCACGTGACCAAATTGGCTCCCTAGGCCTAATTTTATGACCTTCTGAACATTTACAATTAAAATAGACCTTATTAATGATTTTATTAGAAATCTAAAAATTAAAAAATCCTATGAAAGACTTAGCGCACATCCACGAAACTTTAGGAATATGACTATCATGGTATAATACATATACCCTAGGCTTTAATAACCTTTAAGACAAACTCATCATTTTCACCATCCCGACTTTGGAGGATTTTGAGTGAAAAACTTGAAAATTATATGTCACTTAAAAAAGCGTCACATAATTGACTAGGGAAAAAACACTCAAGATTATGACTTTGATGATCAAGTCCTAAGAATTCCAAGACTTTTACAAAAATAAACCATCATGTTATGTCATTTATAACAATTCCCTCGAGGAGGTGTGAACATGCAAAAACGGGACCACAATTGGCCCTGATGAAACCATGGAACTTCCTAAGCACTGAGTAAGAACTAATTTGTTCTTATCCTAGGTGGCTAACTTTAAAAATACCCTAAGTGAAGCTTAGTGGATAACAACTACTAACACCTAAAACAATAACCCCAATAGCCCCTAAACCATACACCCCATACCGCTAAGCCCTTAACCCTGAAATGCCTTATCCTCTAAACCCCCTAACCCCTAATCCCTTAAAACTTAATCCATTAACACATAATCACCAGGCCCTTACCCTTTAAACCCCCTAAGACCCTAATGTTTAAGCCCTTGACCTTTAATCCCTTAACCCCTAATCTCTAATTCCATAACTCTTAAACCATAAACCCAATAATACTTGAATACCCTAACTCCTAAGACCTTGACCCTTAGTCTGTTAAGCCCCAATACCTAATCCCTTAAGCCATATTCCCCTAAAGCCTAAACCCCTAACCCATAATCCCTTCAACATTAACCCCAATCCATAAACCGTTAAAACACATATACCCTAAGCCCCTAATCCATTATCCCTTAACCCTTAACCCCTTAATCCCTAGTCCCTAATCGTTAAACCCTTAATCCCTAAACTCACAATCCCTTAACCCTTAAGCCCTAAACCCTTAACCCCTAATCTCTTAATCCATAATCCCTGAAACCCCTAACCTCTAATCCTTTTACCCTTAATCTGTTAACCCCTAGTCCCATAACCCTTAAACCCCTAAGCCGTAACCCCTAAGCCCTTAAGAATTATGCCTTTAACCCATAATCCCTAAGTCATTAACCATTAAACTACCTAACCCCTTTTCCCTTGAACCTTAATCCCTTAACCCCTATCCCTAATCCCTAACCCTTAAGCCCTAAACCCCCAATCCCTAAATCCCCTAATCCGTAAATTCCATATCCTCTTAACCCCAAAGACCTCAACAACTTAATTATCTAGGCATAGTAGGCATTAATTTGGAAGCCAAATAAGAAGGAAAACTCAAAGTTGAAAAGGGAACTAAAATGGTAGCTATAATGGGAGAAAATAAGGAGCTAAATTATAAGTTAAGAAAAGATGAAACATAAGCAACAGAGGACAAGAAACAAGAAGCTAAAGATCAGAAAGATAAACTGGAAGGAAAAGAAGGAGCAAAACATGAAGCTAAGGAAGAAGTTAAACTAGAAGCTAAAGCCGATGTGAAATTTGATGCTAAGTAGCACCAACTTGGGTATTCACGATGCAAAAAACATCGTAAATAGTGCCTACTTTTTCAAGGAAATGGAGAAAAATACATTAAAACAATCAGTGGAAGAAAAAGAAGGAGCTAAACTAGAATAAAATCATAGGGATTTGTTGTAATGAAATAAAAGACAAAGATATTTTATCCATTGTTGTTTTATCAACTACCTTGTGAGAAACAGGATCACATTTTTAATCCAAGGCACTCTATGTAAAAGCGTTCCTAGTAGTGTAGTTATCCTCAAACTTTTCTTGAATTTGTGTCTTTTTGGTTCTATTCTGTGAATAAAAATAAAATGTAATATTATCCTTAGTATATTTTTGTAAACCATTGGTACTCGAAGCACTATATTTGGAATTTGAATAATTTAGGTAGTTTTAAGGCAAAAATCTAAGGGGTGTAAACTTAAATGTGAAGATTGTAAATTAGTAAAATGTCTTTGGCTCTCCATTGATTTAAGTTGTGTAATATGAATTGATATGGATTCCAAATCCCTATGCAGCGGATCTTAAGCTTTGTAAATGCAATGAAGGTAAGATATCTTGGCCAATATATTTCATAAATAGTCCAAAACTATTATCGTGACTATTTTGACTAACTATTTTTCTATTGTAGTATTTTATACTATATTTAATTCAATCACACATTATAATATCTAATCAAAATTTCATTAAAAGAATTCATAAAAAATATATATAAAAAAAGAAATAACATAGAGTATATAAGGAACTAGACTAGCCACATAATCAAAGTTTATCATCAGTTAAGGTAATAGATCCTGAATTAAATATCTTAACCAAAAATTTTTATAACAAAATAACCATCATGCTACCTAGAGAATCTAAACCTATGCGTAGTTATTCTATCATGATTAACATAATGGCTATCAAAACAATCAAATTTATCAAAATTACTATCAAAATAGGCTAATCATGTGTGTTTCAAAAACCAGACAGACATTAAAAGGCTAATATTAAGCATTATCAGAAAGAGTCATGTTGGATGGCACCTTTGGCACTATCAAATCTGAGATAGGTTGTCATGGAGAGACCCATTCCTTAAACACAATGCCTATATTAGGTTTGGATAACACATTAATCTTGGATATTAGCTCGACTTGGAACAATGATGGTGATAAGTTTCAAAGTGGCCGCCAATAGTATAAATCTGACCTTGTGTTTCATCCAACTAAAGGAGAATCTCCTTCTTCTCTTTAGTATTATGTATTAGAGCCTTTCTCGGGAGGGTTTTCATCTGCCAATGGAGAGTAATCATCTTCATCAATATGGTGTCGTACATTCTGGATGACCATGCTTCCTCCACCATCTTCCCAAATTTAGTTTGAATTATACCCATATCGGTCACGACCTACTCATTCTTGAACCATGTCTCTGTATTGTCAAGAAATCACTAGGTAGGGACATAGATGATCCTACTGAATAAATCCTTTGCCAATTTAACCTATTAAATTATGTATGGTATATGGGTATTTCCCTAATTTCTCTGCCCCTTTCAGGGTCACCTACCATTCACCATATCAATGCTCTATCATTGAAATCACTAGTAGTTCAAGGTATTAAACCAAGGGATTCCTTCTTACCCTCCTCACGCAGTTGAGGAAGCAAGTTTATCAAGGAAATATTTCTCTCTCATCCAACTCCAAGATTACTAATAACCTTTGTCCCTTTATCAAAACAAAGAACCAAAACCACCACAAACTCATGCATGACTGTAAAGGAAATGACCATAGTATATTTGTTGTGTATCTATGCAGTTCCTACAATCATACCCCCACAACATGAGTGAAAAAATTCAATGATGATCACAGATGATGAAATCAATACCCATTATCACCCCATGGTTTAACAAAATCCATTCATGTTCTAATAGATGTCACTTTCCTCTATGGCGTAGTGCCATCATTTTCCATCATGGATGACAAAGCCCCCATTTTATACCAAGAATCCTTGTTGATGCCATGTGTCGTCTTACTCATGCTAGATGTCCTGCCAATTTCAATAATTTGGCTCAAGCTCATAGGAGCTTCTATGTCCTCCCTTGTCACGTGACGTGGGGAGGATTTCTAGGTTATCATCAATCCTTATAACTAAATCATAGGGAACAAGCATGTACTTTATCTTTTTATCATTTCTCTTATTGACAATTGTCTTCCCCCAACCTTAATCCCAATAACTAAATCATAGTGAACAAGCATACTTTATATTTTATGATTGTTCTTATTTGTCTCTCCAACCTCAATCCCAATAACTAAATCACAATGAACAAGCATACTTTAACTTTTTTATGATTTCTCTTATTTTCTCCCTCCCATGTCAAACCCAATAACTAAATCATGGGGAATAAGCATACCTATATATTTTTATGATTTCTCTTATTTTCTCCCCCCCAACAAATCATACTTATATATATTTTATGATTTTTCTTATTTTCTCACTCCAACTTCAATCTCAATAACTAAATGATCACCATGAATTACATACTTATATACTTTTACAGTTTCTCTTATTTTCTCCCTGAAAATAAGAGAAACCGTAGAAGTATATAAGTATGTTAATTCATAGTGATTTATTTTCTTATATTTTATAAATACAATCCCAATAAATATTATTAAATTATAATAAACAAAAATACTTTATCTTTTTATGATTTTATGAGTTTCTCTTATCCAACTTCAAACCCAATGACTAAAATCACGATAAAGAAACATAATTATAAATAAAACACTTTTTGACCTAAATACTTGGAATGCTCCCATGTTCAACCTAAACATGTTGTTTAGTATACAAAATTATAATATGTTATTGGGATTTATCGCATTATTCACGAGAAATTTAAACTTATTTCAATCATTTCACTAATATGTACAATAGTTTTTTAACTCGAGAGTATATTTATTCGATCCATACTTTTTATTGGAAAGCAACGACATTTCTTATTTATATGAACAAATTTTAAAAATTGTGAAATAAATTTATATTCATTGATGTAGCATTAATAGTATGATGCATTAAATTATTTAAAGTTATGATTTTACGAATTATGTTAAATTAAATTTAAAATTACACCAACTTTGATGTCTAATTAATGATTGGTTATATAATATTTCAAAATTTTGATTAATTAAATATTATTATTTTAGAATGGAATACCTATTATAAAAAATTTAAAATTAAAAAAAAAAAAATTACAAATCAATATAGAAATTAAAGGGTAAAGAACGAAAAGATAAAACCATAAATTGAGGTAAATTGACAGAGGATGGAAAGGTATATGAACAGAACATTGCTATGCCCATGATTCATTTTATTTTCTCTTTAACCTAGATGCAATAACTAAAATAGAATGAACAAATATATTTTATTTTCTTAATATTTTCATATTTTATTTTTTCAACTTTAATCTTAATAACTAATAACTAAATCATATAGTAAACAACAAATACTTTAATTTTTTATGTTCTCTCCTATTTTCTTCCTCTAACCTCAATCCCAATAAATTACAATGAACCTCCAAACTTTATATGTTTATGCTTTCTTTTATTATTCTCTCCAACCTCAATCCCAATAACCGGTCGCTTTCTCCTGTTTTCTTTATAGGATAGGGATCTTGTAGTACAAAGATGAACGAAGAGAGTATCGATGAAGACGTTGAAATGTTATAACGTGGATTGGTTATATTTCGTTTTAAATATTTAAATTAGTCATTGATCTGTTATTATTATCTTTTATTGACAGTCACAAATCAAATCAGAAGTTAAATAACTTTGCTTAAGGGTAGAAAAACATTGCTGATTTTAAGAGAACTTCAGCGTAAAAAAACAAGTTTTTAAACAAAACGTTCTCAGAGGGGAAGATAAAATTTCAAAACTTCAAAAAGATTTAGAAAAATAAAAAGATGAAATGAAATTCCAGGTGTCCCGACTCAATTGAAAAGTGCGTTCCCTGTATATGCTATCTCCATCCTTCCTTTGTCTCTATTTATACAATAGTCAGTGTTTAGAGACTCCATCTCGGTGATAAAAGCCAATCATTCTCATAGCGTTAAAAGGTTGGAGTATTAGCTAACGCCCTAATTATGGCTGATTCCAATTCCAAGGATATAAAAGATTTCGATTGTGTTGTGTTTACAAGCAAAGATGTTGTTGATTTTTTTCAATGTTCCAGTAATGCATGGAGAATTGAAAATTACTAACAAATTAATGGTGCAGAACTAGGATGGTAAACATTATACAGCTCACATGTTATTAGGTGGATGTAGAATGAAAACTTGAAAGAAAACTACTTTACTATTAAAGAACACCAATTAAATGGTAGGTAAACCCAACAATAAAAATGTTTTTCACTAATGTTCACACATTGAAATAACAGTTGCAAGATGGAAAAGGAATCACAACTATAAATGCATTGTATCCATTGAACCAACATTAATCATGAGAGTGACCAAGACATGAACTCCAGAATGCACCTTTCATAGTGCAAGTCTATAGGAATTAACCAATATAAGAGTAGTTTTGTCATTTCATATTGCATGATATCGTTGTAATGACATAAACAAAGTTGAATTCATCTAATATCTATGGAAAATATCTAGCATCATGCACAAAAGGGTCATTTTGCATGATAACAAGTTCTTTTAGCCTTGCTTTAACCATGGTTCCTTCCTTCAATTCTCTAAAATACCACCTATATACTTTCTCATTAGATCCTTTAACATGTATTGTTTAGCCTTTCTCATAAATTATATATCCTCATCGTGCATTCATTGTCATCTTACATATGTTATTTATTGAGAGGGACGAATTTGAAGACGAATCCCCTCAACTTTCATTAAACAATGGTATACTAAGATCCACTCTGTGTTAATTGTTAAAATTCATGAACCATAGATATACAAGACAAAATGAGAGCTATCTGAAAAATAAGTATGCACTGGAATTATCAAATCAAATATGTAAAGTAAACAACAGACTCATGACAGGAATTTCACACAAATCGGACAAGTATTGCTCAGATTATTATAAAATTAATCTTCATTGATTAATCAACAATACAATGGTAGTAATATAATAGAATTTGAATATTGTGGATAGGATTTGAATCTTCTAATTCTAACTAACTCTTTAGCTAACTCAGTGTGGAAAAATCGCAGCTAGAACTCACTAGTTTAACTTTGGATGTCTAAATCAATCTACAATTAGTTAACTAATGAGGTAAGTGGACAAAAGGCACCACTCTCCCTGCATGCATGCAAAACTGGCTCTGGGATAACTGATAGTAACTGGAACATAACTCAGCATAATTGCTTACCTACCAAGGTCTACTAAAGGAGACCGTTGGTGGCACTCAGAGTGGGATCCTATAATGTAGGGATCGGTCCCATAAGTGCATAAACCCATGCATTCAGATGCACTAAATGCCAGATAACTGATAGGTGTGTCCCCCATACTCTAGTACAGTGATAATAACCTCCTAAGTTAGGAAAAATGACCAAATAGACTATGTTGGATAAAGGAGGATTAATTAATCCCAACACCCCTCGGACAACTTGGGCCCTGGAAACTAGGCCAAAATTCACATATACAAACTAAATGAATTAAAATATTGCTTAATAAAATAAGGAAAATGGGGAAAACATCATGGGAAAGACCCCTCGCCCTCAAAAATAAGCAGGTAATCAGGAAATAATGAATCAATCCTTTACAACGAGAAGTGAGCTCAGGTAAACAAATCTCTTTTCTGTGAAGGACTTGGTAAAAATATTTGCAATCTGCTCCTTTATAGGGAAGTAATGGAGTGTGATAGGCTTGGCATGCACTAGTTCTCGAATGTAATGCATGTGAAATTCAATATGCTCTGTCCACTGCTTCTGGACTATATCACTATATATCTTTAAGTTACTTTGGTTGTCACAATAGATGTCTACTGAAGGTGGAGTGTGAATCCCAAACTCTGTCAAGATGTCATGCATCGAAACTGCCTGAATAGTTTCATTCACACCCTCCCTATACTATTCTTCTACTAAATAGAGTGCAAGTGTTGCTTGCTTCTTTACTGGACCAACAAATTGGCCCAGATCCCAACATAGACACAAAACCTGAAGTGGATTTTCTACCATTACCATCTCCATCCCAATCTGAATCTTTGAAGCCAATGAGATCTAACTGTACATCAACAGTATAAGGGATCCCATAGTCTCTAGTACCCTAAACATAGTGCAAGATGCGCTTTGTTGTCTTCTAGTGCAGCTCATGTGGCTCCTGTATGTATCTAGCAGGAGCACTCACAACATATGTATATCTAGTCTTGAATGTGTGAGGTATAGAAGGATCCCAATTAGTTGTCTGAAAAGAGTGTTGTCAACCAATGGTGTAGAAACACCTTCTTCTAGCCTCATGCCAGATAGGAAGGAAGAAAGGGTTTCTTTACAGTATTCCATGTGGAATATTTTAAGAAAATATGATGAGTATCTAGACTTTGAGATCATGATTCTCAAATTATTTTGACTTACTTTGATACCAATGATTGTATTAATAGTCCTAGATCGATCATAGAGAATACTTCATTCAAATTTGACTTGATGCTTCTCAATCTAGTAGCAAAGCTGCTAGTAATGAGCAAGTCATCCACATATAGGAAAATCAACAATAATGAGCCCTCTTTCTTCGGCATGTAAACATTGTAGTCTGATCTACATCTTTCAACTTTTTGTGACATGAGGAAAGCATGCATATTGGAATATCGCACCCTTGGGGGTTGTTTGAGCCCATAGAAAGATTTCCTCAGTTTGCATATTAAGTATTAATTTTCAATGTACTCCTCATGTTGTATCATGTAGATCTCCTCTTTCAGGTCACCATGGAGGAAGGAAATATTCACATCCATGTGATGTACCTCCCACCTCTTTGAAGTTGCAACTACCAAGACTAGTCTAATGGAGTCCATTCTTTCTACTGAAGTGAATGACTCATTGTAGTCCAATCCATGGACTTGTGAGTATCCTTTTGCCACCAATCGAGCCTTGTACTTGTTTGTGGTTCCATCAAATGCTATATTGGTCTTGTACACCCATTTGCACTAGATTCCCTCCAAAGAGGCAAGGTGATAAGCTCCCAAGTTTTGTTGTCTTGTAGCGAATCAAATTCCTCATCCATAGCTAGTTTCCATATTTGATCATGGCAAGCCTCTTTGAATGTTTGAGGATCTGATCCCATCATCATGAAACATCTCTCAAGGAGAAGGGGATCTATATGGGACAGTGCAACATACTCATTATGATACTCGGAACTCGTTCCTCTTCTATCATATGGATTCCCAACAACATCCCCAAGTGCTTTAATGAGATTTTGGGCCCATTTAGGATTCTGAGTTGGAATAGATGTTGGATCTAGATCTAGATCCTCTTGAGGTGTAATCTCAATATCAAGATCATGTTGATCTTCTTCCTCATATTTTGAATACTAAACATTAGACAATAAATTTTAATCTAGAAATGGAAATAAAGGAGATTTTAAACCTTTATATGCTTCGAATGAAAGCTAAGATTGTACTAGATCTGAGTATGGCATGAAGTGTGAGAATGCATATGTTTTGAAGGCATGGATTGCAACACCTTTCGCTATAGTATTCCCAGTTGATACATCTCAAATATCAACTGATTTAGGACCAAATACCACTCACTTTGGTGAGCGAGTATGTGTCATTTGATATACAGATATGAAATTTGTTGCAAGAGAGGGAACATAGAGCACATTCTGGAATTTTCCATGATCAAGTTTAATGGAGCCTCTCTAATAGCTGGGTGTTGAAATTTTGTAATTTCGAAGAATATTCTATATGTATCTTTTTGTGGTCCCCGATGGTCCTACCGAGAGAACCACTTTATTACTTTGTACCCCGATGCTTCTAATCGAAAGAAATAATAAGAGTCATGAGGTAGTCCCCTCTAATTGTAAAGGTGGGTCATTAGCACCCCAATGTGGTTACTTGAGCCTCCATGTATAACTCGATCCTACATGATTAACTCGAGCCTACATGTCCGATTTAATTATTAAAGTGAACAGATGAATATAAATAGAAGTGTGGCGCTCCTCATTTGGAACACACACTCTCACTTGTGTAGCGCATTAGTGGAGGAAAGAGGAGTAGATGGAGAAGGAGGAGGATCACTCTTTCATCTCCTTTTTAGTTTTACCTTTTATCTTTTGGGGCATCTATATTGAGGAAGTTTTTCTGGGTTTTTCCCTTTAGGGTTTTCCCAAGATAAATTTGTGTTGTTCTTGTGACACTAATTCTTTCAGTGATCCTGTTTATATGCTTTTGTTATGAAAATGAAATGAAATATTGATGTTTTAGCTAAGAATATGAAATTTTAACATGGAATCAGAGCTATCCTGAATAGGACATATTTCACAAGGTGAAATAACCCTCTCCCTCTTTGCGGAATAAATTAGGGTTTCGGGAAAAAAATTTGGTTTTAGAAAACTACTTGCATAGAAAGTTGCACCCTCCCAGAGCACATCGTTTGAGCCTAGAATCAAGGTTTTTAGATGTGTGAGTCTCCAAGAAAGTCAAACCCTAGTTTGACAGCTGCACCAGAAAACTGTTGAACCAAAAAACTACAGAAGTTGAATCTTGCAAGTCTTATTTGGAAGGTGAAGAGTTGAAATCTCCAAAATCCAAGCACACGAGTCAACTCACCTCATTCAAGCGCATCTCGTGGTAAGTTCAGTTTCTCATTCCGCAAAATTTTAATTTTACTAAGCTCGAGGACAAGCTAGAAGGCATAGAGAATTTCCAAGCATGGAAATATAGGATTGGTCTCATTCTCCAAGAGAATGATCTTGATAAGTATTTCAAAGAAGAAGTTGCAGAACCTGAAGAAGCTGAAGCCAAGGAGAAGCACAGAAAGGATATGATTAGGGCACAAAGGATTATCCCTGGCTCCATCAAGGATCACTTGATCCCTCAAGTGTCATCCAAGAAGACTCCAAAATAAATGTTTGATTCCCTATCTAGAATGTATGAGGGAAGGAAAATTAACAAAAATATGAATCTAAGAGCTCAACTAAAGAGCACCAAGATGAGTCATGGAGAATCCATCCAAGACTACTTCATGAGGGTTTCTAAGATCAAAGAGCAACTAGAAGCTATTGGAGATAATATTGATGAAGATGAAATGGTTATGACTGCTCTCAATGGTCTCACTAGACCATGGGAATCATTCATTCAAATGATGTGTGCTAGGAAGGAAAGCATGAAGTTTGATGTGGTATGGGAAGACTGCATTCAAGAGGAGACTAGAGTGCCAAATAGAGAAGCCTTACTAAAATTAGATGATCAAGCTCTAGCCACTCATACCAAGAAAATAAGAAGGAATCAACCCATCTTCAAGAAGGGAAACCACAAGGAGCATCAACCTCCTAGAAGATTCCAAAGATCGAAAGAAAGTATATCAAATAAGGACTACTCTGGTTTTCAATGTTTCCATTGTGACAAGATAGGGCACATTGCCAGAAATTGTCCTATGAAGAAGCAAGAATATAAGTAGAAGATCAACAACAACAAAAGACACCATGGTCATCTAGTTGAAGATGAGGATGAAGAAGAAGAAGATGAAGGACCTTCAAGAAAGCAAGAAAGAGAAGAATATGCGGAAGAGTATGTGCTATCTCTAGGGTTGTTTCACCTATTTATTTTTAAATTTTTTTATTATGGTTGGTTTTTATTGTTTTAATTTTGATTTGTTTTATAATTCATGGTTGATTGATTGCCATTAGGGTTTCCTTTGTTACCTAAAATCATCAAATTTTTCATTCATTAACTATGAGCCCAGGTATGTGCAAAGGAGTATATGTTATATGGTGAATTCTTACAGCTGGCAGCATCTATCCAAACTGGTAGCATTTTAATTTTTTATGGCAGAATGTCCAAATGGCATTTTATTGAAAGGTTTATTATTTGTTTCATGGAATATAGAATGATAATAATCTTTTATCATATTCATAAATATATGACATTCGATATGGACATGTTTTAAATGAAATTCACTCATGTCCACAAAATGATGAGTCATATGGTGGCATTTATGGAAGAGTACATGTGTTGTCATTTCAAAGTTGAAACCATTCATGTAATGAGTACTAGCAGTGATCGTGGCAAAAAAAACCTAATGCACATTTTTCCCCAAAAATTTCTCTCATTATTCTGCTGAAGAAGGGTATTCGCAGGCTTGTTGGTTCACTGTCTATCTCCATTGATGACGAGCAGCATTATGTAGGGTTTAGGAAATTAGAGTTTGTATTCAAACTCTAGGGCTTTTTGGTTTCAGTTTTTGGAATACAGTATCTATATGTTTCCTTGCATTTCAGAGCACGTAGTTACAACATTGCTTTTCTTAAGCACACAGTTGCAGTATAAAGTTCCCTGTTCAGGACAATACAGCGTGAAGGATTTGGGGATTTGAATGATTGATAGAGGTTTAAGGGTAAGAGCTATCATGAGTTTTAGTTCAAATTCCATTGGCATCGTCACTCTACTGGCTTGCAGATTAAGATAAATACTACCAGTACAAGCATAGATATTATTAACAGGCCAGATTCTAGCATGAACTGAAGATTTACCATAGAGTTAATTGCAGCAGAATGTATATGTTTTCATCTGAGATTTAAAACCTTGTTGGTCCAAACAGCAGAGTTGAAATCCCTGTAGGGTTTCAAATGTCAAAGGTAATTGACGAGGAAGAGCCAGAGGTCTTTGTGAAGAGAAAGCCTGGAGGCTTCATTTGTAGACTAGAACCAAATAACACAGATTGGATAAAGCAATTTCCTAGGTCTGCTAAGCTAATACCGAGGTTGGGATGGTTCATTTTTTTTGTGAAAAAATGCAGGGTTACCATTCACAATTGACCATGGCTTTCATTGAAAACTACAATGATGAAAGGGTTCAGTTACAAAGCTTAACTATTAGGGTCAATGAGGAATTTATTGCTGAGGCAATAAGTGTCCCTGCACAGGGTGAAAGATGGTTCAAACAAAAAGATTTCCAAAGCAATTTTAGTGAGTTCCTAATTCCTGGGTATGAAAAACTTGACTGGAAAAATGGAGTCCACGTTAGCAGAATGAAGCCAGCATGGAGGGTGCCTTTGGAGGTGATTCAGAATTACATCACCTATGATGGAAGATACGACAGGGTATTAAAGTGCCATTTAAAACTATTAATGCATATTCATGGAGCTATACAGGTAAATCTTCCATTTTAATTGTTAAAAAGCCTCCAAAAAATGATTGCTAAGATTCAAAGTCATCCTCAGCATACATCCCATTCTATTTATCACCAGGGGTTGATTAAATTACTAGTTCTAGCTCAGTTGTATAAGGAAGAAAGAACATGGGACTCCATGTTAGCAGAGTTAGGGTTTAAGGACAACCCTAAGGAAAAAGGTAAAAAGATGTTGGATGATGCTAACTAGCAGGCAACAATCCCTAAAAATACTGTTTAGGAGGGTAAGAATGAAGAGAAGAATGCTGTTTGTAATCCTGTACAAGACAACTTATGCCTTGAAACACCCTGCACACAGGAAAACCCAGAAAAACTCAGTGATATTCTTAAAATCATAGCTTCAAAAAAGAGGATTTGTAAACAATTATTCAAGGAAGGAGAGACAAGAACCAGACTGAGGGAAAGGATGCAGATGGAGGAAAGAATAGCACAGGAAGATGACAGGGATGTTGTAGTAATAGAAGATGCTGCTAGCGAGGGAACTGTACATATATCAAGGGACCAATATTGTGAATATATGGAAAGATTTATTGATATGCAGGGTGTAGAAGGCTCCATACCAGCAGTGTTTTGCACAGACAAGCAAGACCATCTTGATGAAGGTTCAGTGTCAAAAAATTTTCTTGAGGAGGGAGGCCACATGAGAGAGGAGGATTTGGAAATCTCCCCTGAACTAAATCAATGTAAGAAGTCCCTACAAACTTATAAAGAACAAACAAGATACTTGCAAGACATAAATGAGAAACTGATGGTGGCTAACAAAAGACTCCATGAGGACATGGAAGACAAAGAAGCAGAGTACCAAAAGCTGCTGGTAGTTTCCAAGGACATTCTCAAGGAGAAGCAAGTCATTCAAAAACAGCTGGAGCAGATCAAGGCCCAGAACAAGGAAAGTAATAAAGATGCTGAATTTGCTAGACTTCAAAAGCGTTCACAGGTTCTTAGTGACATAGCTACATTAGCAGAGGCTTCTAGAAGCCTTTAGGTGTTAAATTGTTATTTGATTTTGAACTTATGTTGTTATTTTTGACACATGTATGACACTTGTAGTTTAATACTTTGTAAGGGATTAAATTCCCAATTTTGGAGGAGGTTTGATCTTGAAATATAGGATCTATGGTTAGTTTGTAGATAGAATATTTTTTGTATAAAAGCATGTCTCAACTAGGTGACTGGGGGTTAGCAGTTTTAGGAGTTATGCAAGCTCACTTGTAAGCATTGTCTGTGTAGCATAAGCACTCTACAGCTTCAGTAACAGGTTCTATTTTTTAATGAACATGATGATGATTTTCCCATGTGTTGTATGAATTGTATTTCTGATAATTTTATTATGCATATGGTCCAGTACATCCCATTGTATTATTTCTTATTGTGAAGTACAATTATCCTATATTCTCTAGAAACAGAGGCAGTTTCGCTTCCTAATTTCAGGATCATAGTAACCTGGATATTGAACTTTTGGTTTGATGTTATGTTATATAGCACTTGTTCGATTTTCCTGTAACTCTGATTTCACACCAGCCTATCTTTTCAATAGTTTTATGTTTTTCTTATAGATCTTCTATATACCCATATAATGCAATGGTGATTGTGTGATATGTACAAAACAGACTTGATTTCATACTAGTCCAGCTTTGCAGTGATTGTTTGATTTTATATACAGTTTTCATGTTATACCAGCCTACTTCTCCAGAAATAGTTTGATTTTCTTATAAGCACCTATATTATACAAGGTTAGTTCTTCAATACTTGTGTGATTTTCCATTAGCTTTGATTTCATTCCAGTTTATGTTTTCAGTTTGATTTTATTTGATTTGTACATTTTTGACAAAGATTTCCTTAAGCTTGAACCCCCGTAGTCTAGGTTCAACTTTAGGGATAACATCTTTTGGCGCCATTGTCGGGGACGGACAAAGGAAAGGATATCTTCCCTGGGTAATCGATAATTTCATGGAACTGATTTTGTAGGGTGAACAGAATCAACAAAAAATGATATAGACTACTTTCAGTCACATTTTAAGAAGTTACAGTGGATTCAAAGAAGATAGGGACTCAAGGAAATCCCTCATCCCCTTTGAATCCACGAGTCTCAGATCCTGAGCAGTTGTTAAAGGAATCTAGGAGAAATCTAGTTTCCACTTCATCAAAAAAATTCAAACAGCCTGCATCTTTAGAGATCCCTGAATCTGCATCTTTTCCAGTTCCTTCTTTAAATCCACATTCAGAAAAAGAACTAGAGGAGTTAGACCTGTTATTTACCCCTTCCCAAGTTGACAATTTATGGGTTTTTACAATTCCCTTGCTATCAGAACAAGTTAAGCTTGAAGAATTACAAATAGGTGCTTCTTCTTTATCTTCAATCCATACTCCTTTGATCAAGAATATCCCAGTAAATCAACCAAATCCTGGTACTTTGTCTCCCTCGTCACAATAGTCAAGCAGTTTTCAGTCTAATACAAACCCTAGAATGGCTTAGAATCGAATGGCTGCTATGGTAGCAGCAAGATATTCCCCACTTGTTTTTCCCTAGCCTGTCAATGCTCTCCCAGGAGGAAATTATCAAAAGTACCTGCCAAGGTTCGATGGCTAGGGAGATGCTACTACAGAAGATCATTGGAATAAATTCTGTAGTTTTGTAGACAATCAAAATTATGAACATGCGGATTTTTGGATGAGATTATTTGTCCAAAGTTTAGATGGTGAGGTTAGAAAATGGTTTAGGGAATTACCACCAAACTCCATAGATGTCATTGATTCCTTAGAAGAAACATTTATGAAACAATGGGGGGACACTAAAGACTATTTGTATTACAAGATAGAGTTTGAATCTTTAAAAAGAAAAAAGGGTAAAGCTATGGGAGATTTTTCTAAAATATTTAATAAAATGTACAGTAAGATTCCAGCTGAAATATAACCTACTGAGACATCAACAAAGTTAGCTTATGCAAATTCATTTAATCCTGAGTTTTCTTTGCTGTTAAGAGAAAGAAAATCTGAGTCACTTCAAAACATGCAAAGTGTAGCATTAGAAGTAGAGTCAAACATTTTGGCCTCAAACAGACTAAAAGAGGAAACATAACACCAAATTGTGGACAGAAAAGGATAAAGAGAAGTCAGTACATCCAATCATGTAGGAAGGTCATCAGATAGCAAAATGGATGAAATGAGTAAAATCATAAAAAGTTTGTCTGCTAAGATTGATAGATTGGAAATGGGAAATAGAAATCAGAATAAACCCATGCCTGAAGGTGATAGAAATCAGAATCAGTTCAGAAGACCTTTTTCCCCTAGGTTCTTCCCAAGGGAAAGACGAAATAATGATATACAGAGAGACAGACGAGAAAATGAAGAACAAAGGATTCAACCTCCCTTTCAAAACAATAATGTCAGAGACGATGAATCATATGAAATAGATGAAGGGGAGTTAGATGACTTGGAAGCAGAAGAACATAATATTAGTCAATTTGATGGTATTTCCTCTTCCTCTCATTTTCTAACTAGATCTGACTATCAATATGCTACAGAAATAGATCAATATGAAGAACATGATTATTAGATGTCTATGCCAGAGGTCTATCAGCAAATGCCACAAAAATCATATGGTCTGAGGTTAGGGGTAAAACATGCAGCACAAACCAAGAAAGTGGTGAAAGCTCTTCCTCCTAAACAAAATATGCTTGCAAACCAGAAACAAATTGTAAATCAGATAAAAGATGAAGCTATGAATCCTGAGGAGATTAATAAATCTATTGGTGGTTTCAGTTTTGAACACGAAATTAATAAGGTAAAGATCCTTGTGCCTTTGATAGAGCTGATTAAAAGTAAAGTTTACAGGGAGGCAACCTTTAAAACTTTCAGCAATGCAGTGAATTCTAGTTTTATGCCTTTTGATGAGATTAATTTGCAGGATGAAAACCCTACTATCATTGTAGGATCAAAAAATTTTGATCAGCCTGATGATAATTCAGAATGTCCTCCTCCATTTTATGTAACATTTTCAGTACATGATCAACTGCTGCATAATTGTTTGCTAGATTCAGGAGCTTCACATAACCTTATGCCAAAATCAGTCATGGAAGCCTTAGGACTGATTGTTACTAAACCATACCATGATTTGTATGCATTTGATTCTAGGGCATTGAAATGTATTGGGGTGATCAAGGATTTGGTGGTGAATTTAACCCAAGTACCCATGAAGAGTATATTGATGGATATTGTAGTTGCAGATATTTCTCCTAAATTTGGTATGTTATTGTCCAGATATTGGGCCAAGAAAGTGGGAGGAACTCTACAGATGGATCTCTCATATGCCACAATTCCAGTATTTGGGGGAGAATTCAGAAGACTTTACAAAGAGGTGCAAATGGCATACTTGGTAAGTGACAACAGACACCCTAATAATCATCTGATTTATTCAATTGATGAAAATATTGGTTCTTGTATGTTGCAATTGAATGATGAAACTGAAGGGGTTTTGAAAGTACAAAAAGATATCCCAATTCAGGTAAAGAGAGAGGAACTTGATGGCTTGTGGCAGATGTATTTCGATGGTGCATCAAGTAAAGAAGGGGCAGGTCCAGGAGTATTATTGATTTCAGCTAGAGGTGAGGCTATTTCCCTTATGTACAAATTGGAATTTAAAAGAACAAACAATACTGCTGAATATGAGGCTTTGATCCTTGGGTTAAGGGCAGCAAAACATTTGGGCATTAAAGAACTTGCTGTATTTGGCGACTCGGAATTAATAATCCAGCAAGTAAAAAATGTGTACCAAGTAAAGCAGCATTTATTGAAGGTTTATAGGAATGAGGTTTGGGATCTAATTGAAAATTTCTTCATAGCCTTTAATATCACCTTTGTCCCAAGAGAATATAATGAGACAGCTGATTCCTTAGCCTTAGTAGCAGCCTATTTTAAAGTGCCAAAGGTTACTCATCTGAAATATCCAATTGTTGTCAGGTACAGACCTGCTGTTCTAGATAATATTAAACATTGGAAGGTTTTTAATGATGATCAAGAAATAAAAGAATTTTTGGAATTGGTAGGTGAATTTTCAGATGATACTGTTGATCATGAACATGATTCAGAATGGGTAGAAAATGAACCTTGCATAAATAATTCAATTGTTGATCATAAAATTGTGGACTTAAAAGGGAATTTCATTCCTAAGGGACTTGTTCCTTTAGAAAGACTGTTTTCAAAAGATGATACACTGATAAAACCCACCCTACAGACTACTGAAGAAAATGTTATGGAGTATAACATTGGTTCTGAAAATCAGCCTCAAATGATAAAATTGTGAAAATTACTGTCCAATGATGAAAGAAGAAAATATCTAGGTTTGCTAAAAGAATATAAAGACATTTTTGCTTGGTCATATCATGATTTAAAAACATATGATACCAGCATAATTCAGCACAAGATCCCTCTAAAACCAAACACTAAGCCTTTTAAACAGAGGCTTAGAAGGTTAAATCCAGCATTGCTGCCAGTAATTGAAAAAGAGGTGAAAAAACTGTTAGATGCAAAAATCATTGTGCCTTTAAGATATTCATCTTGGGTTGCTAATTTAGTCCCTGTACAGAAGAAAAATCAAGAGATAAGACTATGTGTAGAATTCCAGAACTTGAATAGATCTTGCCTCAAGGATAACTATTCATTGCCAAAGATAGATCAGATTTTGCAGAGTGTAGTAGGTGCTCACAGAATTTCAATGATTGATGGATTTTCTGGTTATAACCAGATTGCAGTTCAGCCAGAGGACCGAGAAAAAATAGCATTTACCACGCCATGGGTAACCTTTATGTATGACAAAATGCCTTTTGGGCTCATCAATGCAGGTGCTACTTTTCAGAGGGCTATGGATATAGCTTTTGTGGGTGAAAATGAAAAGTTTGTTTTGATATACCAAGATGATATCATAGTCTTTTCTAAGTCTGATGAGGATCATCTTAAACACTTAAGACAATTTTTTGTCAAATGCAGGAAGTTTGGTTTATCACTAAATCCTAAAAAATCTCACTTTGCCTTGACAGAAGGAAAACTGTTAGGTCATATTGTCTCTGCTGAGGGAATAAAGATAGATCCAGAAAGAGTCAAGGCTATCCTAAAAATCAGCATTCCTAGAAACAAAAAAGAAATTCAATCCTTTGTTGGAAAAATCAACTTTTTACGTTGGTTTATTCCAAATTTTGCAGAAATAATAAAGCATATCACTCGAATGCTTAAAAAAGATAGTGAGGTTAAGTGGTCTAAATAGGCTAAACAAGCATTTGAAAACATAAAACAAGCATTGATAGAAGCCCCAATGCTGATGGCTCCTGATTATACAAAATCTTTTGCAATGTTTTCATTTGCATTAGAAGACACTATTGCTGCTGTATTGTTACAAAAGAACTCTTATAATTTGGAACAGCCAATATCATTTTTCAGTAAAACATTAAGAGACTGAGCTGAAATATAATATAATGGATTATTCAAAGCTCTTAAATTATTTAGAATATATGTTTTACATTCTAAGGTTGTGGCATATGTCCCAAATGCAGCAGTTAAAGAGATTCTATCACAGCCTCATAGTGAAGGAAAGAGAGGCAGATGGATAGCTAAGGTCATGGAATATGACATAGAAATTAAGCCAACAAAATTGGTAAAAGGACAAGGACTAGCTAAACTTCTGACAGAGTCAAATTGACAGGTTTTGAATCTTCATGTCATGGTAGAATAGTCAGAGCAGATTATGACAACAAAGCACAGTAAAGAGTAGGTTTATAACAGGTATGTTGAATCTGATTGGTATAAGGATGTTGTATATTTCCTTTTGTATTTACAGTGCCCTCTTGAATTGAACAGGAGTGAATGTAGATCCTTGAAACTAAAGGCCATGAAGTATGTTTTAATGGATCAGATTTTGTATTGGAAGGATCCGGGAGGAATACTGTTGAAATGTTTGGAGAAATATGAAGTTGATGCTGTGATTGCAGAGTTGCATAGTGGAGTTTGTGGAGGACATAAGTATTAGAAGGAAACTGCCTTCAAAATCTTGAGAACAGGATATTACTGGCCTACCCTGTTTTCAGATTTATATCAACAGGTTAGATCATGTATCGAATGTCAGAAATTTGCAGGTAAGCAAAAGCTTCAGTCCTTACCTCTGAAACCTATTTCTGTGAATGGTCCATTTCAGTAGTGGGGATTTGACTTTATTGGTGAAATTCATCCTCCCTCTAGTGGAAAGCATAAATGGATCTTGACTGCTACTGATTTCTTTACAAAATGGGTGGAAGCAGTCCCAACAAGAAGAGCAACAGAACAGGTTATAATTACTTTCCTTCAAGAAAACATTCTGAGTAGGTTTGGATGCCCTAGAAAGTTAGTCATTGATAATTCCCCTGCTTTCAAATAAAAAAATATGGTGAATTTTTGTAAAGAAAACAACATTAGCCTTAAACATTCCACACCATACTATCCACAAGGAAATGGATTAGCATAATCTAGCAACAAAAACATTGTAAATAGTATCAAGAAAATGCTGTTTGAAAACAAACGAAGTTGGGACAGCAAACTAAAATTTGCTCTATGGGCTGATAGAGTAACAATTAAAAATTCAATTGGGACATCCCCTTTCCAACTGGTTTATGGGACTGATGTTGTTTTCCCTGTTCAATTAGTCACCCCAGTCATTAAGTTTGTGCAGGAAATTGAAGAAGAACCAGATGATATCAAGAAATGAATGTTCCAGATAGTGCAGTTGCAGTAGGAGAGGGAAGCCATCAAGGACACAGCTAAGAAACATAAAAAGAGAATGAAAGACAACTTTGATAAAAAAGTTAAAAAAGAGATGTTCGCAGTTGGTGATCTCGTTCTCAGATGGGATGCAAGAAAAGATGAAAAAGGTAAGCATGGGAAGTTTGATAACTTATGGATAGGGCCTTTTTCAATTATAAAGATCCTTGGAAATAATACTTTTGTCTTACAGAATCTGAAAGGTGAAGAAATTGCAGGTCTAGTCAATGGACGTTTCTTAAAGCATTTTTACACAGAGTGAAAGACAAGGTGTTATTGAACATACTCACTATATATATCATGTTACTGCAAATAAGACTCCATCCCAATAAGATAGAAGTAACCTTAACAGACTTTTGAAGGCACCGGTCAACAAGTTCTCAAAGTCTCTAAGAGAAACTTTGTCTCTAGATGGAGCCAGATGTTATCTCTAGGGTTGTTTCACCTGTTTATTTTTAATTTTTTTTATTATGGTTGGTTTTTATTGTTTTAATTTTTCTTTGTTTTATAATTCATGGTTGATTGATCGCCATTAGGGTTTCCTTTGTTACCTAAAATCATCAAAATTTTCATTCATTAACTATGAGCCCAGGTATGTGCTGAGGAGTATATGTTATATGGTGAATTCTTACAGCTGGCAGCATCTATCCAAACTAGTAGCATATTATGAACTGGCAGCATTTTAATTTTTGATGGAAGAATGTCCAAATGGCATTTTATTGAAAGGTTTATTATTTATTTCATGGAATATAGAATGATAATAAGCTTTTATCATATTCATAAATATATGACATTCGATATGGACATGTTTTAAATAAAATGCACTCCTGTCCACGAAATGATGAGTCATATGGTGGCACTTATGGAAGAGTACATGTGTTGTCATTTCAAAGTTGAAACCGTTCATGTAATGAGTACTAGCAGTGATCGTGGCAAAAGCAACCTAATGCACATTTCCCCCAAAAATTTCTCTCATTATTCTGCTGAAGAAGGGTATTCGCGGGCTTGTTGGTTCACTCTCTATCTCCATTGATGACGAGCAGCATTATGTAGGGTTAAGGAAATTAGAGTTTGCCTTCAAAATATAGGGCTTTTTGGTTTTAGGTTTTGGAATACAATATCTATATGTTTCCTTGCATTTCAGAGCATGTAGTTACAACATTGCTTTTCTTAAGCACACAGCTGCAGTATAAAGTTCCTTTTTCAGGACAATACAACATGAAGGCTTTGGTGATTTGAATGATTGACAGAGGTTTAAGGGTAAGAGCTATCACAAGTTTTAGTTCAAATTCCATTGGCATCGTCACTCTACTGGCTTGCAGATTAAGATAATTACTACCAGTACAAGCATAGATATTATTAACAGGCCAGATGCTAGCATGAACTGAAGATTTACCACAAAGTTAGTTGTAGCAGAATGTATATGTTTTCATCTTAGATTTAAAGCCTTGTTGGTCCACACAACAGAGTTGAAATCCTTGTAGGGTTTCAAATCTCAAAGGTAACCGACGAGGAAGAGCAAGAGGTCATTGTGAAGAGAAATCCTGGAGGCTTCATTTGTATACTAGAACAAAATAACACATATTGGATAAAGCAATTTCCTAGGTCTTCTAAGATAATACAGTGGTCGGGATGGTTCAATTTTTGTGAAAAAATGCAAGGTTACCATTCACAATTGACCATGGCTTTCATTGAAAACTACAATGATGAAAGGGTTCAGTTACAAAGCTTAACTATTAGGGTCAATGAGGAATTTATTGCTGAGGCAATAAGTGTCCCTGCACAGGGTGAAAGATGGTTCAAACAAAAAGATTTCCAAAGCAATTTTAGTGAGTTCCTAATTCCTGGATATGAAAAACTTGACTGGAAAAATGGAGTCCACGTTAGCATAATGAAGCCAGCATGGAGGGTGCCTTTGGAGTTGATTCAGAATTACATCACCTGTGATGGAAGATACGACAGGGTATTAAAGTTCCATTTAAAAATATTAATGCATATTCATGGCGCTATACAGGTAAATCTTCTATTTTACTTGTTAAAAAGCCTCCAAAAAATGATTGGTAAGATTCAAAGTCATCCTCAGCATACAGCCCATTCTATTTATCACCAGGGGTTGATTAAATTATTAGTTCTAGCTCAGATGTGTAAGGAAGAAAGAACATTGGACTCCATATTAGCAGAGTTAGGGTTTAAGGACAACCCTAAGGAAAAAGGTAAAAAGATGTTGGATGATGCTAACCAGCAGGAAACAAGCCCTAAAAAGACTGTTCAGGAGGGTAAGAATGAAGAGAAGAATGATGTTTGTAATCCTGCACAAGACAGCTTATGCCCTGAAACACCCTGCACACATGAAAACCCAGAAAAAATCAGTGATATTCTTAAAAGCATAGCTTCAAAAAAGAAAATTTGCAAACAGTTGTTCAAGGAAGGGAAGCCAAGAACCAGACTGAGGGAAAGGATGCAGAAGGAGGAAAGAACAACATAGGAAGATGAAAAGGATGTTGTAGTAATAGAAGATGCTACTAGCGAGGGAATAGTACATACAGCAAGGGACCAATATTGTGAAGATATGGAAAGATTTATTGATATGCGGGGTGTAGCAGGCTCCATACCAGCAGTGTTTTGCACAGACAAGCAAGACCATCTTGATGAAGGTTCAGTGTCAAAAATTTTGCTTGAGGAGGGAGGCCACATGAGAGAGGAGGATTTGGAAATCTCCCCTGAACTAAATCAATGTAAGAGGTCCCTACAAACTTATAAAGAAAAAACAAGATACTTGCAAGACATAAATGAGAAATTGATGGTGGCTAACAAAAGAATCCGTGAGGACATGGAAGACAAAGAAGCAAAGTACCAAAATCTGCTGGTAGTTTCAAAGGACATTCTCAAGGAGAAGCGAGTCATTCAAAGACAGCTGGAGCAGATCAAGGCCCAGAACAAGGAAAGTAATAAAGATACTGAATTTGCTAGAATTCAAAAGTGTCCATAGGTTCTTAGTGACCTGGCTACATTAGCAGAGGCTTCTAGAATCCCTTAGGTGTTAAATTGTTATTTGATTTTGAACTTATGTTGTTATTTTTTACACATGTATGACACTTGTAGTTTAATACTTTGTAAGGGATTAAATTCCCAATTTTGGAGGAGGTTTGATCCTGAAATATAGGATCTATGGTTAGTTTGTAGATATAATATTTTTTGTATAAAAGCATGTCTCGACTAGGTGACTGGGGGTTGGCAGTTTTAGGAGTTATGCAAGCTCACTTGTAAGCATTGTCTGTGTAGCATAAGCACTCTGCAGCTTCAGTAACAGGTTCTATTTTTGAATGAAACCAACATTTCATTAAGATTGGAAATATTTTATTACAAGAACAACCTCAAAATTGTGTTTTGTGGTTATTTTAGAATTCTATTTTGACCTTTTAATTCCAACTTTAATGAAATAAGTGTTGTGAACATGATGATGATTTGCCCATGTGTTGTATGAATTGTATTTCTGATAATTTTATTATGCATATGGTCCAGTACATCCCATTGTATTAATTCTTATTGTGAAGTACAATTATCCTATATTCTCTAGAAACAGAGGCAGTTTCACTTCCTGATTTTAGGATCATAGTAACCTGGATATTGAACTTTTGGTTTGATGTTATGTTATACAACACTTGTTTGATTTTCCTGTAACTCTGATTTCACACCAGCCTATCTCTTCAATAGTGTTATGTTTTTCTTATAGATCTTATATATACCCATATAATGCAATGATGATTGTGTGATATGTACAAAACAGACTTGATTTCATACTAGTCCATCTTTGCAGTGATTGTTTGATTTTATATACAGTTTTCATGTTATACCAGCCTACTTCTCCAGAAATAGTTTGATTTTTTTATAAGCACCTATATTATACCAGCTTAGTTCTTCAATACTTGTGTGATTTTCCATTAGCCCTGATTTCATTCCAGTTTATGTTTTCAGTTTGATTTTATTTGATTTGTACATTTTTGACAAAGATTTCCTTAAGCTTGAACCCCCGTAGTCTAGGTTCAACTTTAGGGATAACAATATGTACTATTCTCTGCTCTCTCTGGGTATGTAACTCCTAGAGAAGACACTTGGATTATTGATAGTGGTGCTTCAAAGCACATGAAGGGACAAAAGAAAAATCTATCCAAACTTGAAGGAAAGAGCTCTCCTCATAAAGTATCCCTAGGAGATGACTATCAATATCCGATCAAAGGAGTTGATGAAGCAAGCTACAAACTTGATTCAGGTAATCCCTTAAAGATGAAATATGTATTATATGTATGTTATGGAGAGAAATTCCTATGGCTTGGGGTACCACAATAGACGGCTTGACTCCAAAAATCAACTGTTTCCAAAATGCAATAGAAATCAAATATCTAACACTAAAGGATCAAACCTCGTACCTTATTCCAGACGATTGAAGTAGATCCCCGTTGAGCTTTCCAACTTTAGCTTGGATTGATAAATCACTTCCTCAACAACAAGTAAACAAGACAAGCATACTACATATATTGGTGTTAGATCTATTATAGCATATATAATCAACAGCGTATAAGCATTTGAAATCATCCATGGATAAAATATCATTCAAACATACATTATTGGACGGGAAAAGATATTTATATTAATATAAAATTAGAGATTACAATGGATACAACCTGTGTCGACACATCTGCGAATCGAAGAAACTGAATGCCCCACTTGGGCCTCCACCACCTCAATCCTCCATCTCTCGATAGCAAGCTGACAAGCAATAGGCAAGCTTGGGAAGAACATAAAAGTGCTTCAAGGGACAAAGGGATGCAGACTCAAGCACAAGTTCCGGCAACAATGGACTATAGTTTCTTTGCTCTCAATTCTCTCATATGCCTTCAATGTACCAAAGAGTTCCTTATATATCTTTTCAAAGGGGTAATGAAAGGTCAAATCCGAGCAATCTCAAGGCATATGGAAAGCCAGAAGTCAAATGAGTCGGATCCATGTCAAGAAAAACTTCAAAAGGATTTGGATTATGCACACATCCTGATGTACACGGTTTTAGGGGTTAAACCCATGTATATACTCGATTAGGGGTTTAAAAGCCACGTGTATTAATTTTCACATGTTTTTAGGGATGGTCAAGGAAACATCAAAGGAAAAAAAATAGTCCAAGGGGTCTAAGGAATCTGTAGAGGTACAAGGGAAGGCCATACAAGTGTGACTCACCTAGAGTGGTAAAATCAGCTATAACAGATGCCCCCTAATGTGTGAGGTCAGAGGGGTCATACGATGGCCAAAATACATTATAAGTCCATTCTAGAAGTGGAGTGATGAAGGATCCCAAATGGAAGACCAACCACCCAATCAGCATAGTACAATGATACAACTCTGCACATAACTGCAAATACTTATAGCGGTCCAGGATACATAAGAGTACAATGGCCATGAATAGGCATGATACAAAATATCACATAAGTGGTCATCACCACGTACAATATACATAGATCAGAATCTCCATGATGAAGATATACAAAGGATCATGATCTCCATAATGGCTGAAGATATATAATGGATCAAGATCTCCATAATAGCTTGAAATGTCTGACATATACTGGAATCACGAGAGCTGAAATCTCATGAACACTGGCATGATCAAGGAGGTAGCATATAAGAGATGCCACCAGTCTGGAAGGTCTTCTAGACAAATTGCTATGAGTACATGTCCTACTATGTGAATAAAGGTGTCAAGGTCGAACATAGTAGTCCATCGTCTAATTATCAGTCATTTATGTATACCGTTAATAGATGCGAGATCACCCACCGATAATGAAAATGGGAATCAAGGTACTAGAGTGCAAACTAACAAGTGTGAATAAATGTGTTGAGGTCGAACACTTAACAGGATCCATTGATCAGGGAACATTGATGTATTCCCAAATATTGTCTATGGTGAGAGAACCTGCCACTGATGACTGCAAGTCTCAAGGCACTCAAAAATTACCCTAGATTCCCATCCCAGAATAAATGATCTAAAGTCGATGGGATGAAATCCACTGGAAGGAGGGAATTAAGGCATCCCCCATCATGCAACATGAGGTACTCAGCAAAGCTGTATAATGTGGAAGGACTTGATCATAAGGTGCATGAACCAGTAACTGTACCGGGAATGGCCAACATGCAAAGTCAAGATAACTGAGGAATGGCCGACTCAATTTTTAACTTTCTTCGAACAAGAGCATAACAGCGAATGGTGACTGAATAAAGGTAGCATAGACTCGATATACAAAACTGGGACATCTCTGTGATACATAAGGCATCGACAGAGGCTCCATGGGGACTGGAAGCTTAACCAGTCGGTGGAGATAAACTTAGATAAACGAGTACAGCTCCTAAAGTCAAACTATAAACCCAACCAACGGATGTGATATACAGTGCTCTGTTCGAAGGCCACACGACTCGACAGCTGCCAAAGATAACATCTTTCCTTGTCTAGCTTTTTGGTTGGTTTTTCTTTTGGACTTTTTCAAATATTTAAAAATCTTGAAAAAGAATAAAATTGCTTTATAGTTACAGACTAGGAGGAGACAAGTGTCATAGGGGAAAATAAACTAGTTCCAAGCAGTGGAACATACCTATGCTCAATGCAAGGATACATGTGTAGGATAGCGACACTCGAGGGAAAATCCCCTCCCGGTAAAAATAGGGAATCAAGCTGCAAATGATATATAAAATGGCTCTGCATGGCTAGACATAAGACAAGCTTGGGCTATATGGCTAAACCTTGATGTTAGGGAAGCCGGTGTAAGGCTCAATAAGGCAAAAAAAGCTCATGATAATGTAATTACAACTTGACATAAGGGAGTCTTGAGGGAAATAGGCCAGCAAAAGATCAAGAGGAGTATGAGGCTCTTGTGAAATGTCATGGAAATACTATACAACGGACTCCCACACCCTGAGGGACAAAACGTCAGCATGGGCACCAAATTCAAATAAGGCGCTAACTAGGGTACCCATGTAAGGTCAAGCTCTAGCACTCATATCATGCCACTTCTAAAATAGCAAGAAGGTTCTATGCCATAATAAAGTGGGTTCATACCTAAGGCTATAATGAAATGGTCACAAGGTCATGCAAAATGCAAACGGTGATGAAACCTAACCTATATGCCAGTTTAGACATGATACCTGAGATCAGCATGAATGGGTCAATCCATCGGCTGAAATGGTACTAAAAAAGGTCTCCTACATCATAAATTAGTACAAAAACGGTCCAAAAGGATTAGAAACAGTCCAAACTATAGGAAAGGGGGTAAAAATTTTCAAAATTTTGAAAAATTTCTATAAATAGTAAAAAATTCAAAATATTATAAAACATTTGAAATTTTTACCCATTTGAGCTCATAATTTCAACAACGAATTCCAGGAGATCCAGCCAGCGGAATCCACTACCATTTCTTCCAGGTACTTACCCATGCTCTACTCTTGCATTTTGATGTAATTTTTGTCAAATTCCATGGTGTTTTTGGATTTCTAAGACAATCTAAAATAGGCGCTGCAGCCCATGTGAAAATCAAGGGTTTTTCTGCATATAGGGCTGGATATACGTAGAAAATGCCCTCACAGTCACGTACATATGCGGTTGTTTGGTAAACAGTGGCATATGCAGCCGCGCTTAAGGTTTTGCAAGTGTTATAATGGGTAAACTTCCAATTTTTTGTGTAAGAAGGTCCTAGAATGGAGAGAACATGAACATGGTGATGTAGAAGAGGCAGTAAGGGTCGATCTAATGGCTCAACAAGTGCTACGTGCATGTGGGCTCTACAAATTTTGGTGTCTTGGTGGCTTAAGGTCCAAACGAGGACTATTGCAAATGTTGGTGGACTACTAGGATCCAGACTTAGAGTCATTCCAGATAGATGGGATGTCCCTCACCATAGAGGTGGAGGACATATAATTTACTACTAGACTTTCCCGATGACGGGAAGTAGTGAACCTACGTTCTCACGGGCCTAGAGGTGGCCTGAATATAGATGAGTACATTGCGGTCCACTGCTATCCGGACACAGAGAAGGTGGGGAATCAGATCCCAACTAACTCCATACAGGTGCTAGGCCTAAAGGCCATCCTACTAACACTGGGCAGGATAGCAGGTTTGGCTTCACTCCACTAGGCCTCGCCACCTCTGATGTTCTATGCAGTGGAGTGCATGAGACCTATGGTATATGATTGGAGCACTGCACTACTAGGCAACATGAAACATCAGCTCAGTGAGTGTAAGATGGGCAGAGTGTGAAACTTTAGTTTCAGCAGCATACCGAGCACATTTTTCTTTGGGAATGTTTCAGGATTGAGCCCCAGAGTTGACATTCCTCTACACGGGGTTTGAGATTCAGCCCAACGCTGTTGGGAGGATGCGATGTGCAAACTGGGTGGAGGTAGGGTGTCCATCCCCTATCCAACTGATTTCTTTCCATGGTGGTGACAAAAGATAGTTGCCATCGATGAATACCCCTATTTGAGGATAGATTTTCAGGGGGACCCGAACATGTCGCTACCACCAGGATCGACATACGATGACATAGGTAACGAATCTCGACCCTCTCTTTAAATTTTTGAGTTATTTAATTTTTTTGTGTTTTCTGATTATATGGAATCAAAAGACAAGTTTTTGGGTGACAATACATAGTGGCATCTACCATATGCATGCAGATGTGGGACCACGGTGGCCTGAAGGCTTCCCTCGTCATAGACAGAGGGGAAGAGGAGATGATATCATGGGTGTGGATGCGGAGCGGATGCTCCAAAGCATTCATACCAACTTTGTGAGGCTGACACACAGAGTTCCCATGGCGCAAGTTGAGGACTTGCCTGAGGCCATGCAGTGCCAGGTGGTGGGTGTACCATGAGCATGGGTGTGATTATTTCGATGGCTATCTAGAGCCGTAGTGACGTTCCATGATCACAACCCCCCTCCCCGTCCACAGGCTTAGATACCTGGGAGTGATACATTTTATATTACCGTGTATTATATTTTGGTGGCTTGAGAGCCCCATTTTTGTATCATGACACTATGTATTACCACATTTTGGATGTTTATAAAAACTTTTATGATGATCGGTTTATTTATTTACATGTGTAAAAATTTGTGTTTGTGATGAATTTATTGTGTGTGAAACAAATGCCAATCTAACACGTAGTTAGCATATGAGTCAGCAACTTGATTATTAATTCTTGGAATATGTATGTGTGTTATATTGTCAAATTGTCGTTCTAATAATCTCACACGTAAGAATCTTCTTAATAACGTCGGATCTCTAACATGGTACAAACCATTAAGTTGTGACACTACTAACTCCGAATCAAGACGTACCTCAAGAGAGATAATGCCATGTAAAATGGCATCCCATAGGAGCTCAATAAAGGCACTATATTCAGCAACATTGTTCAAAGATGGTCGTAAACATAAGCCTCTTGAAGACAATACCTGACCCATAGGAGTATAAATCACCCAAGCAGCAGAGGCTGAGTGTTGAGTGTGATGGATCACACCATCCACGAATCCTATGTAGGTGGAAGATTCCATTGACATCTGCCAAAAGAAACAGAAACTAATCACAAACCTGATCACTATAAGAAAAAAAACCTACCTATGCAAAACTATACAATAATATACAATAACCAGCCTTGGCTGAAAATCATGCATAGTACTTTTTAATATAGAGCCCATTTCTAGTCTCCACCAAAGATGTTCCCTCATAATCCACTAACTCATACGTGCCCTTCTCTAACACATGTTTGACAACTTTAGGACCACGCCACATGGGGTTAAACTTTCCTTCCTCCAAGGGTTCTTTTGGTTGATTCCACAAAAGGACCAAGTCTCCCTCACTAAACCTCCTTGGATGGACAGACTTATCGTATTGGACCTTTACGGGACGCTTATTTACTTCTAGAGCCACTAAGGCATCCCGACGCTGCTCATCAAGTTGCTCAATGTGGACCAAACGCTCCTCCAATGGTGAAGTGTCTGGTAAGAGTTCTATGGCTAGCTTCAAAGAAGGAATCTCACACTCAACTGGCAATACCGACTCCACTCCATGTACAAGTTGATATGGAGAAAAACCTGTGGCAGTCTTAACAGCGGTTCTATAAGCCCACAAAGCAGGATACAACATAATGTGCCAATCATTCTTGCTTTGTGCGATGGTTCGTTGGAGAATGGATTTGAGTGATTTTTTCACTGCTTCTACTTGTCCATTCGCTTGAGGGTAGTAAGAGGAGGAATGCTCTTGTTTGTACCCTAACTTTGATGCTAACTCTTCCATCATATGATTATGAAAGTGCGAGCCATGGTCAATGACAAGCTCTTTTGAAATCCCGAACCGAGTAATAATCTGGTTGAATACGAAGTGCGGGACTATCTCACCATCGGATTTAACTATAGGCATAGCCTCATTCCATTTCATGAAGTAATCAACAGCCACTATGATATGATGATGCCCCCCAGCTGAAGTTGGGTTGCAATCCATAAAATCAAGCCCCCACTTAGAGAAGGGAGCAGCGGTGATGATGGGATGTAACAGGGCTGGTTTTGAGCGCATATTACGTGCAAACACCTAGCAAGGGTGGCACCTCTTGACCGCGTCTACACAATCCTTAAAGATCAATGGCCAGAAATAACCCGCTCTTAAGATTTTTTGGGCTGTAGAAAGCCTGGATAAATGACCACCACACACCCCTCCGTGGCAATCATTCAGCACTACCTCAGCCTTTTCATGAGTTAAACAATGTTGTAAAATGGAATCGACCCCACAGCTGTACAAAGTGTTATCCACTATGAGGTAATTCTTAGACACGTGACATAATCGTCGTCATTCGTCCCATGAGAGGTGAGTAGGGACCTTCAATGTTTGTAAATATATAATGATATCCCCATACCATGGGTCTAAAGTTGAGATTAAGAAGATGTGTTCATCGATAAACATATTTTCACAAACCAACTCGTCGGCCTTGCTTGGGAAATCCGATATAAGCTCTGCAAAAATTAACTTTATATTTGGTCTTTATTTATTTACAGCCTTGTATGTAATAATTGTGATTCTCTGTCATTGATAGCTCAAGTTCAAATGGAAATGAAAAACAAAAGTCAAAGAATGACATGTCAAAAAATAAAAAATAAAACTCACATACAGACAGATTGTCGGCATGCAGAATGGAAGCAGGGTGTACGTAGGGCTTCTCCCTTGCCTATATGTGTTGAGGAGCTCCTTATTGTTCTTTTTTTTTAAAGTAGAATTCGCATCATGTATTTTTTTTATTGAGTTTGATTTGTACAACCTGTATATAGCTTATACTTTTTTGGTTTAGATTAATATTATTATTTTTTTCTTCTTATACTTTTTTCCTCATCAATTATTTATTACGTGGAAGGTGGTGTAAAGAGAGATCATAAAAAATTCTTAATTGTAAAAGAACATAACATGTAATTCCTAATATTATTATTTACCTTTGAATGAGGAAAGATGAAGACAAGAGAGAAATCACAATTATGAGAGTGAGGTGAAAGGAAATAATTTAGAGAAATCATAAATCTCTTACATTATTGTGATTTATAATTTTTCCATGCTATATGATTTACTTATACCATTATTATTATGAATAGTTATTTGTATTTTTTTATATTTATAAATACAACTTTAATCTCAATAAATATTATTACATTATAATAAACAAAGATACTTTATATTTTAATGATTTTATGAGTTTCTTAGATCCAACTTCAAACCTAAAAACTAAAATCACCATAAACAAGCATAATTATAACTAAAAAAATAAAACATTTTTTAAACCTTAAAATACCCCATATTAAACCTAACCAAAATCTCAATGCTAGCTTCTGTTTAATCTAGAGTTTAAGGTTTTGGTTTGGGTAAATTGTCTCTCGAATATATGACCACCAATAAAGATCAAAGGGCCATCAACCATAAACCCCACCTCTTTACCCTCGAGCCAAATAGAAGACCACACTACAAAATTCTCTTCAACTAACGAACTAAATACTCTGCAATAGTGACCCGACCCGAGCTCCCGACGATTGAATACCCAGCCATCCTGTTAATGGAGCCCAGCCACGATCCCTCCTATTTTGAGTTAAAGCGGGAAGAGTTGGCTCATCATTATTCTTGTCCCCCATATTAAACCTAACCATGTTGTTTAGTGTACAAAATTAATAATTAATATGTTACTTGGATTTATGGCATTATTCACATGACCAAAAATTTAGACTTATTACAATCATTTCACGAATATGTAAACCAGTTTTTTACTAAAGAGTATAATTATTCAATCAATACTTTTTATTGGAAAGCAGGGAAATTTCTTATTTATATGAAAGAATTTCAAAATTTATGAAATGAATTTATGTTTATTGATGTAGCATTAATAGTATGATGCTTACTAATGGTATGAATTTTTAATTTTACATATTATATCCAAAAACTATGTAAAATTATAAATTTAAAATTAGTTAGTTATGATTTTACCTGTTATATTTCATAATTATGTCAATTTAAATTTAAAATTACATCAACTTTGATGTACCATTAATAATTCCTTATATAATATGTTAAAATTTTGATTAATTAAATATTACTATTTTAGAAATCCATACATATTATAAAAATACATTCTATTTTTAAAATTTTGAGAAAAAAAAAAGCTGAAACAAATCAATCATAGAAATTAAGGTAAATGGCTAAAGAATGGAAAGGTAAAACAAATTGTGATAAGTACAAATGGGGTGAATGGGCACCATAAAGTTTGTGATTGTGTTATTATGTAAGTTATGGAAAGTAATGTGACTAAATGGAACGTTGAGGTTATACTTATATAATCACTTTCTACAAAGTGTCATATGATATGATGTATTAGAGTCGATCATTTAAGTGTTAGGATTCCTCTATGTATTTGAGGAGGCCAAATACACATTGTTAGAGGTTTTGTCTTCTCTTTTGATTATTGGTCAACCAATTATCCTCAAGGCTTCGTGAGTAGAATCCTTCATGTTTTTCATCTTATTTTCTCTATCAAACCTCAATGAACATATGGAACAAGCATACTTTATATTTTTATGATTTATTTATTTTCTTCTTCCAACCTAAATTGAATAATTGCATCGAGAGGTGTTTCTACACGCCAATTTGGAGGAGATGTTGTCATGTCACATTACATAACATAAAATTTTTGGGGAAGATGTTTTCGCGGTACATAGTATGTAATGTAACGTTACAATAGAGTAATAATTGAGCCGACATAAATTTTAATTAAAATTTTAAGAATAAATTTTAAGGAATAGGAAAAAGTAATAAGTAAAACAATGAAAAAAAACTAAAATATAAAATGTAAACAAATCCCTCGTGTCTAGAAATCTCTATCCAAGAAGAGATAGAACATAAAAAAAAAATTGCATCTCTAGGTATATGATCCCTATAGAGACATGGTAGATCAGGAGTTTAGATGGATCTATGCTTGTTCAATTACAATGAACAAACATACTTTATCATTTTATGGATTCTATTATTTTCTCCCTCCAACTCAATCCAAATAACTAAAAAATAATGAACACACTTGCATTATACTTCCCTTATTGTATCCTCCAACTTGAATCCCAATAAATTACACTAAACAAGCATATATTATGTTTTTATGATTTCCTTGTCTTCTCTCTTAAATTCAATCGCGATAACTAAATCACCATAAACAAGCATACTGTATCATTTTTATGATCTTTCTTATTTTCTCCTCTAACCTCAATCCCAATAACTAAATTACAATGAAATACATTATATTTTTCTAGATTTCTCTTATTATCTCCCTCCAACCATAATTCCAATAATTAAATCATCATGTGTTGAGATTATTCGAATAACTAAGAAGGGAGGGGGGGGGGGGGGGGGGGGTGAATAAGTTATTCCTAAGCTTAAACAATTTCAACATTTTAAAACTTTACACACCCTTCAATATATTTACACCCTCTTTATTTCAACACCAACTCAAGTGAGGCTACAACCTTTCTTTTACAAGCAACAAATTGTGGAGACCACCAACTCTCCTAGTTTTCTAGCACCCACTAGACTTGTACAAGCTCCAACTTGCACACAGAAGACTACAAGTCTTCCCTAGCACTGCCCTTATTCCATAGATGTAAACTTTGTTCAATACAATATGTTGAAAACTAGATATATCAATTCTTACCAACTTTGTTACACTCTCTAATATACTTATGCTTCTGCTCATTCAAACTTGGCTCCCTGCATTGTCTTTGTTCTACTTATTCTTCCCATTTCAGCATTGGTCACACATTTCTCTCTCTTGTCATTTTATGCTTGTCAATCTTTATTCCCTTTTCCTATTCGTATGAGTGACTTTCAGTTTCATAATTGATAAAAAACATTTCAATGACTCATGGAAGGAAAGAAACCTACTCAATAAGCATTCTAAACTTATTTAAATATCTATCGCCACGTTCTTGAATTCATAATTGCTTGAACCAATTTTCCTTTGTATTCTAGGGTTACTTAAAATTCTTGGACCTGTGGTTTATGGAACCACATATGGACTCATAACGTTCATGGAAGCAATAAGAAATCATTTAATAATTTTTTTTTATGCCTCCACTAAATCCTATATCTGATCCCAAACTAGCATACTTGCCAACTCTTTATCAATTTAGCAACGTGACCAAATATTTCTTTTGTAACTTCTATAATCTTGATTCTGCAACTTCTGATCCGTAGGCTATCTTTCCACAACACAGCTTTCTGCAAGCTTTCTTTTGCAACCTTAGTCTTTCTACAACTCAATCTTCCTATTGTAAGTCTCTTTCCACAATTGAGTTTCTGGGACTTAGTTTCTGTAACAACTTTTAGACTAGCTCCTTTCCGCAAGCTCCTTCTGCAATTGAGTTTCCGCAAAAAAAATTCTGTAACCTCCTTTCGCAAGTCTCTTTTTGCAATTTAGTTTCCACAACAAACTTTCTGCGAGCTCCTTTCCATAATCTCCTTTCCGCAATTATGGATTGCTAGTTGCAAATATGCAAATCCCAATTTTCCCAAAAACTAATTTACACAATCATGCAGCTGCAATGGTCCTTCCACAATCGTATTGCAGATTGCAGATCCACCTTCCCACTTTTCCCAAAATTGGGCTTCTGCAATTTCCCTTCTACAAGTCTCTTTCTGTAGTCGGGTACTTTGCAAATAAATTCATCCATATGTCCATGAGGATACACACGGACCGTCCATTTGTCTCTCCAACTTCAATCCCAATAACTAAATCACAATGAACAAGCATACTTCAACTTTTTTATGATTTCTCTTATTTTCTCCCCCCAACAAATCCATAGAAGTATATAAGTATGTTCATTTAGAGTGATCTAGTTATTGAGATTGAAATTGGAGTGAGAAAATAAGAGAAAAAATAAAAATATTTAAGTGTGCTAAATCACTTCTATAATTCTTTATGATCTCTTTTATTTTCTCCCTCCCACCTCAATCCTAATAATTAAATCATTATAAACAACCCAAGTTATATATTTTTATGATTCTCGTTATTTTCTCCCTCGATACGAATGACTATATCACATAGCAATGACTAAATCACAATGAAGAAACACATTTTCTATTTTTTAAATTTTGTCGTATTTTCTCCCTCCAACCTCAATCATAATGAACAAGCAAACTGCTTTAATGTTTCTATGACTTCTCTTTTTTCCCTCAACCCTCAACCCCAATAAGTTAAAGTTGACAAGCATACTTTATATTTTAATGAATTCTCTCATTAGGTCTCTCCAACCTCAATCTCAATTACTAAACCATTATTAACAAGGCATACTTTATTTTTTTATGGTTTATCTTTTTCTCTCTCTCCAACCTCAATCCCAATAACTAAATTGCTTCATTAGAGGAAATTTCAATTTAAAATGGGCCTTTCAAAAATAATACAAATTCCATGTCATCATGTATTAGCCAATCAAAATGCTTTAAAATTCAAAAAGGGAGCACCTCTTAAATAGTTTTTTAATATAAATTTAGGGATAGGTATCATAAAAAAACTACTATTTTTGTTCGTATTTTCGACATATCTCCCTTTGCTTTTACTCAAATTTCGATCGAGAGAGATCGTTGGATGCGGAATTAAATTCCGCATCCGAGGAGTACCCACTCAGCATACTTTTGACAAGCCCTGCTACCCAAAAAAAGAAATACTTGAAAAAAAAAGATTTCGCTCTGTTAAGAGGGTTTATGGACATGCCTTTTACTTTATGCTTGGTATTTATTTACAGCCTTGGAAGTAATAATTGTGATTCTCTGTCATTGATAGCTCAAGTTCAAATGGCAATGAAAAAAAATTGTCAAAGAATGACATGTCAAAAAAATAAAAAATAAAACAGTGTCGGCAGGGTATGGAAGCATGGTGTATGTAGGGCTTCTCCCTTGCGTATATGGGTTGAGGGGTTCCTCTTTTATTTTTTTTCTAAAAGTAGAATTCACATATATTTTTCGTATTGAGTTTGATTTGTACAACATGTATATAGCTTATATTTTTTTAGTTTAGATTAATATTATTATTTTTTCCTTCTTCTTTTACTTTTTTCCTCCTCAATTATTTATTATTATCATTAAGTGGAAGGTGGTGTAAAGAGAGATCATAAAGAATTCTTAATTATAAGAGAGTGAGGTGAAAGGAGATAATTTAGAGAAATCATAAATCACTTACATTATTGTGACTTATAATTTTTTCAGGTATATATGATTTACTTATACCATTATTATTATGAATAGTTATATATAACAATCCTAACCTTTACTGTATTTTTTTATATCTTATAAATTACAACCTCAATCCCAAAAAATATTATTACATTATTATAAACCAAGATACTTTATTTTTTAATGATTTTATGAGTTCTCAATCCAACTTCAAACCTAATAACTGAAATCACCATAAACAAGCATAATTATAAATAATTAAATAAAACATTTTTTTGATGTTGGAATGCCCCATCTTAAACCTAACCATGTTGTTTAGTGTACAAAATTAATAATTAATATGTTATTTGGATTTATCACATTGTTCACATGACCAAAAATTTAAACTTATTACAATCATTTCACGAATATGTAGAAGAGCTTTTTACTCGAGAGTATAATTATTCAATCAATAATTTTTATTCGAAAGGAGCGACATTCTTATTTATATGAGTGAATTTTAAAAATTGTGAAATGAATCTATGTTCATTGGCATAGTATTAATACTATGTTTCCTACTAATGTTATGATTTTGTAATTTTACATATTATATCCAAAAGCTGTGTAAAATTATAAATTTATGATTTAAAATTATGATTTTACATATTATATGTGAGAATTATGCAAATTAAATTTAAAATTACACCAACTTTGATGTCCCATTAATAATTCATTATATAGTATTTTAAAATTTTGATTAATTAAATATTGCTATTTTAGAGCTCGATACATATTATAAAAATACATTTTATTATTAAAATTTTGAGGAAAAAAAAGCTCGAACAAATCAATCATAGAAATTAAAGTAAATGGGCAAAGAATGAAAAGGTAAAGCAAATTGTGATAAGTAAAAATGTGTTATTATTCTACTATAAATATGATATTCGGGTGAACGGAGGACATAACTTTTGTGATTGTGTTATTATGTAAGTTATGGAAAGTAATGTGACTAACTAAAACATTGAGGTTATACTTATATAATCACTTTATGCAATGTGTCATATGATATGATGTATTAGAGTTGATCATTTAAGTGTTAGGATTCCACTGTGTATTTGAGGAGGCCAAATACATATTGTTAGAGGTTTTGTCTTCTCTTTTGATTATTGGTCGACCTATTATCCTCAAGGCTTCATGAGTATAATCCTTCATGTTTTTCGTCTTATTTTCTCTATCAAACCTCAATGAACACATTGAACAAGCATACTTTATATTTTTATGATTTCTTTATTTTCTCCTTCCACTCTAAATTCAATAATTGCATCGAGAGTTGTTTCTACATGCCAATTTGGAGGAGTTGTTGTCATGTTTGGTTACATAACATAACATTTCACGGGAAGATGTTGTCACATTACATAGTATGTAATGTAACGTTACAATATAGTAATAATTGATCCGACATAAATTTTAATTAAAATTTTAAGAATAACTTTTAAGGGATAGGAAAAATTAATAAGTAAAACAATGAAAAAAACTAAAATATAAAATGTAAACAAATCCCTCATGTCTAGAAATCTCTATCCAAGAAGAGATAGACCATCAAAAAAGGTTTGCATCTCTAGGTATATGATCCCTATAGAGACATGGTAGATCCGGAGTTTAGATGGATCTATGCTTGTTGAATTACAATGAACAAACATACTTTATCATTTTATGGATTCTATTATTTTCTCCCTCCACCTCAATCCAAATAACTAAAGTATAATGAACACACGTGCATTATACTTCCCTTATTGTATCCTCCAACATGAATCCCAATAAATTACACTAAACAAACATATATTATGTTTTTATGATTTCATTTTCTTCTCTCTTAAATTCAATCGCAATAACTAAATCACCATAAACAAGCATACTTTATTGTTTTTTTTATCTCTCTTATTTTCTCCTCTAACCTCAATCCCAATAACTCAATTACAGTGAAATACCTTATCTTTTTCTACATTTCTCTTATTATCTCCCTCCAACCCTAATTCCAATAATTAAATCATCGTGTGTTGAGATTATTCGAATAAATCATGGTGGGGGGGGGGGGAATAAGTTATTCCTAAGCTTAAACAATTTCAACATTTTAAAACTTTATTATATTTCACAGGTTTATAGTCATGATAATGCAACAAATATAAAATAGAAGTAATTGTTATCATCCACACATATGATGGGAACAGAGACCGATATTCATGAGGAAACTCATAAGAAGAAGACAAAAAACTATTTTTATTATGATGTCAAGCTTCAATATATTTACACCATATTTCTTTGAGCACCAACTCAAGTGAGGATACAACCTTTATTTTACAAGCAACAAATTGTGGAGAGCACCAACTCTCTTGGTTTTCTAGCACCCACTAGACGTGTACAAGCTCCAACTTGCACACAAAAGACTACAAGTCTTCCCTAGCACCGCCCTTATTCCATAGATTTAAACTTTATTCAATACAATATGTTGAAAACCAGATAGAGCAATTATTACAACCTTTGTTGCACTCTCTGATATACATCTGCTTCTACTCATTAAAACTTGGCTCCCTACATTGTCTTTTCTCTACTTATTCTTCCGTTTGAGCGTTGGTCACACATTTCTCTCACTCATCATTTTATGCTTGTCAATATTTCTTCCCTTTTCGTGTTCATATGCCTGACTTTCAGTTCCATAATTGATAAAAAAACATTTCAATGACTCATGGAAGGCAAGGAACCTAATAAATAAACATTCTAAACATATTTAACCATCTAACGCCACGTTCTTGAATTCATAATTGCTTGAACCAAATTTCCTTTGTATTCTAGGGGTACTTGAAATTCTTGGACATGTGGGTTATGGAACCACATATGGACTCATAACGTTCATGGAAGCAACAAGAAATCATTTAATAATTTTTTTTCACGCCTCCACTAAATCTTATCTCTAATCCCAAACTAGCACACTTGCCAACTCTTTATCAATTTAGCAACGTGACCAAATATTTCGTTAGTAAATTCTATAATATTGATTCCGCAACTTCTGAGCCACAGGCTATCTTTCCACAATAGATATTTTTGCAAGCTTGCTTCTGCAACCTTAGCCTTTCAATCTTCCTACTGTAAGTCTCTTTCCACATTTGAGTTTCTGCGACTTGGTTTTTGCAACAACCTTTCCACAAGATCCTTTCTGCAAGCTCCTTCTGCAAGTCTTTTTCCGCAATTGAGTTTTTGCAACTTAGTTTCCAGAACAACCTTTCTGCAAGCTCCTTTCCATAAGCTCCTTTCCACAATTATGGATTGCGAGTTGCAGGTATGCAAATCCCAGTTTTCCCAAAAACTGATTTCCACAATCATGCAGCCGCAATGGCCCTTCCGCAATTAGATTGAGGATCAACCTTCCAACTTTTCCCAAAATTTGGCTTGTGCAATTTCCCTTCTATAAGTCTCTTTCTGCAGTCGGGTACTTTGCAAATACCTTCATCCATATGTCCATGAGGATACACACGGAGTGGCCATTTGTCTCTCCAACCTCAATCCCAATAACTAAATCACAATGAACAACCATACTTCAACTTTTTTATGATTTCTCTTATTTTCTCCCTCCAATATCAAACCCAATAACTAAATAATGGGGGATAAGAATACCTATATATTTTTATGATTTCTCTTATTTTATCCCCCCAACAAATCCATAGAAGTATATAAGTATGTTAATTGAGAGTGATTTAGTTATTGAGATTGAAGTTGGAGTGAGAAAAGTGTGAGAAAATAAGAGAAATAATAAAAATATTTAAGTATGCTAAATCACTTCTATAATTCTTTATGATCTCTTTTATTTTCTCCCTCCAACCTCAATCCTAATAATTAAATCATTATAAACAATCCTACCTATATATTTTTATGATGCCCATTATTTTCTCCCTCGATAAGAATGACTATATCACATAGGAATGATTAAATCACAATGAAGAAACACATTTTATATTTTTTAAAGTTTTTCATATTTTCTCCCTCCAACCTCAATCATAATGAACAAGCAAACTGCTTTAATCTTTCTATGATTTCTCTTTTTTTCTCCCTCCAACTCAACCCAAATAAGATAAAGCTCACAAGCATACTTTATATTTTTATGAATTCTCACATTGGGTCTCTCCAACCTCAATCTCAATTACTAAATCATTATTAACAAGGCATACTTTATTTTTTTATGATTTATCTTTTTCTCTCCCTCCATCCTCAATACCAATAACCAAATTGCTTTATCTTTAGCTTTATATGATTTCTCTTATTTTCTTCGTCCAACCTCAATTCCAACAAGTAAAAAAAAATGCTTCATCCAACTTCAATCCCAATAATTAGTTATTGAAAACCAATATACTTTGTTTTTTATGATTTATTTTATTTTATTTTCTCCTCCTCCTCAACTTAATGAATAACCAAGTTACAATAAAATGATATACTTGATCTTCTTATATTTTATAAATACAACCTTAATCCCAATAAATATTATTAAATTTTAATAAACAAAAATACTTATTAATAAATATTATTAATATCATAAGTTTATCCCATCCAACCTCAAACCCAATAACTAAAATTAGAATAAACAAACATAATTATAAATAAATAAATATAACACTTTTTTATCTAAGACTTGGAATGCTGCCATGTTAAAACTAACCATATTATTTAGTATACAAAATTAATAATTAATATGTTACTCGGATTTATTAAAAAATATGTTACTGCGTTTATCAGTTACTCAAATGACCAAAAATTTACTTATTACAGTCATTTCATTAATATGTACAATAGTTTTTTTACTCGAGAATATATTTATTCAATCCATACTTTTTATTGGAAAGCAGGGACATTTCTTATTTATATGAACGAATTTTAAAAATTGCCAAATGAATCTATATCCATTGATGTAACATTAATAGTATGATACCTTAATGTTATGAAGTTTTAATTTCACCATTATATCCAAAAACTATGTAAAATTAAATTAAAAATTATTTAAAGTTATGATTTGACATATTATACCTAAAAATTATTTCAAATTAAATTTAAAATTACATCAACTTTGACCTTTAATTAATAATTGGTTATATAATATTTCAAAATTTTGAATCAGTAAATATTACTATTTTAGAGCTAGATATTTAGTATAAAAATACATTTTATTTTTAAAAATTTGAAAAAAAATGAAACAAATTAATATAGAAATTAAGGTAAATAGGTAGAGAACAAAAATGTAAAACTAGAAATTGAGGTAAATGGATACAAAATGGAAAGATGAAACAAATTGTGATAACTATAAGTGTGTTATTATTCCACTATAAATATGATACTAGGTGAGCCGAGTTAGTGAGGAATTTGCATAGTGCAAGCCTAGGAGATGGTAAAACACATAAGGTTTGTAATTGTGTTATTATGTATGTTATGGAAAGTAATGTGACCAAATGGAACATTGAAGTTATACTCATATAATCACTTTTTGCAACGTGGCATATGATATAATGTGACCAAATGGAACATTGAGGTTATACTTATATAATCACTTTCTGCAATGTGGCATATGATATGATGCATTAGAGTTTATCATTTAAGAGTTAGGATTCCACTTTGTACTTGAGGAGGCCAAATACACATTGATAGAGGTTTTGTCTTTTCTTTTGATTATTGGTCGACCTTTTATCCACAAGGCTTCATGAGTAGAATGCTTCATGTTTTTTTGTCTTATTTTCTCTATCCAACCTCAATGAACACATTGAACAAGGATACTTTATTTTTTTTATGATTTCTTTTATTTTCTCCTTCCAACCTAAATTCAATAATTGCATCGAGAGAAGTTTTCTACAGCCCAATTTGGAGGAGATGTTGTCATGTTAGGTTACATAAAGTAAATTTTGTGGGGAAGGAAGATGTTGTCACATTGCATAGTATGTAATGTAATGTTACAATATAGTAACATTGAGGTCACATAAATTTTAATTAAAATTCTAAGAATAATTTTTAAGGAACAGGAAAATGTAATAAGTAAAACAATGAAAAAAACTAAAATGTAAAATGTAAACAAATCCTTCATGTCTAAATCTCTATCCAAGAAGAGATAGACCATAAAAAAAAGGTTTGCATCTCTAAGTATATGATCCCTATACAATCATGGTAGATGGGGAGTTTATATGGATCTATGCCTGTTGAATTATAATGAACAAACATACTTTGTCATTTTATGGCTTCTCTTAATGAACACACATGCATTATACTTCCCTTATACTTTCTTTATGACTTCCTTATTTTATCCTCCAACTTGAATCCCAGTAAATTACATGTTTTTATAATTTCCTTGTCTTCTCTCTTAACATCAATTTGGATAACTAAACCACCATAAGCAAGCATATTTTATCATTTTTATGATCTCTCTTATTTTTTTTCCCCAAACCTCAATCCCAATAACTAAATTACAATGAAGTACCTTATTTTTTATGATTTCTCTTATTATCTCACTCCAACCCTAATTCCAATAATTAAATCATCTTGAACAAACATACTTTATCATTTTTATGATTTATTTTATTGTATTCCTAAATTACAATAAAATACTTATTTTCCCTCTTATTTGTTTTGCATATGATCTTAATAGAAATAATTTTTGAACCAGCATACTTTATCATTTTTATAATTCATTTTATTTTCTCCTTAACCTAGATACAATAACTAAAGTACAGTGAACAAATATATTTTATTTTCTTAATATTTTTATATTTTATTTTTTCAACTTTAATCTTAACAACTAATAACTAAATCATAATAAATAAAAATACTTTAAATTTTTATGTTCTATCCTATTTTCTTCCTCTAACCTCAATCCCAATAAATTACAATGAACCTCCAAACTGTATATGTTTATGCTTTCTTTTATTATTCTCGCCAACCTCAATCCCAATAACCGGTCGCTTTCTCTTATTTTCTTTATAGAATTAGTCTGGACTCGGGATTAATATGAACGAAGAGAGTATCGATGAAGACTTTGAAATGTTATAACGCGGATTGTTTTTATTTCGTTTTAAATTAGTTATGTTTTTATTGACAGTCACCAATTGATTTGTTATTATCTTTTATTGACAGTCGCCAACCCGAAGTTAAATAACTCTGTTCATTTTAATAAAACTTCAGGGTAGAACAACATTGCTGATTTAAAACATCTTTTTAAAGAATACGTTGTCAGATGGAGGAAGATAAAAAAAAAAACTTTTTAAATATTTAAATTAGTCATTGATCTGTTATTATTATCTCTTATTGACAGTCACAAATCAGAAGTTAAATAACTTTGGTAATTTTAATCAAGCTAAAGGGTAGAAAAACATTGCTGATTTTAACAGAACTTAGCATAAAAAAACAAGTTTTTAAACAAAACGTTCTCAGAGGGGAAGATAAAATTTCAAAACGTCAAAAAGATTTAGAAAAATAAAAAGATGAAATGAAATTCCAAAGTGTGCCAACCGCTCCCTATGTGTTCCATAACTCAATTGAAAAGTGCGTTCTAAATCACAACTCAATTGAAAAGTGGATTCCGTGTATATGATGTGTTCATCCTTCCCTCGTCTCGATTGATTACACGTCCAGTGGTATTCGATACCATGAGAGTTATGATATGTATCTTCATTGGTTATTTACTTTCACAGAAATGTTTGGGGCGATATCGGAGCATTGGCATTACCTGTTATGTGGCATATGGGTTATGAGGTTTACTTCCTTCACCATGAAATAGAGGAAAAGAAATCGTGGATTCCTAGTCCTCCTCCCCCTCGTTATTTTGGTGTTGCTCCTCCTCCTCCTTTTCCTCACCCTTTTTTTAAAGATGATGCTTACACCATATGGCAACACTATCACCTTATTCTCCTCCTCCTCCTTTTCCTCACCCTTTTTTAAAGATGGTGCTTACACCATATGGCAACACTATCACCTTATTGGAGTATGGTTCAGAGCTTCCTACATCACCTTCTTCACAGCCCTTACATTGTTGATTGTGCTCTTGACGTGCGTCGTCATAGCAGGTAAAAGCATTCGTACGATCATGTCTCAAAAGATTCCGTTAGCACTCTCATGTTGCTGCAATTGCCCGGAAAAGCACGACTGTAACAACATTGAGATTCACGTTCTCAAATGTTTTATTGTGACTCGTGCCTCCCAGCCTGACTATATCATTGCCAGATCACCATTCAGTGCATTTGCAGGCATGGTTAACACAGTATGTTTTCTGTTTATAGTAGTCAAATGGATATGGAGATTAACAATGAGTGATGATCTGTATGTATATTTTTATATGCAGTTTATGTTCATCTTAATAGGATGGATAGTGCATTTATTCAGATGGTTCACGGCTGTTATGCATTTTCCCAAGAATGTGTGGCGTTTGTTTCACTTGGAAGATTTTTGGACAAGGACTATTGTTGATATGAAAAACGATCTGGATGCACATTTGACAGCCAGATTGTTTAGGAAGAAGAAACTTCTTGAAAGAACTCCAATAGAAAGTATTGTTGTGAATTTAATCACAGCAGTTAGGTTACATTCCTTATTTTTGATAATGGGCTATGGTTGCTAAAACTTAAGGTTTTAGTTAGCAAAGCTTGTTGGTGTTTATCAGACCTTGCATTCAGAATGATCAGGCCTTGCATAATGAGCCCACAACAGAATGCGCTATTATATGGCTTGAACCTGTCAGCACTAGAGCAGACTGATCAATTTTACAAATACAAAGAAGCTTTGGAGATCATAAGAATGCCAGGAGAAATCGCCTAAAGCCTGTGGATATCAAATCTATCAGCCTTTAAGAAAGAATAGCATCGATAAAGGCTTTGAAAAGAGTAAAGGCACTGCTTGTGCAGAATTGATCGCTTTAATGGAATGCAAAACAGGAATGGTGGAAGATGAAACTCCTACTTCTCTGGAAGTGGAAAAGCATTTCAAAGATGTTGGTGTAAAATCGTGTTAGATGAGAGCAGTCTCATCCATACATTTTATGATCTACTTTTATAACCTTGCTGATTCTAAAGTTCTGAAAGATTCTATCGAAGCTTATTCTCAAGCATGGTGTTTCATGGATTTGGTTGATAGTTTAGATCCAGAAGGTCACTTAGTAAGTCTAGCAGCAGACAAGGAATTTGACACAATTGAAAACATTTGGAAGAAGACTCTTCAAGGTTCTAGAAAAGAAGATAAAAAGGCCACTCAAACAGCTTATGGATCAGCTTAATAGCAAAGAACTAGCACTGGGCACAGAAGGTCAGAAGACTCGGTGTGAACATAAGCTACATGATTCCCAGGACTGGATGGCAATGGCTGCAAATATAAGCTTATATACGACATGGAAAGCAATGGATCTCAACTCTAATCCAGTTAATGCAATCCATGATTTAAGATGCTTATTGGCAAACCTTATTGCACATTGCATCGGACCAGAGCTGGACAAAGCCGTGATAGAAAATTGCGGTAGATGGGCGAAGGATGGAAAGGAAAAAGAGATCATGAATGCAGCTTTCGTAGTTGGACAAGCCAAGGCAGTCCGGGAAAAGGTACAAATTTAATAGTTGCAATCGTAAAATATATTACCTTGTGATACTGTTTATCTGTTGGTAAAATTTATTACCTTGTGATAGTGTTTATCAGTTTGTAAAATATATTACCGTAGGTTGCAATAGTGTTTATGAGTTTGTAAAATATATTACCGTAGGTTGCAATAGTGTTTATGAGTTTGTAAAATATATTACCGTAGGTTGCAATAGTGTTTATCAGTTGTTAAATTTTCTACTGTTGAAATTGAAATTGTATACCGTGCAAATCTACCATTTATATAAAACAATAGATAATTCCAGCGAGAAGTTATAATTCTTCCTTTGCCAGCTAACTGTCGTTCATGCTCCATCCATCTGTCCATGATGTGAAGGGACTGTCGTTTAAGCTTTTTCAGATTTAATAGAATTGTAGCCTAATTATAATTGGAACACCTTTACGGTTTCGGCTGCGAGTTATACAATAATAAATATTTATAATTTAAAGATCCATTTTCAGTTTCGAAATACATCCAGCATCATTCACTGTGAGGCACTGTGTTTAATTGTTCTTTCCAACTCTAACATCTAATTGGCGCCCAGCTACGTCTGGTTTGTAGAAAGTTAAAAAATAAAACGCACAATTTTGACATATGAATTAATGGATAAGCCTACACTTAACATTATTATAATATAATTTTGTGTTTAAATATAAACAATTTTTTAATAAGATATCAAATTTATAATCAAAATATGAAAAAATTACAATTAAATAAAAATATATAAATTACAATTAAATTTTACAAAACATAAATGGTTTGAAGGTAAAGAAAACAATTTGAAAATATTAAAGTATATAGACAAAACATAAATGGTTTGAAGGTAAAACAATTTGAAAATATTGAACTATATAGACAAGTCATCCACACACTTTATCATTAAAATTAAAATGGCTAATGGAACATTTTATTTTATCAAATTATATTTTTAATATTAATTTCTATTAAAATAATACAAAAACTATTTTTATATGAACCATGCCAATAATATGAATGATTTAATGTTTTGAGAATATTGTATGAACTCTCATTTTTTTATTTTTAGTTTGTGGTTATCTTTCCAATAATCTATTTTTTCTATGCATTTTTCATTTCTTCCTTTCTCTTCAATATTGCTTTCTTTTATTGCACCCCAAGTTGCAATTGCTAGTTTATTTTATGTAGTAAGCATTACTTACTTCACAACATTAGGCTTAATAAATACATTTAAGCTATCATAAATCCATCTTAATCTTGATCTTTCAACTATCAAAGTTTGTGTTTCATCTTCTTTACTATCTCTCTTGATGCTTAAATCTATAGGTTTAAAATGGTTCTATGTTAGTGTATATCTATTGAGCTCATTTAGATCACACAACATTCTACAATTATGTTTTGTTGTGATGAAATGTTTAGAGGCATAGCTTCAAAGTTATGGAGCATACCAACATCAAAACATATCATTTGTTAAACTTGCATGATAAATATTCAATGCATATGAAGCGAGTGGTGAGTCCGCAAAAGAAAACAACAGGAATATAAATAATCTATTGGTATCAAAACATATAGTTTGGTAAACTTGTATGGTAAATACTCAATGTATATGAAGAGAGTGATGAGCAATTCCTTCCACTAATAGAGAGGGGAAGGCAATCAAAGATGATGGGGTCTAAAAACGAGAAGCTTAGAAGGGCAGGGAGACAAAATCATTCAATATGCGCATAATATTGCATCTTCAATTGTGATGGTGTTAGATCATGGAAGAAGTTGTAGGAAGAATGCTCAATGGAATTTGAGTGTGAAAAGGAGGATGTCACCTAAGGGTTAATCCATGAAGCTGGTCAGCACTTTTTGCAAGGTGGGGTGTGAAAATGTTTTTTACGAACTGAGATCGAGGTATTTTTAAGTGTTTGATCAATACATTTAGAGCTTGCTTGAAATAATTTAAATAATCCCTTGATTGATGATTGTTTATTAATGCAGAAAACCCTTAATTGAGGTTATGTGTTAGGTTGAGAAAACCATTGATTGGGATATAGAGATAAAACTAGTGTTAAGGCCTAAAGCTATAAATCTCGATGGAGGACCAGTTTTTTATAAAAATATTCAAAACTATTGGGAACAGATTTTTCGTTCATTTGACAAATTGCAAGCCATAACTCTCAATTGAGTGTTCCAATAACCAACCACCCAACTTCCTCCACCACCTTTAGACTTCATGGCATCTAACTCAAGAGGTTAGTTGGATTTTTTTTTAAATAAATATTTCTTTATTGAAATTTAATCAACCAACAATAATTAAATGGTGTATTCTTTTTGTTTGGATTTTAATTTCTTGTTTCAAATATATCAATCGGTAATGTTAACATTATCATTATTTTTTTCCAACATTGTGTTGTGTTGACAAGCAAAGATGTTGTTGATTTTTTTCAATGCTCCAGTAATGCATGTAGAATTGAAAGTTACTAACCAATTAATGGTGCAAAGCTAGGATGGTAAACATTATACAACTCACATGTTATTAGGTGGATGTAGAATGAAAACTTGAAAGAAAACTACCTTACTATTAAAGAACACCAATTAAATGGTAGGTAAACCCAACAATAGAAAAAAAAATTCACTATGTTCACACATTGAAATAATAGTTGCAAGTTGGAAAAGGAATAACAACTATAAATACATTGTCTCCATTGAACCAACATTAATCAAGACAGTGACCAAGACATGAACTCCAGAATGCACCTTTCATAGTGCAAGTCTATAGGAATTAACCAATATAAGAGTAGTTTTGTCATTTCATATTGCATGATATCTTTGTAATGACATAAACCAAGTTGAATTCATCCAATCTCTATGGAAAATATCTAGCATCGTGCACAAAAAGGTCATTTTGCATGATAACAAGTTCTTCTAGCCTTGCTTTAACCATGGTTCCTTCCTTCAATTTTCTAAAATGCCACATATATACTTGCTCATTAGATCCTTTAACATGTATTGTTTGGCCTTTCGCACAAATTATATGCCCTCATCGTGCATGCATTGTCATCTTACATATGTTATTTATTGAGAGGGACGAATTTGAAGACAAATCCCCTCAACTTTCATTAAACAATGGTATATTGAAATCCACTATGTATTAATTGTTAAATTTCATGAACCATAGATATACAAGACAAAATGAAAGCTATCTGAAAAATAACTATGCAGTGGAATTATCAAATCAATGTAAACTGAACAACATATTCATGATAGAAATTTCACACAAATCGGACAAGTATTGCTCAGATTATTATAACATTAATCTTCATTGATTAATCAGTAATACAATGGTGGTACAATAATAGAATTTGAATATTGTGGATACGATTCAAATCTACCAATTCTAACTAACTCTTTAGCTAAATCGGTGTGGAAAAATTGCAGCAGGAGCTAACTAGTTTAACTTTGGATGTCTAAATCAATCTACAATCAGTTAACTAATGAGGTAAGTGGACAAAAGGCACCACTCTCCCTGCATGCATGCAAAATTGGAGTTGGGATAACTAATAGTAACTAGAACATAACTCAGCATAATTGCTTACCTACCAAGGTCTACTAAAGGAGACCGCTCGTGGCACTCAAAGTGGGCTCCTATAATGTAGGGATTGGTCCCAAAGGTGTATAAACCCATGCATTCAGATGTAGTAAATCCTAGATAACTGATAGGTGTGTCCCCCATACTCTATTACAGTGATAATAACCTCCTAAGTTAGGAAAAATTACCAAATAGACTATGTTGGATAAAGAAGGATTAATTAATCCCAACAACCCCCCCTCCCCTACTTAATCCTAACTTTGGACAACTTGGGCCCTAGCAACTAGGCCAAAATTCACCTATACAAACTAAATGAATTAAAATACTACTTAATAAAATAAGGAAAATGGGGAAAACATCATGGGAAACATCCCTTCCCATCAAAAATAAGCAGGTAATCAAGAAATAATGAATCAATCCTTTACAATGAGAAGTGATTTGATGTAAACAAATCTCTTTTCTGTGAAGGACTTGGTAAAAATATTTTCAATCTGATCCTCTATAGGGAAGCTTTGGAGTGTGATAGGCTTGTCATGCACTAGTTCCTGGATGTAATGCATGTGAAATTCAATATGCTCTATCCACTGCTTCTGGACTAGATCACTATATATCTTTAAGGTACTTTGGTTGTCACAATAGATGTCTACTGAAGGTGGAGTGTGAATCCCAAACTCCGTCAAGATGCCATGCATTGAAATTGCCTGAATAGTTTCATTCACACCCCCCCTATACTCTGCTTCTACTAAAGAGAGTGCAAGTGTTCCTTGCTTCTTACTAGACCAACAAATTGGCCCAGATCCTAACATAAACACAAAACCTAAAGTGGATTTTCTATCATTACCATATCCATCCCAATCTGAATCTATGAAGCCAACGAGATATAGTTGTGCATCAACTGTATAATGGATCCCATAGTCTCTAGTACCCTGCACATAATGCAAGATGTACTTTTTTGTCTTCTAGTGCAGCTCATGTGACTCTTGCATGTATCTAGCAGGAGCACTCACAACATAGGTATATCTAGTCTTGAATGTGTGAGGTTATAGTATTCCATGTGGAATAATTTAAGAAAATACGATGAGTATCTAGACTATGAGATCATGATTCTCAAAGTATTTTGACTTACTTTGATACCAATGATTGTATTAACACTCCTAGACTGATCATAGTGAATACTTCATTCAAATTTGACTCGATGCTTTTCAATCTAGTAGCAGAACTGCTAGTAATGAGCAAGTCATCCACATATAGGACAATCAACAATAATGAGCCCTCTTTCTTCTGCATGTAAACATTGCATTCTGATCTACATCTTTCAAATTTCTATGATATGAGGAAAGCATCCATCTTGGAATATTGTGCCCTTAGGGCTTGTTTGAGCCCATAGAGAGATTTCCTCAGTTTGCATATTAAGGATTAATTTTCAATGTACTCCTCAGGTTGTATCATGTAGATCTCCTCTTTCAAGTCACCATGGAGGAAGGAACTCTTCACATCCATGTGATGTACCTCCCACCTCTTTGAAGTTTCAACTACCAAGACTAGTCTAATGGAGTCCATTCTTTCTACTGAAGTGAATGACTCATTGTAGTCCAATCCATGGACTTGTGAGTATCCTTTTGCCACCAATCGAGCCTTGTACTTGTTTGTGGTTCCATCAAATTCTATCTTGGTCTTGTAGACCCATTTGCATTGGATTCCCTCCCAAGAGGCAAGGTGACAAGATCCCAAGTTTTGTTGTCTTGTAGCGATTCAAATTCCTCATCCATAGCTAGTTTCCATATTGGATCATGGCAAGCCTCTTTGAATGTTTAAGGATGTGATCCCATCATCATGAAACCTCTCTTAAGGAGAAGTGGATCTATATGGGACAGTGAAACATACTCATTATGATACTCAGACCTCATTCCTCTCCTATCATTTGGATTCCCAGCAACATCCCCAAGTGCTCTAATGAGATTTTGGGCCCATTTAAGTTTCAGAGCTGGAATAGATGTTGGATATAGATCTAGATCCTCTTGAGGTGTAATATCAATATCAAGATCATGTTGATATTCTTCCTCGTATTTCGAATATTAAACATTAGACAATAAATTTGTATCTGCAAATGGAAATAAAGGAGATTTTAAACCTTTCTCTGCTTCGAATGAAAGCTGAGATTGTACTAGATCTCAGTATGGCATGAAGTGTGAGAATGCATATGTTTTGAAGGCATGGATTGCAACACCTTTTGCTATAATATTCCCAGTTAATACATCTCAAGTATCTACTAATTTAGGACCAAATACCACTCGCTTTGGTGAGCCAATATGTGTCATATGTTATAGAGATATGAAATTTGTTGCAAGAGAGGGAACATAGAGCACATTCTAGAATTTTCCATGATCAAGTTTGATGGAACCTCTCCCAACAGCTAGGTGTTGAAATATTGTAATTTCGAAGAATATTCTATATGTATCTTTTTGTGTTCCCTGATGGTCCTACCAGGAGAACCACTTGTATTACTTTGTACCTCGATGCTTCTAATCGAAAGAACTAATAAGAGTCATGAGGTAGTCCCCTCTAATTGTAAAGGTGGGTCATTAGCACCCCAGTGTGGTTACTTGATCCTACATGTATAACTTGAGCCTACATGATTAACTTAGGCCTATATGTCAAATTTAATTATTAAAATCAACGAATGAATATAAATAGAGGTGTGGCGCTCCTTATTTGGAACACACACTCTCACTTGTGCATTGCATTAGTGGAGGAGAGAGGAGTAACTGGAGAAGGAGGAGGATCAGTCTTTCATCTCCTTTTTGGTTTTACCTTTTATCTTTTGGGGCATCTATATTGAGGAATTTTTTCTTGGGTTTTTCCCTTTATGGTTTTCCTAGGATAAATTTGTGTTATTCTTGTGATATTGTTTCTTTCAGTGATCCTGTTTATATGCTTTTGTTATGAAAATGAAATGAAATACTAATGTTTTAGCTAAGCATATGAAATTTCAACATGGAATCAAAGCTAGCCTGAATAGGACAGCTTTCACAAGGTGAAATATCCCTCTCTCTCTCCACAAAAGAAATTAGGGTTTCAAGAAAAATTTTGAGTTTCAGAAAACTACTTACATAGAAAGTTGTACCCTCCCAGTGCACATATTTTGAGCCTAGAATCAAGGTTTTTAGATGTGTGAGTCTCTAGGAAATTCAAACCCTAGTTTGAGAGCTGCACCATAAAACTGCAGAAACTGAATCTTGCAAGTCTTATTTGAAAGGTGAAGAGTTGAAATCTCTAGAATCCAAGCACACTAGTCAAGTCACCTCATTCAAGCGCATCTCGTGGTAAGGTCAGTTTCTCATTCCGTAAAATTTTAATTTTTTATGATTTTCTGACAAGATGGCTCCAAGCACTAAGCTTGAGGACAAACTAGAAGGCATAGAGAATTTCCAAGCATGGAAATTTAGGATTGGTATCATTCTCCAAGAGAATAATCTTGATAAGTATGTCAAAGAAGAAGTTGGAGAACCTGAAAAAGATGAAGCCAAGGAGAAGCACAGAAGGGATATGATTAGGGCACAAAGGATTATTGCTGACTCCATCAAGGATCACTTGATCCCTCAAGTGTCATCCAAGAAGAATCCAAAAGAAATGTTTGATTCCCTATCCATAATGTATGAGGGAAGGAACATTAATAGAAAGATGAATCTAAGAGCTCAATTGAAGAGCACCAAGATGAGTCATGGAGAATCTATCCAAGACTACTTCATGAGGGTTTCTAAGATCAAAGAGCAACTAGAAACTATTGGAGATAAGCTTGATGAAGATGAAATGGTTATGACTACTCTCAATGGTCTCACTAGACCATGGGAATCATTCATTCAAATGATGTGTGCCAGGAAGTAAAGCATGAAGTTTGATGTGGTATGGGAAGACTACATTCAAGAGGAGACTAGAGTGGCAAATAGAGAATCCTTACTAAAAGAAGACAATCAAGCTCTAGCCACTCATACCAAGAAAAGAAGAAGGAATCAACCCATCTTCAAGAAGGGAAACCACAAGGAGCATCAACCTCCCAGAATATTCCAAAGATCGAAAGAAAGTCTATCAAATAAGGACTACTCTGGTTTTCAATGTTTCCATTGTGACAAGATAGGACACATTGCCAGAAATTGTCCTATGAAGAAGCAAGAATATAAGCAAAAGTTCAACAACAACAAAAGACACCATGCTCCTCTAGCTGAAGATAAGGATGAAGAAGAAGAAGATGAAGGACCTTCAAGAAAGCAAGCAAGAGAAGAAGATGCAGAAGAGTATGTACTATTCTCTGTTCTCTCTGGGTCTGTAACTCCTGGAGAGGACACTTGGCTTATTGATAGTGGTGCTTCAAAGCACATGATGGGATACAAGAAAACTCTATCCAAAATTGAAGAAAAGAGCTCTCCTCAAAAAGTATCCCTAGGAGATGACTATCAATATCCAATCAAAGGAGTTGGTGAAGCAAGCTACAAACTTGATTCAGGTAATCCCCTAAAGATGAAAGATGTATTATATGTACCTAGTCTAACGAAGAATTTACTTTCTATCTCAGCTTTAGATAAGAAAGGATCCAGAGTTGCTTTCATAGATGGTCAAGTACTCATGTGGCCCAAAGGAAAGAATGATTGAATATGCAGTCATTATTGGTGAAGAAGAAGGATGCTTGTATAAACTCAAGGGGCACTCAGAAACAACCCTTGTTCATTAGTCCACTGACCCTAGTGAACTATGGCATAGAAGGCTTGCCCACATTAATTACAAGACTCTACCTCATGTGAACAAAGTAGTGACGGGATTACCAGACATGAAGATCAAGCATGAAGGAATTTGCAAAGGATGTGCAAAGGGAAAGAACATCAAGAATCCATTTCCAAAAGGTGAAACAAAGACAAAAGGTACGTTGGAATTTATTCATTTAGATGTATGTGGTCCAATGTCTTCTACATCTTTAAGTGGCTTTGAATATTATATCACATTTATTGATGAATTTTCAAGAAATACTTGGATATACTTCCTGAAAGCAAAGAGTGAAGTGTTTGAAAAATTCAAGGAGTTCAAAGCCTTGATAGAAAATCTTTCAGACAAGAAAATAAAGACACTCCAATCAGACAATGGAGGAGAGTATACCTCAAAAGAGTTCGAATCCATTAGACTTACAGATTCCATCCTTAGACGAAAGATGCTTCAAACATTCGATGAAAAAACTGTTTCAATCAACTCTTGCATGAATTTGTGCAAAATTTATACAACAACAATTAGTGTCTTTTTACATAAAAAGAAAGCAACAAAAATTGCTCCATATTTTATAAAATAAAGTTGTTCCAAGTGATTCTAACACAACTTTAAACATAACTACTCAATTTGTTTTCATTGAAACATGAAACAAAAACAAAGGCTTCAAAATTTACAAGATAATGTTGTTCCAAGGGGTTCTTACACAAAACACCTTGGGAAAGAAGCTCACTCACTCAACTCTAAAACGCTTCTACTTTTGGGCTTCCACTTCTACTTGGCTATATCATTGCCATTACTCAAATTTTTTAAGGTGAATCTATTCCTTTTAATATTTTTCAATAAACAAAAGCATTCATTGTAATTTAGACTTATATATATATCCTTATGATTATAAAATAGTGGTAGAATATGCATGGAATATAAATGACTAAAGGAAATAATTTATTTCTTCTTGCACCTAAGAGGTGCACTCTACAGCCCAGTACGGGAGAGATTTGTAACTCCTTTGATGCTCATCCTAGAGTAGACACGTGTCCTTTATTATTACTAATCAAAATAACATGTCAACTTATATTAAATTTAAATTATTTAGAATTGCATAGATATAAAACAATATAAATTAGATAAACTAACACCATAAACTTGGATTACACATTTTATCAACCTTTACACTCTAGAAAAAGGTTTACCACTTGAGATATTTGATCCCTCTCGGTGCTTGGTAGATCCCCTTTTAGATGGATCTATGTTGGTAGGTAGAGTTTATCATTCCTACTCCTCCAATCTTTTCTCGAATTTCATTGAATATCTAACAACCTCTTCGCTACTATGATTCTTCCGTAACATAAAATATAACGTAAATATAAAGGTACAAATTTTTGTTAGAAACTCCAAAGTCAATAAAAGCATTCTAACTATTATTTTTGTGATTCCTAGGTAGAGGGAATGATCTTTAGTGAGAATTAAGTGGTCATCATGAATATTACTACTTTGGGTGAAGAGATCCTAAGAAACTAAGCAATAGTACTAACTTAATATCATGAATATTATTGTACGTCTTCATAAAAATATGATTATAAAAAAGGTTAGATATAGAACAATTATTGAAGCTATTCTCTTTGTGGAGGATCCGCTCCTCTCAAGAGTGAAACATTAATGATTTTAAAATAATTTTAGAGACTTATGTAATGATGGAAGAAGACTATTAGGATTTGGAATATTAATTATATAATGGAGTTAACAATTAAAAGGTGGTTTTAAAAACGAACTTGACAACCGTCTTATTAACTAGGTGTTGACGAGGGCGAGAGGACTCCTCATACATTCCTCTGTTAGTAAAAGAAAGAGAAAGTTATCACATAAGTTCGAAGGAACATTCCATATACGATAAGAAGGAGTGATCTTGGAAGAAAATGACTCTAGTTATTACTAATCCTTGGATTGAGCAATCTCGGTGTTAAGGAAACCAACATATAATTGTTGCTTACTAAGAATTCGATTTAGCATGAAAGAGGTATGGTGATTTCATCCCGTGTATAGTTAAATATTTGTCCATCTCTGCTATTATGGAAAAATGTTTATTTATTGTGGAAAGTAGACACCTTTATAAGGGACACAGTCCTTAGTTTATTAGAGGTATATGTATTGGAAATTAGTAAAAGCATTTGAGTAGACCTAATGGTTAAGAACACGTGTTATCTCTTGGAAGGTTGTTGTTCCCATGGTTAAAAAAAAAATCACGAAAATCAATTGAATTTATTATTCCTTCCGACCATAAGGCAACTCTCCATGTTGTTGTTTGATGTTTCTCATATTTGCCATGAAATAGGTAGGATGCTATTTTCATTACGGGGTTATAGCTAGTACGAACAAGTCAAATTGAGTGAGCTCTGTCATTCATTTTCTCCACTTTGATGTGCACTCCATTCTCAATTGCAACTTCATATAGGTTTTAACTATTTGCATAGCTCTTTATTGCAGAAGTTTAAAATCCTAAACAACAAAGAGAGTACATACATTGTCAATGGAGATACGAAGTGAGGGTAGGAGAGATATGAGTAGAGAGAGTTTGATAACTGAGCTGGGTGTTAACCATGGTTTTTATCATTGAGTTGATAAAGAACGTACACCTTTGGTTGACATATATGATCCCTGGTGATGAGGCAACTTTGAGTTTAATACGTATCTAGTGGATTTATTTTGAAGGACATCGGTATTAATTTTTGTTTTTTTCATTGTATTACACCTGGAACCTTTTTGTGGTATCCTTTGGCGCTGGATCATATGCATGCTACGGGGATTACACTTGGTTTTCTCTGCGGATGACATGCTTCTAGAGGATCTTTCTCCTCGGTGCTGGTGTCAAGGATTTTCGATTGGTTCTTATGTGTTTTCCTTTGGCGGATGAAGCTTTTGCCAGTTTCATTTTCATTTCTTTTTTTGGTCACTAGAGGGGATGGGCGTTTGATTTTGGAATTCACTGTGATTGTTGGTTTCTTACTGTTATACAATGTTGATTGTGTTTTTTTTGCTTGTGACTCACATTCTGGCAATTCTCGATGTTGGTGTTGGGGTTTTCACCTGGTTTTCATTTGGCGAAAGAAGATTTTGCGGGCTGCATTTCTTGTTTGGCTGCCAGAGGGTTAAGCATTCATTTTGGGTTGAGTTTGTATTCGGCTGACGCATTTGTTTCTCCCTTCCACTGGAGTTAAATTTTGCGAAACTTGGAGGTATGTTCTGACTATAATTTACAGTACTGGTTTGTTTGGCGAATTCAGGAGATATAGAATGATGTCGATATGCTGGTTAGCTGTGTCTTTAATGATATTTACTTGATTAAGGTATTTTCTGGGGGAATCGTATGATTAAGTGATTTGTTAAGATGGAATTTGTACTAGTTAGAGGGTATATATTTCCTTGATTTCTGGTGTGGCGTTGTGTTCTGATCTATGAGGATGTACTGTTATTTGTTGTTTGGTTAGCTTAAACTCTGGCGGTCCCTTTCCTGGGGATTTCTGGTTTATAGAATATTTTGGTTGTAGCTTGTTATTTCCTGTGGGTTTGGTGTGGGGTTGTTTATGTTCTGTACTGCGGGGGTGTGTTGTCAGTTGATGTTGGTTAGCTTAAGCTCTGGCGATCCTTTTTCTGGGACTTTCTGGTTTACAGACAGATTTTGGTTGTAGCTTTTTTTTTCCTACGAGTTTGGTGCTAGACTGTATTGATTTACCTATTTGGTGCAGATCTATTGTGAGTTCTTGATTTCTCATTGCAAACATGAGTTTTCTTTGGAATTGATTAAGAGATTCAGAGATGTATCTGTAGGAGGTAAAAGCTCTGGCATGCTCTCCTCAACCCAATTGGGTTTTTAATTCCTCAAGGGTGATTCCCAATAGGGTTTCTAAGGTTGTTTTACCATCATCGATACTAGAGCCGGAGAGGGTGGTTGCAATGAAGAATCCTGATGAAAAATCTTTCAATGGTTTTTCTGTTGAGAAAACTATGCACCAAGGTTTTCAAGTGGATGAGGCATCTGATGGTTTGTTATCGCGGAATGGGAGAGTTGTTTGTGTGGGTCTAGCACCTATGGTTACCACATATAAGGATCAGATGGAGTTATCTGTGATGGATATTTTTGTTGATGAATTAAGTTTGAACCTTGTGGATGTTCATATACACAACCTGATGGAGGAAGACGTGGTACATGATGGTTTTGGAACTAACGGGGCTGCTGAGGTTCAAAAGGTTTATGATAGGGATGTGCCACCACAGAATTCTGCTTCGAAGAAGATTATTGGTAAGAAAAACAATAAATGTGTGCGAAGATTCGACAAACCCTTGCTTCTGGTTGTAAGTGAGGATGTCCTTTTGAATGAAATTTCCCTAACCAATGCTCTCACACTAGTGGGACGAAAGGGTATTCCTAGAAAGACTATAATCATATAGGTTACTGCTTTATAGCTTAAAAGAGTTGTTAGAAAAGGATGTAAAGCCTATGCTGTAACTATTACAGATGAGGCAAATAAATCTGAAACAGATAAGTTAAAAATAGAAGATATTCTTGTTTTAAAAGAATATACTGACGTATTCCCAGAGTAAATTCCAAGATTACCTCCAAGGAGGGAATTGGATTTCACTATTGAGCTAGAACCAGGTGCGGTACTTAGCTTGAAAGCTCCGTATCGAATGAATATTTTAGAACTTAATGAACTAAAATCACAACTAAAAGAGTTATTAGATAAGAAGTACATTCGACCTTGTGTGTCTCCTTGGGGGGCACCGGTCATCTTTGTCAAAAAGAAAGATGGAACTACGCTACTATGCATAGACTACCATCAACTAAAAAAGATGACTATTAAAAACAGATATCCATTACCCCACATAGATGATCTATTTGATCAACCATGTGGAGCCACGGTATTCTCAAAGATAGACTTGAGGTCAGGATATCATCAGGTAAGAATTAAAGATGAAGATATCTTTAAGACAACCTTTAGAATAAGGTATAGACACTACGAGTTTTTCGTAATGCCATTTGGGCTTACCAATGCCCCATCTGTCTTTATGTGCTTAATGAATAATATAATGCATAAGTACTTAGATAAATTTGTTGTCGTGTTTTTTGACGACATTTTAATTTACTCTAAAATGGAAGAAGAACATAAATAACACTTGAAGATAGTTTTACAAGAGTTGCGAGAACAACAGCTCTTTGAAAAGTTTAGCAAGTGTGACTTCTTTAAGGATGAAATCCAGTACTTAGGTCACGTAGTGACTAAGGAAGGGATTTCAGTTGATCCTGAAAAGATTTGGGCAATCGAAGATTGGTCGGTTCCAAAAGATGTAACGGATGTTAGATCAATCATGGGAATTATCGGTTATTACCAGAGATTCATTGAAGGATTTTCAAAAATAGCAAATCCAATCACTTCCTTACAAAAGAAAGGCAAGAAATTTGATTGGAACGCAAAATGTGAAAAAAAAATTAAGAAATTAAAAACATTATTGACAAGTGCACCTATTCTAAGAATAGCAAATCCTAATAAGGATTTCGTAGTATGCACAAATTCCTGTAATGATGGCCTAGGTGGTGTGCTGACTTAAGACGGGCATGTTATTGCCTATGAGTCCACGAAGTTAAATATTCACGAACAGAATTACGCAACTTATGATCTAGAACTTGTGGGTGTTATACACGCCTTAAAAATGTGGCGACATCATTTAATAGGCAGAAAATTTATTTTAATGATTGATAATAAAGGACTGAAATATCTTTTAGATCAGCCTAACTTAAATGCGATACAAGCAAGGTGGTTAGCCTTCTTGAGTGAATATGATTTTGAAATCCAACACATAAAGGGTAAGGAAAATAATGTCGCTAGAGCTTTAAGCAGAAACGCAAAGCTGAACTTTACAGCAGCAATCAACACTTATGCTTCTGATTTAAATGAACAGCTTAAAGAAGGGGTAAAACAGGATGAAATTTATCAAAAATTACAAATTACAACAAAAGAAGAACATACAAAAAGCTTCATAAAAGGTTATAGTCTAAATGAAGATGGATTTTTATTATTTAAGAATAAATTGTATGTACCTAATGTGTCTGAGATTAAGTTGTTAATTCTGGATGAAGTCCATAAAACGCCATATTCAGGACATCCAGGTTACCAAAAGATTGTAACCATGCTAACGAAAGAATATTTTTGGCCTAATATGAAATATGAAGTAGCTGAGTACATTGCTAGATGTTTGGACTATCAACAAGTGAAAACTGAACACCAACATCCAACTAGTTTGCTACAATCTTTACCTATTCCTAGCTGGAAATGGGAAGTGATCAACTTATATTTTATTACTGGATTGCCCAGAAATTAGAATCAAAACGACTCAATTATGGTAGTGGTAGATAAATTAAGCAAAGCAGCACATTTCATTCATGTTAAAACTACTTACAAGGCTGCCAATATAGCTGATATATTCTTAAAGCAGATTTTTCTGTTACATGGAGTACCGAAGGTTATAATTTCAGACAGGGATCCTAAATTCACAGGAAATTTCTGGAAATCCTTATTTAAGGGATTAACTACAACACTAAATTTTAGTACCTCTTTCCATCCCCAAACAGATGTACAGACTGAAAGAGTGAATCAGGTGCTGGAAGATTTATTAAGGATGTATGTTAAAGACCAGCTAGGTAAGTGGGAAGACTATTTGCATCTAGCAGAGTTCGCATATAACAATAACTATCACTCATCATCTAAATTCAGTCCATTTGAAATTTTATATGGACGCAAATGAAACACTCCTATCTATTGGAATAATCGAGTAGATAGATTAGTGTTAGGACCTAAATTGTTGAAAGAAATGGAAGAGATTGTGAAGCAAGTGCAGAAAAATTTGAAGGTGGCACAGGATCGACAAAAGAGCCAAGTAGATTTGAAAAGAACTCCCAAGGAGTTCCAGGTAGGTGAGCACGTGTTTATAAAGGTAAGACCAAAGAAAATATCTCTAATACTGGGGAGTTATGCAAAGTTAGCACCACGGTACTGTGGTCCATTTCAAATTTTATCTAGGATTGGTCAAGTTGCTTACCAATTAGCCTTACCTCCTAAATTGAAGGTGCATAATGTTTTTCATATCTCTGTTCTGAAAAAGTATGTTCATGATGCTACTCATGTGGTTGATTAGAATGTGGTACAAGTAGAACCAGAAGGAGAAATTCTGGTGGAACCATATTGTATCCTCGGGAGGAGGGAAATTATGTTGAGGAACCGCACCATTGGATAGGTGAAGGTGCAATGGAAGCACCTTAGTCCTAAAGAGGCTACTTGGGAACTAGAAAGTAAGATGCTGGAAGCATACTCGAATTTGTTCCAGGAGATTGTAGAGGATGAAGAATAAGTAACATCGAGGACGATGTTACATTTTAAGGGGGTGTGTATGTCACATACCCCAATTTTGTAAAATAATGTTAATTATTTTAATTTGATTTCCTAAGACATTATGTTAAATTTAATGCTAAGTAGGAACTGATGACTCAGCAGAGTCAAAAGAAGTGGAATGTAATTTTGAATATTTTATTATTAATAAATAAAAAAGTGGAGACAATAGCATGGGAGAGCTGTTAATAATAGGTTGCTAGTCAAACTAGTGGAAGGAACTAGGTGGAGGGCAAAAGACAAGTGGCAACATCCTCAAACACTTCCTAGGTTTTAGGTGGAAACTTCCCTATATTTGGGGTCATGATCCCCCTAGAAAGTGGGATCAGAGCAGGTGGCTCAATAAATGACAACTACCCCAAAAATACATAGGCAATCTTTTAAAAGTACCCAATGAATAGAGCTGAGGTTGCTCAAATATTTTCCAGGAGAAGAATCATTCAGGAGGAATGCTCTTCAAGGAAGTCATTGAGGGAAAAGGGAAACTGTAAGGAAAGTGTTTGAGGGATAATATGCAGTAACTTGGTCTGATACAGCTTGTTAGCTAAGAGAACTTACTGATAAGTTCAGAGTTTGTATTGAGTCTAAAGACTGGTACTTGATTATTATTGCACCTAGTCCCAGCCAGGGAGACCAGAGCAAGCTCGGGGGTCCTGAGGATTCATTGTTTGAGCGCTCTCCAGGAGTTGGTAGGGAGGAATGGCCTCCCATTGCTGTTGTTGTCCAAGCTCAAGAACAGGTTCTTCCATTTAATAATCTTTGTTTAATATCTGTGTATGATTGAATGTTATGTTTGTAGCTTATGATATAAATATTTAGATGGATTAGTAATGAAGTTGTTCTTAGTTTGTTCAGTAACAAAACCTTTTGATGAGAAATAAAACCCCACCTGTGTTTTTCCTCATCTGGAGGGATCAGACCATACTCCAACACAGGGGTGAAATTATAAATAAGATAGTATGATGAAAGTACAGAATAGAATGTTAATGGCATTATAGAGTATTTTCCTTGTATTGTTACCTGAAGAAATATCTTTTGTATCAGTAGTATTAACCAAACTGAAACTGTCAATCTATTGGGGACAAAGAAAGAAGCTATATTATTTACTAATGGTAGTATGAATGGGTAAATAAAACAGTTTTTGATAAAATAGTTACTTCAGTATTTTTTTTTGCTTATTTGAATTCAAGAGAAGAGTACAATAGTAAAACTAGAGTAGGGTAAAGCTAATTATAAATGCTTTACCACTCTACAGTTTATTTCTTTACAGTTTAGGTTAATTAACTATTGCATGTATAAAGAAATCAAATTAAAAGAAAGAATAGCTAGAATATTGACTTACTTCTACAAATAGTCTATTTCAGATTTTACTTACAGATAGTAATGTATATTACTCATCTATTTGGTTTAATTTAGTTAAGAATAACAAATTCTACAATTACCAACCTATATTATTAAGCTGTTAGCAAATGCAGTATGCAGTTCTTTTATTATTATTTTACAAGTATTAACCTGTAATATAATCAAGACAACATAAAATACAGAGAATACTTTTGCAAAGTAGAGTACAGTAAATGTAATAAAATAGAAATAAAATACTATTTTATATTATGATTATAAATAAACAAAGAATAAGGGTAATAAATATATTCTTATAAGAATAGTATAATATGAAGTTAAACAATATTTTATTCCTTACATAGTAAATAAATATAATATTGTATTCAAGGCTGTATCCAGTAGATACTTAATAAATTCAGTAAAAAAAATATGGAGTCATTATACCTCCGAGGGTTAAAAATAAATTATATAACAATCTTGTTAAAATTCCTTGTAATAAAATAAATTATTATGAAAACCTTGTACAGTAACCCTAGTATATTAAAAGATTAAAAAAAAAATATCATTTCAAGTAAAAATTCAAGTATAATAACATACAGGAATTATTCCACAGAGCAACAGATTTCTCGACTTATCAAGCTTAACCTTATATTATAAAACATAACTAATAACCCTCATATTTTGCAGAAGAGCAGTATAAATAACAGTAATTTAAAAGAAGCTGTGATATTTTCTTATACTGTCAATATTAGGGTAAAACCCTAGTAACCCAAAATTTACAATAGAGTTAACAACTCTAGAGTTCAATACAGTATTTTACTCATGGACATAATTAAAATCCACGGTGTGAGGCTTTGACAGCCTATCATTATATTTGTATAAATACAGTATTCCAAAACAAGATGAAATTTACACTCACGGCCATAGCCGAAGAACCCTGCTTTAAGCAAGGGTTTTAACACCCATTAAAAACATCGAATCAAATAACCAGAACAACCAAACCCACAAGGGCTATTCAGGCCGCGACGTTCAACCCTTAAAAATTTCATAAGGTTTGTACAAGGTAGAACATCCATGGAAAGTCCAAGGCTTACCGTAAACATCAAGTTACCATCACCTCGTACCAGCTGCGCAGAGAGAGAGAGAGAGAGAGAGAGAGAGAGAGAGAGAGAGAGAGAGAGAGTGACAGGTTTATACCTGTGTTTTAGTCACATTATTTTTACTGTTAATATGATGTATTAAGAGTAACAACTTATAAAAATAAAAGAGTCTACAATAATAACGAAAGAGTCGAAGACATTCTTACCTCTTTACTTAAGTGAAATGTAACCACCAATAACTAGCAGCACAGGAGCCAACACGAGGAGGAGATAGACTTTTATCTACCACTGCCGAGCCAAGGGAGAAACGACTTGCAGACTGACAGACGCCAAGTAGAGAAAGCGGTGGAGGTTAAAACCCTGGAGAAATGCAACCCTTCTAACTTAAGCGATGAGGGCATTCCATTACAGCCTTCTCTCAGTATCCAAAGCAGAAATTACGCAGGGGAAAAGGCCAAAAATAGGCGAGACGAATGCCATTTGAACTAGTCACAGAGAATGACATGAAGGTCGAGTGCAGTAGCAGAGCAGATAGAAGCGAGAATGACGGAGAAATAATGATGCTAGGGTTACAAGTGGTCTTTTTATTTATGCATTGCTTGGCCCAAACGATGCCACGACAACCCGCAAATCAAATTTCTCATGGTGGGTTCAAGTCTATAGTTCCAGTGATCATTTTCACTCACAAGTATCCTTCCAATCATTTTAATAATTGGAGAATAGACCATAGTCTAACTCCAAAGTCAACCTACATAGACGTTGCATGATATCAAAAATCATTAACATATAACTAGGTTGCAAAGCTTATCGACAGCATGGAGAACTTACGACCCATTACTATACATTATAGTATTATTTTATTCAACAGTCAATAACCATGGTTTTAATAAACTTTGTTATGTTTTTAGAAAGGACTTATAACATTTACCCTTCTTGATGAGATCTTATTTATAGTTAAATATTCTCCAACCAAGTATTTATAACATAAGCAAAGGTAGAATCAACTTTCAACCTAGTACATTTTGTTTATAAAGAAGGATAAAGAGGTTTTTGTAAAAGATTATGGAACCTAAACAGAGGTAAACCATAGAATCTTCTTAAGAAGGACCTATCCTATAATCCTTGTTTAATGAATATGGCTTTTATACGCAAAACCAACTTAACTTTATTCGAAGTTAGGGTTAATTGTTTTGTCATGGAAGAAAATCATAAATTTACTCTTTGATAAATACCTTTCTTGCTAATATTAGTCTCATCATCATTGTAAGAATTATATTTAACTATCAAGATATGATATATGATTGATAAGACTCCAAATGCTTAGTGGCTTAACTGGAAATTCAGATGATATAGACATATATGCCATAACTGAACATTACTTTCCAAGTAATTATGTACATAGTAATTAAACCCTCCAATACTAATATATTTTAAATAAGTATAGTATGCAAGAAGGTTATAATCCCTTTTATCTTCAAGATAATCGAAGTAACATGATGGTACATAAACTTTTATCAATTTACACCACGTTAATTCAAACAATTGCCAAGTTGTCAAGTTAATCATACCATAAATAGTAACTACATGTATTCTTTATTTAACTTAAACTATTGATTTTATAACTCTGCCATTTCTTACTCTGCTCGTAAAGAAATATTTAAGGCTTTCTATACTTGACGACTATGATAGGTATGGAATAGTTCAATAATCAGTAAGAACCATAAATTTACTTCTACTAGAAAGAAGGACAGTTAATGAAATTACCTCAATAAGTGTTGGAATTTGTTTAGCATATATTTTCTTATTGAACTTTTATTTTTGAGACGAACTTGTATTTAAGGACTTTAGAATTTCGACAAGCAACACCCAAACTTCTTACCTATAGTCTGTAAGAATAGGAGAACTTTCTGCATTAGCTCGAAAGCTAAGTAAGCCTAGTTTTGCATGACAGTTCCACCTTGTGGTCGCAAAGAGAAAACAAGTTAGTAAACTGAAAAGAAATGTTCTATCGCTAAACATAATTAACAGACAATTCAGATAATGAATTTGGTAACATATAACTCATTAAACAATTAGTGACTGCATTTATGAAATTTATCTGTATTTTGAAAATTTTAAATTTTTCGGAAAATTTGGGGTTTTGACAGATCTTCTGGACTTTGAGCTTTGTTTTCGCCAATGGGTGGAGTGTGGGGGGGACTCAGATCATCATCCTGTATTTCTTCAGGTTTTGGGTCATGATAAGAAATTGCATACTCCTTTTAAGTTCAATCCATATTGGTTGGGCAATGAGGATTTGGTCAATTTATTGAAAAACACTTGGAAGGTATATGATGAGAATTTTGCTTTACCTCATGCAGCTTAATTTCAGGCTAATCTTAAAAAGATAAAAAAATGTATCCATTTGTTGGTCTGTAAAGAGAAAAGAACAAGATACTAAAGAATTAATTGAGATTGAGGTTTTATTAGAGGCTGCCTGTACTAAATTAGGGTTTGGTTTTTCTACTGACGAGGACAACATTTTTTTATATGGATTGGAATCCACAGGGAGAAAGATTTTGTTAGATAGGGAAAATGAATCCAGAAAGAAGAGTAGGGCTATCTGGTTGCTCTGTGATGAAGAGAACACCCGTTATTTTTATAAATTTTCCAATTATACGAAATTTGTTAACTCTATATGGAAGATAGCAAATGACAGGGGTAACATTGTTGAGGGTTTTGAGGCTATTGTTGGGGCAGGTGTACATCACTTTGAAACTCTGTTTAAAGAAGACAATCTACATTTCCTTGAAATTCTTGATATTGCTGAAAAATTTTCTTCTGATATTTCTGTAAGTGTGAATTTAGAACTTATGAATCCTGTCACTATTGAGGAAATCCAGTCTATTTTGTCTGTCAACAAAAATGATAAGAGCCCTGGACCTGATGGGCTACCGGTGGAGGTTTATAGAGCACTTTTTGATGTTTTGGGTAGTGATATGTTAAGAGTTAGTGGAAAGATTCATGTTGTTTTTAATTCCACCTTTATTGCATTGATACCCAAGACTGATGATCCCAAGTCTTTTGATGACTTCCGACCAATATCTTTATGTAGTTTTATAGTTTTATATATAAGATTATTGGTAAGATCATATCTACCCGCATTAAAAAGATATTGGGAAGAATTATATCTAAAGAATAGTTTGGTTTTTATCCCAGTAGACAGATTCATGAAGCTATAGGAATTCTTCAGGAAGGTTTGCATTCCATCCATGTAAAGGGCATGAAATCAGTGTTGCTTAAAATTGATTTATCTAAGGCATATGACCGTGTTAATTGGACATATTTACGGGTAATTATGTCTAAATTGGGTTTTTCAGTAGCCTTTATTACTTGGGTGATGAGCAGCATTTCTACAGTTTCTTTTGTTGTACTTATTAATGGGGTGGCATCCCCTTTTTTTAGATCGGGTTGGGGGCTCAGACAAGGTTGCCCCTTAGCACCTTTACTTTTCCTTATTGTGGTAGAAGTTCTGAGCAGGTATATTCTCACGGCACATCATAATGGGATTTTTTAGGGTATCTCTTTTGGAAACGATATTATTCTTTCTCATATTTTGTTTGTGGATGATATTATCTTGGTTTCTGATGGCTCTGAGCAGTCTTTATCAACTTTATATAACGTTTTCAAGGTTTTTTGTAGTGCATCTGGTATGATTATTAATGAGCACAAATCATCGTTTTATTATTCAGGAATGGATGAATTTGAGTTGATTTCAATTTAGAACATTTTTTCTTTTAATGTTGATAAAATAGAGGCCGGTATGAAATATGTTGGTTTTCATTTAAAACCTTGCAGATATCTGATGAAAGAATGGGATTGGCTCATTTCAAAAGTGGAGAGGAAAATCAAGAACTAGAGTTTTAGATGGTTACCTAAGGGTGGAAAACTCATCTTGGTAAAGTTTGTACTTGAGGCCATACCAATTTACTGGATGCATTTTTGGATACCTATGGGTATACTTGATAGAATCAGGAAGATCTATTTAAAATTCTTATGGTCTTGTAAAAATGAGACTTCTGGACTACACTAGTCTTCTTGGAAGGTCTTGGCCAGTCCCAAATCTTTGGTAGGTTGGGGCTTGAAAATACCTGTCTTATTTGCTAAATTTGTTGCTGCTAAAAGTGTATGGTTTTGGATTAATGGTACAGGACTGTGGGTGCAGATAGCAATTCAAAAATACATTTCACCCTTATCTTTATTAGATTGGATAAGGGTTGATGTAAAGAAAAAGAAAGGTATATCCATTTGCTGGAAAGCGATCCTTTGGTCATTTGATCTTATAGGACAATCACTTGTGTGGAGAATTGGTGCTGGGACTGAGGTACATATTGGCATTGATCCTTTTCTTGGGTGCAAATGGAGGCATGTTTTACCTGTTTCCATGATTGATAAACTCCACACAGTTAGTATTTAAGTTTTAAGGGACATTGCATGTACTGGTTCAGCATTACTTCAGGATCAGGGATGGCTTATTGCTGATCTTTTTGGTTTTGATGACTAAGAAATCACTATTTGGAATTCTTATGTCACTTTGTTGATAGCCAGTCATGCTAAAATCACAACTGAGGATGACAAGCTGATTTGGAGTCTGTCCAAAACTGGTAAGTACACAGCAAAAGATGGTTATTTTCATCTTATTCTTGACAGAAATGAGATGGAAAGATCATGGTGGTGGAAGTGGTTATGGAAGCTTACATGTCCACTAAAATAAAAAATTTACTGTTGGTTTTTATTTTTAGGGAAAGCACTTACATGGGATACACTTTGTAGGAAAGGCAGAGAAGGTCCGGGCAGATGTTATTTATGCAAAAAGGAAGCTGAAACAAACTAGATCATATTGGTTTTGATTGTTTTTTCACAAGGAGAGTCTGGTCAGAAATTGAGTTTAAGTTAAGATATAATAATTTTTGGAATGGGATATATGTTTTAGATTGTGTACAAATTAATTGGGTTATACAGGCTGAGCCCAGGTACAGATATTTACCTGTTCTTGTTTCTTAGTTCATTTGGAAGGCCCGGAATCTATGTTGTTTTGAAGATGTTCAGCCAAAAACTTATATGGTTACCTATTTAGTATTGGGTTTATTGAATGTTTATCCTTTGGATAACAGACCATTGAAGTTAAGAATGATTGTCAATGAGAAAATTGATAAAGACTCACCTTGGGGATATTTTGATGGTTCGGCAGCAGGAGATCCTCATATTTGTGGGGCAGGTGGAATCCTGTATTTATCTGAGGAACACTCATTTGCTTTTTCTGCTAGTTTAGGGATGGGCACCAACAATTTTGCTGAGCTTTTAGCCTTAAAACTGCTAATAACTTTGGCTTTAAAGCAGGGAGTACAAACTATGCAGATTTTTGGTGATTCACAATTGATGATAAACTGGGTTTCAGGTAAGTTTAGAATAAATAATATTCTTCTCACTCAAATCCTTCAGGAGGTGATTATAATTTCTAATTCACTAGATAAAGTCGAATTTAAGCATACTTATCATGAAAGGAATTCTAAAGCTGATGCTTTAGCTTCTGTAGGTTCAAACATGATGGAAGGCCATTGGAAAATCCTGGAGTATAGAGGACCTGATACTTACGAGACTATTCATATTTTTTAGACATATTTTGAAAGGGGGGGGGGGGGGGAACATGGGCCTTTGGAGGCTTATGTTTTTTTATTTTACTTTATTGATGATCAGTTTTGATAATACTGTTGGCTTTCAGATGGCTGGCAATAGGATGAATGAGTTACAGCTTTTTGGCTATGATGGTAAAAACTTTTATATGGACAGACTTGATAGATTTAAACACTTATGATAGTTTTTTGATAATAAAGAATGGGAGCTATGGACAAATTATGAATGGTAAACTTATGACAGTTTATTAAGGATGTTAAGCCTAATTTTTGATAAAGAATTATTCAGATGAAATATAAATCAAACATAGTTTTTTATTAAGGCTGTAATATGTTGATATACATATGGATTTTACTACATTTTAGTTAAATGATATACCTATCATTGACTGTAGTTGTAATGATCTTTTGTTTGGTTGGATATAATTTGATTTCGCAATCAATTATTATCTTATATAATTTTGCATGGTATGTGCTGAACGTATTTGAGGTAATGGACACTTATTTGTTTAAGATAGTGGTTCATCTGATGAATGTAATTTTGAATAAAGTTGCGATTTTTTTCCATAGAAAAAAAAAAAGGTAAGATGCTACTTTTAATGATATCTATTTACCATCCTTAAAAAAATAAAAATAAAAATAAACTTCTGAAAAGGAGGTCATGCCCAATTTTTTATTATTATTTCCAGTTGTGAAATCCATTTGAAAAGAGTGAAGACAACTTCTAGACGAATAGCCTTTGTGTATTACTTTGTTTTCTTTTAAGTTGACATAGATTTTTGCCTACTCTGAAGTCAATATTATTTCAATAACAACCCGAAGAGGTTATAGATTGTATTTAATATGCACATATGTCTAATTAGCACAATACCTTAATCATCCCTTAAAGGGCTTCGACCCTTAATCCCTTAACTAATAGTACTTGTATGGGAGGATATTGCGTGAAGAAGAACCCCTTGTATGGGAGGATGGTATCATCTATGTGTGAAATAATAACCCTTAAAATACGCTATTATTCTTTTGATAGATAATTTCAATGTCTAAGAGTTTAGATAATTTTTAAAGCGTTCTAATTATGTAGAAGCATAATTTTAGTATTCAAACTCTAAATGGTTGGTGAAAGAAAAAACTCCTTGTTTAGTTATTATAAATTAATTTTAATATCTATAAAAATGAGAGTTTAATATGTAAATTTAAAACTTTATATTATTTATTGAAATTATACCATATTATTCATCACCAAGAGCTCTAGAGCTTCAACTCCATTCTTAAATGAACCCATTTCATAAAAAAAAAGTTAATAAGTTAATTAATATAATTAGATATTCTAATTAAGAAGTATAGGAACCTAGTAATCTGTCTCATCTTTAATTGGATAGTTTAAGAGTAGGGAATATGTAATTATTTGTCCATAATTAAAAAGCTAAACCATGCTATAAGTTTTGGAAATGTTCTTGGTAAAAATATTTAAAGAAAAAGAAAGTAAGATGTTAAATATAGACTTCTATAAATGATAGTTTAAGAGAAAAGAATGTGTATTATTAGTCTCTTGTTAAAAATGTAAGCCATGTGATAAATTCTAGAAATGTTCTTTGTAAAGAGACTTAGAGAAAATAACATTCCTTGTTGAAAATAATAAAAAAGATTGGAAAATTTTGGTGTACCTTATGTGCTTCTTTTCTTCTTTATCTAATAAGAATGTTGAATATAATAATTTTTATGTTATGTCCGGAGACCATTAAAATAGTATGGTGTGTAGTAGAAGAAATGTGCATGTGTGCTTCCATTTCAGTTTATAGAATAATGTTATAATGAGACATACTTAACTCTCTAGATATATGTTTTGCTATTGTATTATGGTTCTTTAAGGTTTAAGGAATAAGATTCTTCAATATAAACTGAAGTAGACTACATTGTAATGCACATAATCTTCATTCCAATAATAATGATTGATTATGATGTGACATGAAGTATGGTTGATGACATATTTACGGGGAGTGTTTCATTGTGAATTTAATTATCCTATTAATTATCCTATGTAATCTTTCAATATAATCTTCATTAGTCTCTTAGAATGGTATGGTTGTATTTATTTGTTATGCTCAAGATGATAATTTTATTTATTTTACCTTTTAAGATGAGCGTTGAAGATTGGGCGGTAAATATTTGAGATGAACGGTCTCCATTTGCTTATTGTTCTTATAACCATTGCATGATAAACTTTATAATAAATGAGTACCTCGTTATTTGTTGATAATGATATATTATCAATGGGATTTTTATTTATGGTTGAAGAATGAAGTTAAAAAAAAATTTAAAAAATACCCCATCTTCTGGAAAAGTAGATTGGAGATTGGGTTTGTTACAAATGGTATCAGAGAAGGTTCACAACACTTGGACCTAATGGACTTACCTGTAGAGAGGTATGTGTGAAATTTGTGAATAATTGATTTTTGAAAATACATGATTTTATGATTACTTATTGGAATGCATGTTGTTGAAATGATATTGGCCCTAGTGTTATGATCATCAAAATACATGAAGTTGTCCACTTGGACTCATGTTCTTGAAAGCATTCAGCTAGTTGCATAAAATGAAATGCAAAATATAATATTTAAGAGTGAAGCATTGTATAAAATAGAGAATGTGATATGTTTGATTATGTTTGATTTCGTTAGGTTAGGAATTTGAGAATTCGAAAAAGAAGGAATTACCATGCTAATAGTTGTTTTCATTAGCATACCTATGTAAAGACATGTTTATGACATCTTACATGCTTAGCGATGGGTAACATGCAAGTCTATGTATCACTTGTTGAAAATTTTATTAGCAAGGTTAAAATCATGGTACCAACAATATGAGTTAAGGATGTCGAAAAGGAAAACATGGTGAAGTAAAGTTAGCAGTAAAACCAAAAACATATAGAAAATAAGGAATGCATTCTTCTAAAGGTGCACATTAGTGAAATATATATGGAAGTGTAATTATGACTAACTTATCATGAAAGTGATGCATTGAGATTATGCAAAAGACTAGTTTATGTGTCAAGATATTATGGACATTCTAAATATCAACTCGCTATTATATTTTATTGTTTAATTTATGAAATTATGAGGCAAATCATTTGGGAAATAAATTGCGAGTAAAGTATGTAGGTACTTAAGGTTGCAAGAAACAATACCAAATGGGGAATCAAGAGATAACTGGAAGATAAATCATGCTATGGAAAAAGGTAACATCTAGAATCAATGTGATTCATTGATTATTATGAAATATTCGAAAGGTCTTATCATTGATTAATCAATTTCATTTATGGTAAACCATAGTTTAGGAAACTTGATATGTTGATAGTGTGCTTTGTAAAAAGTTTTGAAAATTTCTACTTTAATACTTGAATATGGTAACTGTATTATTATGAGAATTATTATTTTTGCAAATGATATATCTGTGATAAGGAAATTAAATCATAGAATTTGTTTGAAATGGTTTGTACATGCATAGATATTAGAAGTATAAAGCTATTCCAAGTGATAATGACTTGTTTAAACATATTTCAAGTATAATGTTGTTAATTAAGTCCTAAAATACTTATAGAAACATGTTTTGATGTTGAGCGGGTAAGCTCTGGAATGTTAGAAATATTCAATGACCATGTTGATATGTTGTTAAGACAGTTGGATCTGGAACACCAAGAATGTTTAGAATTATTAAAAATTTTGTTTGAGGTAGAGTTGCCAAGGCTATGGAAAATTGAGTATGCTCAATGATGGTTATGATACTTCATGCATTTAATATTTATTTTGAATTTATATTAAATTGTAAGTGGCAATGCTTTGTAATTAATGCACATAATGAACTATGGAAGTACTGAAAGACCATAACTGAAGAACTGAATATGAATATATATAAACCCTGCAACAAGAAGGTTGAATATTAATCAAATAAAGAGTTATGAAACTTTTGATGTGTCCACGTGGGACGCCCTAGGTTATAAGGTTGTTAAACATCTGAGAAAATTTATATACTAAGAAAACCTATTTAAAATTGAACATACATAATTAACTAACTAATCAAAAGGGAAGAAGGAAAATGAATTTTTAGACTGTGTGATTAAGTAAAAGAAATTGAGTTTGGTGTTGAGCATGTTGTCTTTGGAGCACCTAAATTGTTTAGGCTATGAAATTTTTGATAAGTTAGCATGAAATTTTCAGTGAGCACCCTTGTGAGGTGTTAGGATCTGTTGTGCAATCTATGGTATTGAAGTCCCAGGAAAAGATCTATTAGTGAGAACCTAGATGGGCTTTTAGGATCTTAAGTAGAACTTCAAGAGAGAACCTGGGTGTTTAGACTATGAAATTTTTTGATAAATTAGCACATAATTTCCAGTGAGCACCCTTGTGAGGTGTTAAGATCTGTTTAGCGATCTATGGTATTAAAGTCCTAGGAAAAGAGCTATCAGTGAGAACCTAGATGAGGTGTTAGTATCTTAAGTAGAACTTCAAGAGAGAACCTGGGTGAGTTGTTAGGTTCTATAGTGATGTCTTTTGTGAAGTTGAGATTTCACAATAATAGATATGTGGGCTTCTAGATTCTATGTAGGAGATACACCCAAGAGTTGTAAAAAGCTAATGAGTGGTATCATCCTTATATCAGATGAATATTATATATACAGGATGAGGAGGCTTGAATGCGAACTTATGGTTCCGTCAGGAGATGCCCTTCATGTATATATGCATGCCAAAACTTTTGAAAGAAGATTTCAACCAATAAGTGTTGGAAGCATCAATACTATACAAAAGGGTATATGCGTATGGTTTTATTATTTGGTGGACCATGATAGGATGAATGATAAAAAAATTAGTGAAACGTTATGTATGAAGGGAATCATGTTGTGACAAATGTGATAAAAACATTGTTATTATGTGCATTAGTAATTCTTTAATTAGTAAATGTTTCAGTATATGTGAATAAAATTAGGCCAACCCATCTGTTACATTAGTTTAGTAGGAATAATTATGTTAGGGGAAGTACAACTATACCATACGTATAGATGTAAGGCTGAATATGACAAGTTATTTGTTGTAATACAAATGCATGGACAACTCTACTTTAAATCATAAATTCTATATTATTCTTAGGATTCACATGTAATGCAGGTATGACTACGCTCTAAAGATGAAATGCATGAACATTATGTTACACAGGAAGTTGTTATTTATAATTCTCATGATTTAACAAGGATAATATATATAAGGTATTGTTGCAGCTGCAACTATTTTCCCCCAAATTTTTAAAAAATTTGGACCCTCCTTTTAGTTTATATTTCCTAATTTTGTTTGGATTCATGAGTTCTGTCTGTTTTCTCACTCCTGAAAGTTGAATTATTTTGAGGACAACTGTTTTCATTCTTTTCAAAAATTTTCCCATGTATGAAACTATTGGATTTTGCCCGTTTGATTGGTGAACTCCCTCTTTCGGAAATCTTTTTCGGTGTTTTCGCTGCCATTCTGGAGGTAAATCAAGTTTTTGTCGCTACCTGGATGAAGGGCTGTTGGAACTTAGTGTTTATTTTTTTTATTTTTTCAGAGGCCATTCAAACAACGCTTCAGAGCCATCTTTCCTTATGGAACCTCCATTGTGGAAGCTAGACGATGAGTGTTCTACTGGATAGTTTGGACTTCTTCGATGTCGTGTTTTTGACTTGTTTTGCATTTTCGTAAGGTTTTATGATTTTGATCGGGGGTGGTAGTCTGACATACTTCCGCCTATTGTGGCTCTCAAGTAAACTAAGTATCCATTTTGTAGCCGCTCCACCCGTCGATGTTTCGTTTGGTTTCGTCGATATGTTTTTATTCATTGCAGAGTCCGTAGTCTCTTCATCTTCTTCCATTTTGGTTGCGTACTTTGCTAACCTCCCAGCGCTATGTCGCCCTAGTCACCAAAGAAGAATCCTCACCCGATGCCTTAATGTTTATTCTTCAGGACGCCGATAGGGTTAGTGGTCCTGCAGAACTCATTGTCCATTTGAAGCTCTCTGTTGCTGATGTTCCTTGAACTATCTTCCCGATGTTTAATGTTTCGAGATACTGATAGGGTTTTTCCCACATTTTGTGATTCTTTTTAACTTTCTTTGGGTGGAAGTGACATTTTTGCTTTGGGTTAAAGGTTATGCAGCAAAAGCACAGTACAGGACCTCATTTTGTTGATCAATTTTATTATGGATGAAAAGATGCATTCCTAATTAGTTAATCATTTGTGCAGATATACTCAAAAGGATCTCTCAGATTACTGCAGCAAGGAGACCTAACTGAAGGATAAAGCTGAGGATAGTTGACCAAAGAGTGACAAATAGAGTTTACTTAAATCAAATAAAGACAAGGCAGAACTGGTGACGATGGAAGCCCAAGCTCGGGAAAGGGCCCGTCAATCACTAAGTTGGCCCGGTTCTATGAAGTACTCGTTAATCTTAATTCAAAATGTAATGTATTACGTGAATCATGAGCACTGATAAGAAAACAAAATTGGGAAAGTAAACGGTTGGAGGAAGCTGAAGAGTCATCAATGGGAAGCCCAACAGTTTGATTGTTCTTGTATAAATATAGGAGATTTAGATAAGAAATAGGACTTTTTCCTAGTTAGATTAGTGAAGAATTATTGTAATAAGAACTATTTCCTTTTGCAATAGAGAATTACAGTTTTCCTGTTGGAGAAAGCTTGGTGGGATGTTCAAATGTTATGCTATGGATTTGTTGAAGAGGAACTATTTCGTTTTCAGCTTTATGTTCATTAACTGTGAGATCGCTCTAACTCTTAGGACCTATGTTCTTGTCTAGATGATTTTTGGTTCATTTTATGAAAATTACCACCATGACTAATGAATGTTGTTCATAAGCAATTGGCTATCTAGTTGTCTAAATATCTTTAATTGTTCATGTGTTTTGGAAGAAATATTAGCTATCTAAAATTTCTCTTTATAATGCATGCACAAGATACATTACTCATTAATAAGTGACAATCTTGCTCCCTAGGGATAGGTAGGTAGTGAGATTTAATTTCTTGTTGTGTGTGTGATTTAGATGCATGAGAGTTTAAGACGACAGGTAAGAACCTGTGCGTCAAATTATGAATACTCCTTGCATTCTCTATCAATTTGCATGTTAAATACGCACTTGCATATCACATTTAAAGTCAAAAATACAAAAATATATACGGTAGACCGGGCCACAACCGGTAAAACCTCTTATTTTTGTTACTTGACATATGGTAGCCGGACCACAAACTGGACGGATTCCCTACACCAAACAATCACGGACTAGTTGGGAACGTTGACTGGGGAGAATCCCTTGTTGTTGTTGCCTGCAATTTCAAGGCCTAATAGTTTCTGGCACTAGAAGGAGGCCCTCCAGTGCATCGCTGGCTGAGGAAACCCGTTTTTTCGAAATAACCCCACTAGTCATAATTTTGAAAGCAATCTCTGTCCCGATTCAAATACTCAAGAGAGTAGGGAACATCTGCTTGCTATGGATAACCAAGTAATAAATGATTTGAGAAGACACACTAGGGTATATGTGAAGAAGATTGGAGGATTACCAATTATCCATGATTTTCCCAAAAGAGAATATAAAAGGAGAGACCATCCCATACTGGAAGACTTAGTATTGGTTTGAGATTTGGAAGAACTTGTAGAAATAGCCTTACAGGAGGTGGTTTAGCCTTTAAATCAAGTGGGCTCAGAGACACCTTACTATTCACCGGTTTGTACTCTTGTTCATTCACCTCCTCACTCTCCACCTAGACTCATGGTAGGTGTAAATGCAAATCAACCGCCCAACCCACCTGATCCACCACCTGCTTGGAAAGCTAGGCCTCCTTTGAATTTGACACCTCCATTGCATGACTTGCCTCAAGCTTTTGAAAAGATGCTACCTAAGTTTTATCCAAATGAGAAGATGCTAGTTGATGACCATTTACAAATTTTTTATTTGGCAATAGAAGGATTAAGAGCTGGGGAGCATGAAGATGTAGTTTGTAGACTTTTCCCACACACTCTTAAAGGCACAACAACATCATGGTATTTTGGTTTGCTTGCAAACTCTATCCTATATTGGGATACCTTTGAAAGGATTTTTAGAAGTAAGTATGCAACCCAAAAGACGCATGTAGCACTCATGAAAGGACTATGCTCTTTAAATAAGGAAAGAAAAGAGAAGGTGCATAGTTTTACCCAAAGATTCGCGGCCTATCTCAAGAATTTTTCTGAAACTGAAAAACCCTCAAACAAGGTCCTGATTGAATATTATACCTCAGCTCTGGGACCCGAGTTGGCCATGTTTGCCAAAATGAAGGCCAAAACGACATTAGCAGAGACTTATGAAGAAGCAGAGAAGGTAGAGGCCTAAAAGTAAAGCATTGAGGATTATCCTGAATGGTCAGGAGAAAAAAATGTTGGGGGAAAAGCTTTGTTATTTACTAATCGTAAGGAGGAGCAATTGTCAGATTTCGAGGGAATGGAAGAAAGGATTCAGAAGCTCTCTAACAAATTCATATACTTGGAAAAGGACAAGGAAGCCCATAAGTTCTATAAACCTTATTATAAGAAAAGAGAGGACAACAGTCAACCCCAAACCCCTCTGCATGGCCCTGCATCTATGAATTTAACGGAGGTGGGAATGGATAACTTCTGTACTTTCCACCAATAACCCCATTCTGAAAACAATTTTCCTCAATGGATAAATTCAATGATGTTGGTTATGAATCAGCTATTGGATTCTAAATTAATAGAAGATAAAGATGAAGAAACGGAAGACATCAATACATCAATGGAAAAGCAGGAGGATGAGACCATGTTTTTATGGGACTGTGTTTCCTTGTTCGATGCCACTGAGGAAAAGGGTTTGAGGAATGAGAGCATCCTGGAAACAAATGTAGCAACAAGAAGCCAGGGGTTGCTAAAGGAGAACAGTCTTATGCTCCCAAATATCAAAAGACTTCAGAAGAATGTTAAGAAATTTCAAAACAATTCCTCAACTAATACAATTCCAGAATTTGCCATCACCAGTCAAAATCTGAGACAGACCAACATGTTTGGTAAACCCAATGAAAAAAAATTAAAAAATGCTAAATCGAAGCTCACAGAACATCATATGGACTATGACATTGTGGAGGATATAAAAAAAGTAAGGGAAAACATCTCATTATTTGAAATGTGCAATCTACCCCATAAGAAAGAAAAGCTATTGAAAGCACTTGAGGTATCAGAGGAGAGGCTGCCTACTGGCAATCAGCCCCAAGAAGAAGAAATTGATGAGGCAAGTATAGGAGGTAAGCCTAAAAACCAGAACCCACCTTTTATCCTTAATTTTGAAATTTTCAACCACAACGTACATAATTGCCTAGTGGACTCGGGGGCCTTAGTTAACGTTATGACGGTATCAGTCTGCAAGAGAATAAATGGGAAGCCTAAACTATCCACCTTCAAGGTTGTCCAGTTGGATAGAACAAGCATGAAGGTAATTGGGGAAGTGGAGGATGTCCTCATTCATCTGTCTTCGAATGATAAGGTGTGCCAATTCATTAATATTGTGGTGGCTGACATACTAGAAGCTTATGGGCTTGTTTTAAGTAGGGATTGGTTGGCTAAGCTGAACATATATTTTGCCTCGGACTGGTCACATCTGTGGCTACCATATAAGGAAAGCCCAAACCAAATTAAGGTTTTGAGGGAGACTCACATGAAACATAATGTTACTCAGTTCGAGGGTAAAAATGAACCAGTGGATTCTATTTTGGGAAACTACTTTGTTGAGCTCGAACCAGGAAACTATCAAGCAGAAGATGGCGCCAGTGATACATCAGACGCTCAGTCTGATCTCCTTTGGTTTTCACAGGCTAATGAAATTGATTGTAAAATAGTAGACTTAGCTATAGAAGTAGATGATAATTCGTGCACAGTAGTTAGAGATTTTTGGGCACTTTTCTTTGATGGCTCTAAAACTTTAGAGGGGTCAGGAGCCGGCTGTGTCCTAATTGACCCTGAAAAAAAAAAAAATTCTTGCATGTAGGTTAGAGTTTGAATATACAAATAACATAGCTAAATATGAAGCCATAGTTCAGGGAATAAGGAAAGCAATTGAATTTAAGGTAAAAAATCTGAAGGTGTTTGGGGACTCTGAAATAATTGTAAAGCAAATCCGAAATCAAATACATTGCATTTCTCCTCATTTAAAAGCTTATCAATGTGAATTATGGGATTTACTTAAAATTTTTGAGGAATTTAATATTGTATCAATTCCGAGACTTAAGAATACCACAACTGACTTGTTATCCACCTCAGCTGCAAGGATTATGCCTTCTAATAATCGGTGCTCTATTGAACTACTTTTCAGGCCTTCAGTTTCAGACATGATAACCAATCTGTGAGTGTTCGATGATGATCAACAGATTATAGAATGCTTGACAAATGATGAGACTTTAAAAGGGGCCATTATTGATGATGAAGAACATCAAGCCCAATTTAAATTCAATAACTTCATTCCTAAAGGAGTCGGGACTTTAGATCGAATTTTTGATTTAAACAAGAAATTTAGAAGACCAGCGAATGCAAAGACTCATAGCTCATCTCTACAGTTCGAGTTGATCAATTTGGGGACTGAAACGGAGCCCAAGTACATGAGTTTGGGGAAATGTTGTTCTGCAAATGAAAGGAATAAGTTTATCAATATTTTCAAAAGATATAAAGACGTTTTTGCTTGGACGTATGAAGATCTAAAGACGTATGACACCAATATTATCCAGCATGTTATCCCCATCAGATCTGGAATCAAGCCGTATCAGCAACCTTTAAGGAAATGCATCCGAAAGTAGAACATTTAATCTAGAGCGAAGTCAAGAACCTATTGGATGCTAGGATTATCTTCAAGGTTAGACACTCGGAATGGGTTTCAAACCTAGTTTCAGTAAGAAAGAAATCTAGAGAAATCAGGGTATGCATGGATTTGAGAAACTTAAATCACGCCTCGTATAAGGATAATTATCCTGTCCCACCCATGGAGCAGATATTTCAAATAGTTTTCGGTTCTAAACTGTCCTCTTTATTAGATGGATTCTCAAGCTACAATCAAGTATTAGTAGCTGAAGAAGACAGACTTAAAATGGCATTTAGAACCAGGTGGGGAACTTTTGCTTACAAAAGAATGCCCTTTGGACTCATAAATGTTGGGGCAACTTTCCAAAGGGCTATGGACATAGCTTTCCACGCTCTGGTTGGCTATGGTACTATAGTATACCTTCATGACATTACGATATTTTCAAAGAAAAGAGAGGAACACGCATTCCATCTAAAGCAGATTTTTGAATGCTGCAGAAAATATGGTATCTCACTAAACCCCAAGAAGTGTGTGTTTGATGTTACAAAAGGTAAGTTTTTGGGTCACATAGTTTCTAAGAAGGGGATTTCCATAGAACCAGAAAGGATCAAATCCATCGAACGAATTCCCTTACCCCATAATAAAAATGGCATGCAGTCATTTATAGGAATAATAAACTTCGTGCGGAGGTTTGTACCCGATATCGCGCAAATTGTTAGACCTTTGCAGCAAATGGTAAAGAAAAGTATACAATTCAAATGGATTGATGTAGAGAAGAACACATTTATCAAAATCAAAATAGTTGTTGTGCACGTACCCTCCCTCAAAAGTACAGATTTTGAGAAAGATTTTATTTTGTACACTTTTGCATCTGATGATTCACTAGCAGCTGTGCTTACTCAGAAGGAAGATGGGGGAGAAGATTTCCCCATATCATTTATGAGCACTGGTCTGGAAGGGGACGAATTGAATTACCTAGCTATGGATAAACAAGCATACGTAGTGTTCAAAGCAGTGAAACAATTTAGACCATACATACTAAAGAACTGAACAAAGGTAATCATTCCACACCTAGCTGTGAGATCTCCTTTTGTATAGAAGGAGTTAGGAGAAATAAGAGGCAAGTGGGTAACATCCCTAAAGGAGTATGACCTCAAATTCAAACCAGCTTCTATAGTCAAAGGGAAAGAATTGTGCAGAATGATGGCTAAAAGTAAAGACAATGAAGAGCAGGACTGGGAAGACGAAGTTGAGTTACATATGATGGATATATGTCCCCTTTTTACAACTCCAGATTCCTGGTATCAAGACCTTATTCATTACCTTCAGACGGGATTATTATCGAAACACTCGAATTCTAAGAAAATAAGAGCATTACGTCTTAAATCAGCCTCCTATCAAATCGTTGAAGGAATATTATTCAGAAAGAATTATGACGGAGTTCTCCTTAGATGCTTAGAGAAATAATATGCGAAAAGAGTAATGATAGATTTACATGATGGGCCTACCGGAGGACATTTCTCTGGAGATACTACAGCGCATAAAATTCTCAGATCTGGATACTATTGGCCCACATTGTTCAAATATGCACACGCTCATGTCAGAAAGTGCGACATCTGCCAAAGGTGTGGTGGAAGAGAAGTTAAAGCGGCAGTACCTTTAAATCCTATTATGATAACAAAACCTTTTAAGTAGTGGGGGATAGACATCATTGGAGAGATAAATCCAAATTCCTCTTTGCAACACAAATATATTCTGGCAGCAACTAACTACTTCACTCGTTGGGTTCAAGCCATTCCATAGCGTAAAGTAAATGAAGATGCGGTTATGGATTTCCTACAAGATCATATTATGACCAGGTTTGGAGTTCCAATTTCTCTAGTTTTTGATAATGCTACTTACTTTTCCTCGATTAAATTAACTGCATTTGCTCATGAAAAGGGAATTAAATTGCATTACTCTACAAATTACTATCCTTAGGGAAATGGGTTGGCTGAATCTACAAACAAGAATCTTATTAGGATTTAAAAAAAGATGGTGATAGAAAATCAGAGGAGTTGGCACTCAGCATTACCAAATGCTTTGTGGGCTGATAGGGTCACCCCCAAGACTACTTTAGGTGTGTCCCCATATACCCTTGTTTATGGAAAAGAGGCCATTCTACTCCCCAACATCATGCTACCCTCTTCCATAATCGCCCAGGAATCCATAGGATCAAATAATGAAGTTTTGCAAATGAGGATACACAATATTTTGAAGGCAAAATAGTCTAGAGCCAAGGCCAGAGAATGGTTTAAACAACAACAGGAAGTAGTAAAGAGATGGTTTGATAAACACAAAGCTAGAACAAAAGAATTTGAGGTGGGAGACTTGGTTCTCAAGTGGGATCATCCCCATGATGAGAAAGGAAAACACACGAAATTCCAACAGCTATGGGTAGGCCCTTTCTAGATTACGGCAAAGCTTGGCCTCTCAACCTATAAATTGCAGGATCTTCCGGGGTGGGAAGAGAACTTACCAGTAAATGGTTTAGTTCTCAAACCTTATTTTTCCTGAGTTTTGTTTTTTTCTTTTATCTTGTACATAAATAATTTGATTTGACTATTTATTTTGATTTGTTGTAGTTTAGATCTGGATTGATTTCAATAAGCAAGAGGCAAACTTTTGGTTGCATGGAGAGTATCAGAATTTTGGAGTAATTAAAGTCCTTTAGTATAACACTATGTACTATTGCTTTATTTGAAAGAATTTCTTCTAGTTTAGCATTTTTCCTGAATGGTTATGAACACATTGAAGTCCTACTTAATCCTTGTAAAATAAACTAGGATCAAAGGTATGGAATACTATTTTGAGGCTCCATCCATCTCACATTTAAAATGTCTTAGGCAGTGACAGCAAAGGACCCACGAAAACGAAGCAAGGTAAACAGTATATTATATATAAATGATCCCATGTCAATATTGAAAGCCAAAAGGCAGATAAGAGTCAAAAAACTCCTATAAAAGCATTATGTATCGAAACAAAGTACTGAACCATATAAGTACCGAATTGCCAAAGTTCTTCTCTGTCCGTGAGCTGAAAGTTAAATATATCTGTCACACAAAAGGACACTATGGATAGAAGAGCCTGAATAAAAAATTCCAGAAAGAAAGGCATGCAGGAGGGCTCATATGCAAAGAACAAAAGTTCAAAAGCACAAAAGTGCAAAATGACATGGGAATGAGGAACACATGAATATTTTTATTTACCATACACTACAATCCTGTGGTTTCCAAGCTAGGAGCCACCCGAAGACAAAGGTAATAAATTAAACTCATCTTCTTGGCCTCAAAAGAGTTATCTTGACTTGGAAATCTTGTTTTCCTTTCCCCTAAATTGGACTATCATTAATGATTAAAAGTACATATATTTTCCATTTGGGAAATCCAGACATCTAGAAGAATTCAACATGTTGGTTCTATTCTTAAAATAGTCTAATACTTAAGGAATAAATTGTCCAGAGATCTAGGTTCACGAGACAGTCACCAATTGTTGAAGCTGCAACTATTTTCCCCCAAATTTTAAAAAATTTTGGACCCTCCTTTTAGTTTATATTGCCTAATTTTGTTTGGATTCATGATTTCTGTCCGTTTTCTCACTGCTGCAAGTTGAATTATTTTGAGGACGACTGTTTTGTTCTTTTCAGAAATTTGCCCATGTCTGAAACTATTGGATTTTTCCCATTTGATTGGTGATCTCTCTCTTTTGGAAATCTTTTTCGTTGTTTTCGCCGCCATTTTGGAGGTAAAGCAAGTGTTTGTCGCTACCCGGCCGAAGGTCTATTGGAACTTAGCGTTTAGTTTTTTATTTTTTTGGAGGCCATTCAAACAATGCTTTGGAGCCATCTTTCCTTATGGAACCTCCGTTGCGGAAGCTGGATGATGAGTGTTCTGCCGGATAGTTTAGACTTCTCCAATGTCGTGTTTTTGACATGTTTTGCATTTTTGGAAGGTTTTATGATTTTGATCGAGGGTGGTAGTCTGACAGCCTTCCGCCATTGCGGCTCTCGAGTAAACTAAGTATCCGTTTTGTAGCTGCTCCACCCACCAATGTTTTGTTTGGTTTTGTCGATATGTTTTTATTCACCGCAGAGTCCGTAATCTCTTCATATTCCACCATTTCGGCTGCGTACTTCGCTAACCTCCCGGCGCTATGTCTCCCTAGTCACCGAAGAGGAATCCCCGCCTGATGCTTTAATGTTTAGTCTTCTAGACGCCGATAGGATTAGTGGTCCTACGGAACTCATTATCCATTTGAATCTCTCTATTTCAGATGTTCCTTGAATTATCTTCCAGATGTTTAATGTTTCAAGCTACTGATGGGGTTTTTTCCACCTTTTGTGATTCCTTTTAACTTTCTTTTTGCGGTAGTGGGGTTTTTGCTTCAAATTAAAGGTTGTGCATCAAAAGCGCAGTACATGACCTCATTTTGTTGATCAATTTTATTATGGCTGAAAAGATGCATTCCTAATTAGTTGTTAATTTATGCAGATGGACTCAAAAGGATCTCTCAGATTACTGCAGGAAGGAGACATAACTGAAGGATAAAGCTGAGGAGATTTGACCAAAGAGTGACAAACAAAGTTTACTTAAATCAAATAAAGACAAGGCAAAACCAGTGACGATGGAAGCCCAGGCTCATGAAAGGGCCCGTCAGTCACTAAGTTGGCCCAGTTCTATGAAGTACTCATTAATCTTAATTCGAAATGTAACGTATTACGCGAATCATCAGCACTGATAAGAAAACAAAATTGGGAAACTAAACGGTTGGAGGAAGCCAAAGAGTCATCAATGGGTAGCCCAACAGTTTGATTGTTCTTGTATAAATACAGGAGATTTAGATAAGAAATAGGACTTTTTCCCAGTTAGATTAGTGAATATTTATTGTAAGAAGAACTATTTCCTTTTGCAATAGAGAATTACAGTTTTCCTATTGGATAAAGCTTGGTGGGATGTTCAAATGTTATGCTATGGATTTGTTGAAGAGGAACTATTTCATTTTCAGCTTTATGTTCATTGACTGTGAGATCGTTCTAACTCTTAGGACCTATGTTCTTGTCTGAATGATTTTTGGTTCATTTTATGAAAATTACCACCATGAGTAATGAATGTTGTTCATAAGCAATTGGCTATCTGGTTGTCTAAATATCTTTAATTGTTCATGTGTTTTGGAAGAAATATTAGCTATCTAAAATTTCTCTTTATAATGCATGCACAAGATACATTACTCATTAATAAGTGACAATCTTGCTCCCTTTGGATAGGTAGGTAGTTAGATTTAATTTCTTGCTGTGTGTGTGATTTAGATGCATGAGACTTTAAGATGAGAGGTAAGAACCTGCGCATCACATTGTAAATACTCCTTGCATTCTCTATCAATCTGCATGTTAAATAGGCACTTGCATATCATACTTAAACTCAAAAATACAAAAATATATACAGTGGACTCGGCCGCAACCGGTAAAATCTCTTATTTTTGTTACTTGACCTACGGTAGCCAGACCGCAAACCGAACAAATTCCCTACACCAAACAGTCATCGCATAGTTGGGAACATTAACTGGGGAGAATCCCTTGTTGTTGTTTCCTACGATTTTCCAGGCCTCAACGGGTATCAAAAGAAATTACATGTGTAAGTTACAGGCTATCAAAGAAAAAAAGATTTAAAGACATTCCGAAGGAAGTCCTATGTAATAGAGATAGAAGAGGCATGCTAGTTACCAGCGTGAATGTGTGTTGAATATAACAAGATTTGCATATATGAACACCGATGATGGTGTACCTTTAAGGGGGGAGGATTTAACAACCTCTTCTCTACTCCAATTATTCGGTAACATAAATTACAAGGTAAATATAAGTGTGCAAATTTCCGATAGGAAGTTCAAGGTCGGTTAAAGCATTGTAATTATTATTTTTGTGATTTCTAACTAGAGGGTAGTGACTATTCACTGCAAGCGTTTAGATAAATTAATAACTTATATATTAATAAAAAATACTTTTAAATTATCTTTAATGAGGATTAGGTGGTCATCTTGGGTATTATTATTATTTTGGGTGAAAAGACCATATAATATTAACATAGAAAGAAACCAAACAATAGTACTAACTTAATATCAAGAATATTATTGTACTTATTCATAAAAATATGATTATAAAAAAGGTTAGATATACAAAAATTATTTAAGATATTCTTGTTTGTGGAGGATCGACACCTCTAAGAGTGGAACATTAATTATTTTAAAATAATTTTAGAGAGTTGTGTAATTATGGACGAGGACCGTTAGGCTTTGGAAAATTAGTTACATAATGGAATTAATAATTAGAAGGTGGTTTTAAAAACAAACTTGACAATCGTCTTATTAACTCGGTGTTGACGAGGGGGAGTAGGCTCCTCATACATTCCTCACATAATCCTTAGTTCATTAGAGATATCTTCACTAAAAATAAAGGAAATCAAGATTGGTTGAATGCACTTAAATATAATATTCTTTCCAACAATGGAGCATCTCTGCATGTTGTTGTTTGATGTTTCGTATCTCTGTGGGGAAATACGTAGGATGCTATTTTTAATGAGATCCATTTACCATCTATAAAATAAAAAATAAAATGGATCTCTGAAAGGGAGGTCATGCCCCGTTCCTTTTTATTTCCAACTGTGAGTTTCGCTTGCAAAGAGTGAAGACGACTTCTTGAGGAATATCCTTTGTTTTCTTCTAAGTTAGCATAGCTTTTTATCTGATCTCAAGTTAATATTTATTTTGAGAACAACCTGAAGAGGTTACATATTGCATTTAATATGCACATATGTCTAATTGGAATAATACCTTAATCATCCCTTGCAGGGCTGCAAGCATTATTCTCTTAACTAATAGTACTTGTATGGGAGGATGGTGTATGAGGAATAACCCTTGGAAGATGTTATTTATTCTTTCGATAGATAATTTCAATATCTAAGAGTTAAGCTAATGTTTAACATGTTGTAATTATGTAGAAGCATACTTTTTGTATTTAAAGGCTTAGTCACCCTTTACATAGTTCTTGTCCATACAAACCAAGGAAAGAGGCAAAAACACAAAGGGGGAAAACCTCCATTAAACATGGGCATGAAAAAAATTGTATGAAATATGGTGTTCAATATGTCTTCACCACATGATAAATTATACCCAGTAGTGACTTTATATTGTTTAAAGTACTCTCAGAAAACACCTTGGTGAAGATGTCTGCAACTTGATCAGATGATCTGCAATAATGCAGAGCAATGACCCCATCATCCACAAGTCCTCTGATGTAGTGCATATGGATCTCTATGTTTTTGGTTTGTTTCCTCGGTATTGGATGAGTTGATATTTGAATGGTAATTTGGTTGTCACAATAGATGAGTGTATAAGTCTCTCACTCTATCCAAAAGTCTCCAAGTATACCCTGTAACCACAAACATTGAGTTGATTCATTCACAGCTCATTTCTATTCTACCTCTATAGATGAAAGTGATATGGAACTTTTATTTTTACTTGACCAATTGAATGGTCCATTTGAAAGAATAAACACATATCTAGAAGTTGATTTTCTATCAGTTTTATCACTTGCCCAATCAGAGTAAGTAAAACCAACTAACTCAAGGTTAGATTTAACAACATAGTGAATCGCATGTGTTCTTGTACCTTATACAAAGTTTAGGATTCCTTTTTCCCTCCAATGGATGTCATGAGGTTGATCCATGTGTCTGTAAGCCACACTCACCTCATAAGATACATCAGTTGAAGTATGAGTCAAATACAAAAGACAACCTATCAGCTTCGTATACATAGTGTTGTTTACCAATGGAATTCACTGTGCATCTTCAAGCTTAAGTCCTGAAAGGAAAGGAGTCTTCATTGGCTTGAAATAATTCATATTGAACTTGTTCAGAAAATATGAAGCATACTTGTATTGATGTATCTTGATTCCAAGATCTTATTTAGAAATTTCAAGCCCCTAAAACTGGCTTAACAACCCCTAATCAGTCATGGATAAAGTATGGTTCATTGTTTTCTTCAAGGATGAATTTATTTCTTTAAGATTCCTGTGATTATAATCTCATAAAAATATATCATAACAATTATTAATGAACCACAAATCAGCTTCAAATAGACACTTAGATCACACTTTCATCTACTATAGTTCAGTAATATCAAAATACCATCAATCTTGGCATACCAATATCATAGGAGCTCGTTTTAGTCTATATAATGATTTATTCAACCTACACACAAGAGATGGATTACAGACAAAACCTTATAGTTGTTGCATATATATATATATATCTTCTTCCTTATCTCCATTCCTAAAGGCACTTTTCACATCCATGTGATGTACCTCCCAATACGTGGAAGCTACAATGGCCAAACCTAGTCTTATGGCTTCCATCTTTGCAATTGATGAAAAGGTCTCATTGTAGTCAATTACATGGACTTGGTAGAATCCCTTGGCCACTAAAATTTATGTATACTTCAAAGTAGATCCATCAACATCAAACTTAGTCTTGAATACACATTTTCACTTGACTAGCTTTCTCCCTAGTGGAAGATTGACTAGTTTCCCATGTCTTATTTTTCTAGAGAGAAGGGTATTCTTCGTTCATGGTTTTTTCCATATTATATATTCTTATGCTTATTCACATGTTTTTGTTTCTTATTCAATTATTAAATAACACTTTTCAGCAAATAAAGGGTCCTTGACATAAAGGGAACACTTGAATTGAGATCTAGTCCTCCTAGGATCACAAGGATTTCCAGCTAGTTCCCCAGCTGCATGAATGGTCTTGGATTCCCAATTTCTCCTTGTGGAAGTGTGTGGATATGAAATTAAACCATCATTATCGTACATATCAGAACCATATAACTTATCATCATCTTCACCTATAGTCAAAGGCAAAGGAGGTGAAGAGGACTCAAATTTCTTTTGCTACCATGGGCTCTTCTTCAAACTGAACACTCCTTTCAATAAATGATTTTTGAGTTCTCATGTTTATCATATTATACCCTTCATGATATTCATAATACCCAAAAAATATGAACTTTTTAATTTTGGGTTCCAAATCCGTCCTCTTTTCTAGTGGAATTCTAGCCCACGCCCTTGAGCCAAAAATACTAAAATGAGGCACATCATGCTTATGTCCACTACAATATTCAAAAGGAGTAATTCCATATATTTGCTCATGAGGCACCCTATTATGGATATAGGGTGTAAATTTTATAGATTCAGAAAAAAAAATTGGTGGAAAAGTCTTAGAGTCCATCATACAAGTAACCATGTCCTTGATGGATCTATTCTTCCTCTTAGTAACACCATTATGCCAAGGTATGTAAGGAATAGAATGTTGCATATTCACAACATTGAATGAACTCAGACTTGACATACTCACCACCATTATAATATCTAAGGATCTTGATTTTCCTCCTATACTAGTTCTTAACAAAGGCTTTGTAAACCTTCAAGTGGTCAAAAACTTCAGACTTGAGTTTAAGGAAGTAAGCCCAACAATATATGGAAAATTCATCTATGAAGGTAAGGAAATACTTGGATTGACTTATGGACATATGATAAAGAGGACTAGTAATTTCATTGCAGTTGAGCTTAAGAGGTGCAGAGGTTCTCTCATGACTGAATCACTCATACTTATGCTCTGGATGTTTTCGTAGAATGCAACGATAATAGACTCACTTGGTAAACTTGACCTTTGGAAACCGTATAACCATGTTTTTTTCACACAAATATGAGATATACTTGTAATTTAGGTGACAAAACCTCTCATATTAAAGCTTACTTGATTAATTATCACATGTGAGGAGAGCAGAGGGGTTAGAGAAAGGCATGAAGTGTGAGAACTTGTACACTTTCAAACTGTGATCCCA
>LPNX010389845.1:93879-104478 GCA_001517045.1 Pseudotsuga menziesii
CTAAACCCTCTCTAAAAGTTACTTTTGGACTTTTGGGGGTGGTTCTAAACACCCCCCAAAAGTCACTTCACTTTTGGACTTTTGAGGGCAGTTTTAAACCTCCCCAAAAGTCACTTTTAAGGGAGGTTATAAACCCCCCTCGTAGGTACCTATGGAGGCAGTTCAAATCCCTCCTTAAAAGTATTTATTAAAAAAATTTAGGGGCATTTTTAAACCCCCCTCATGGGTACCTACAGAGGTGGTTTGAAACCCCCCCTAAAACTCTTTACAAACCTTTGGGGGTGGTTATCAACCCCCCTCATATAAAATTACAAGGGGGATTTTGAACCCCCCTCGTTCTAACATACAAGGCAATTTTTTAACTCCCCTCGTAGTGAAATATGAAGTCAGATTAGAATCCCCCTCATAGCCATAATAAAACATAATATAATATATTTTATTTAAAACATCAATGTATTGTCCCAAAAATTTGAAAAAAAAAATTATAGGCCAGTTAATTATTACCTAATCTCGACATTAACTCAACTTCTGCAGAATATCTCGATCATGGTTTTCTAAATTTAAGTGTTGGAAGCTTATCCTTACCATTCTTTGGGTTTTCCCATGTAGTTATTGATGTATTTATGTATCATGCTTACTTTACTTGAAACTTGTTTAAATGATTACTCTGCTAATTGATTATTTGTCATGTATGTGCATATACTTGTTCATTTATAACTTAATTTTGGGTTACAAGTTTCATTCGTTGTTTATGGAAATTCCTAACATAAATTTTAACTATCAAGAAATGGAGTGGCAGGACTTGTATCCCTTCTAGGACGACTTAAAGAGGTAACTGGTTATAGTTGCAGTTACGTGGTTTACTTAGTTCATATTGAACTAATGCAGACTTCTCCTTTCTTTGTGAAGATTCATTAGGTGACAAAATCTTGCTACGACCACTAAAATTGGCATGCTACACATGCCATACTACTCCAATTCCATTCGAAAACAGAGGACCAAATTCCTATCCTATCAATTCTTACTACTAATGTTTGCGTTATCGTTTACACAAAGATGGGGTTTATCAGACCTATATTTATATGGTTAACATTAATATTGTGTCTTAAGACTTGATAATTTTTTTTCTTTGTGCTTAGTATTTATACATATGATTTGGAATGTTTTTATGCCTACTTGTTAAAGGATTAAGTGTTATATTTTTATCCATTAGACAATATGATCTTACGATATTATCTGAGAGAATAACATGCACAACAATCAATCACAAGAGACAATAGACACAAATATTTTCCTCAGGGAAACCATAAAGGAGAAAAGCTTGCAACTTCCTCAGAGATAGAATGAGCACCAATGGCAGTAGTAAAACCCAAAGACAAAAATATGATCTCCAATAGTTGTTCTTTCTCTCACTTGAGTGAGTTTCTTCTCTCTCATCTATGCATTATAGCTTGATGAGTGTGTGTCTCAAATAGAGAGGCTCACTCTCTATTTATACTAATTTTTGACTTGACAATTACTTACGAGGGCCGACTTCTCTAGGAGAGTCTAATAACCCTAGTGCCTCGAAATTGTGGGGACTTTTCCCCCCTATCAACTAGGAAGGTTAACCTCTATGAATTTACATGACTTGATTACATTAATGATTCTCGTGATAGGAAAATTAGGGACAAATGAAATACGATATATAAAATATACAAGTGAATACATTCTGAAGTTACAAATACATCAATACTCCCTCTTAACTAGGAAGGTATTCTCTTAACACAATTCATCAGTACAAGTCTTCATCATTGGATCATCTGGATCATCACTGGATCATCATCAAAGCTGTATCATCACTGGATAATCATCATCATCACTACTTCTGCTATCTCTATCAATGGTGCTATCTCTCAATTCTACTCGTTATAGGAAGTTCTACAGAGCTAGCCCTTTTTCATGCTAGTTGTAGGTCTAGCCTCTAGGTAGGTATTCATCTTCATCATCATTTATATCCAACCATGGGAGGCCCATCCTGCCACCTTGTTGGAAAGGCCTGCCCAACACTTATATCTAACCATGAGAGGAACATATCCAATATCCATGTCAGAATGGCATGCCCAACACTCACATATGACCATGCGAGGCCTAGATTTCCACCATGTTAGAAAGGCGCAGCACTCACATCTTACCATGGGAGGCCCTTCCTACCACCATGTCGAAAAGGCTCTTCCAATACTTATATCTGACCATGGGAGGCCCAGCCCGCCACCATGTCAGAAATTCCTACCACTCACATCAGATTGTGGGAGGCCCATCCTACCACCATGTCAGAAAGGCTTGTCCAACACTTATATTTGACCATGGGAGGCCTATCCTGCCACCATGTCAGAAAGGCCCAGCACTCACATCTGACCATGGGAGGCCCAACCTTCCTGGCATGTCAAAAATGCTCAACACTTATATCTGACCATGGGAGGCTCGACCTTCCACCATATCAAAAAGGCTCAACACTTATATCCTACCATGGGAGGTCGATCCTGCCACCATGTCCGAAAGGATCATAACTTATATCTTTTCATGGGAGGCCCAACCTGCCACCATGTCAGAATGGCTCTGCACTTACATTTGAACATGGGAGGCCTATATTGCCACCATGTTAGAATGGATCTGCACTTACATCTGACCATGGGTGGCCCGACCTACCACCATGTCATAATGGCTCTACACTTACATCTAGCCATGGGAGGAACTAATCCTACCACCATGTCAGAAAGGCACACGGACTCATCACTTCCCCTTGGAAGAAACCTCGATCTATAAAACACCAAGCTTCTCCCTGAAATACTCCGGCTAATGGCTTGGTCAGCACATCAGCTATCTGCTCATCCATCGCAACATACTGGATCTTCACTACTCCTCTCTACACCATATCCCTGATATATTAATATTTGATCTTGATATGCTTTGACTTGTCATGGAACACTGGGTTCTCTGATAACTTCACACAACTCTAGTTTTCACAATAATATATACAAGTAGAATCCAATTGGAGATCAAACAAATCAAATAGTAGCTTCCTCAACGACACTGCCTCACAATTAGTCGAACAAGTTGATACATACTCTGCTTTGGCTATACTCAGTGACACGTAGGATTGTCTCTTGCTAAACTAAGAAATCACACCTGATCCCATACTGATGCAGCACCCCGAAGTGCTCTTCCTATGAATGGCACCTCCTACCCAATCTAAATAAACATAACCTTCCAATTTAATCTTCTGATTCGCCTCATACTTGAGCCCATAATCAACTGTACCCTTCAGGTACATTAGAATATGCTTTGCAGCAATTAGGTGAACATGTCTAGGATCTGTTAGGAACTAGCTCAATGTGTTCACAGTGAAGCAAATATCTGGTCTCATATTCATCAAGTACATCAAGGGCCCAATTATCTGACAATACATCGTAGCATCAACCGGTTCTGATGAATCATCACACAATAGCTTCAGGTTCGATGCCATAGGTGTGGTCATGGCCTTGCAGTCTATCATCTTGAACCTCTTCAGGATCTCTACTGCATACTTCCCTTGGCCCAGGGAGATTCCATCTACATTCTTCCACACCTCCATGGCTATAAATTAGTGCATCATACCCAAGTCCTTCATCTCAAACTCTGCATCAAGCTTCCTCTTTGTATCAGCAATCAACCCAACCTCACCTATTACAAATAGGTCATCTACATAAAGTAGGAGTATCACTGGGTTCTATTCTTCGACCTTGTAGTAAAGGTTGGAATCCGCTTTACTCTTGGTAAAGGACAAACTAGTCAGGAAGCTATCAATCCTACTGTACAATGTCCAGGGTGCCTATTTCAAACCATATAGGGATTCCTTCAATTTACACACTTGAGTTTCCCTGTCGTGTGTCTCAAAACCGAGTGGTTGCTCCACATACACTTCCTCTTCCACTAAACCATTCAAGATAGAAGTCTTGACATCCATCTGGTGTATCTTCCATTTCATTACTGCAGCGAGAGCAAGTACTGATCTGATGGAAGTGTATCTGGCTACAGGTGAAATTTTTTCTTCATAATCTATTCCCTCTTTCTGGGAGAAGCCATGAACCATAAATCTTGCTTTATATTTCTCTATGTTTCCATCTACAGCATGCTTGGTCTTATAGATCCACTTGGAAGTGACAACAGACTTCCCCTTTGGTCTTGGGGACAACATCCTAGACATCATTCTTCATGATCGATTGGTACTCCTCAATCATAGAATCCTTCCATTCTTTCTTCTATGATGCTTCTTCATAGTTGGAAGGTTCTTTATCAATGATGTCACATAATAGGGCTACATATCAGGAGTAGGACCTAGTTCTCTTCCTTTCTCTATGCATTTATTCTAGAGCTCCATATATTTATGCACCTTGGATAGCCTCTCGTACCCATGCAAGTTTCCTCTTGTGAGGATTCTTCTTGAGTTGCATCATTCATAGTTGTATCTTGAATCCTGGGTACTTCTGATTCTTCAAGGTCTTCAACAGGTCGCTTTCTAGATTTGATGTAAGCTAAGTCTTCATCAAATGTTATGTCTCTACTGATGTCGATCTTCTTGAATCCTAGGAAGTATATTCTGTAAGCCTTCAAGTTTTCACTATATCCCACAAATATACCCTTCTTCCCTGAATGATCTAACTTCATCCTCTTTTCTTTTGCAATGTGTATGTATACTGGACAACCAAATATTCTTAGATGACCGACTTATGGTTTCTTACCAAAGAAGAATTCTTCAAGTGTCTTGTTCTCAAGTAATCTATGCGGAGTACAGTTCTGTACATACATAGCTATCCTAGCAACTTCTGCCCATAGATGCATGGGAATATCTTGATCATGAAGCATTGCCCTTATCACTTCCATGATCGTTCTATTCTTCCTTTCTGCAACCCCATTCTGTTGTGGATTATATGGAGTAGTCAAGTCCCTCTTAATTCCTGAGTCTATGCATAGTTCTTTGAATTTATTTGATTTGAATTCTCCACCATTATCTGATCGAAAGGTCTTGATTTTATTTTCTATGCGGTTCTCGATCAAGGATTTGAATTCTTTGAACTTCCTAAATACTTCATATTTGTTTTTTAATAAGTATATCCATGTTTTCCTAAAAAAATAATCAATGAAAGAAACATAGTATACATACCCACTCAATGAACATGATGACATCGAACCACATACATTGGAGTTGATGATTTCCAAGATTCCTTTTGCCTTGCTCTCATTACTTGGAAATGTATTCTTTGTGTTCTTTCCTTTGTCACATCCTTTCAAACACCTTCATGTGTTTCCTGTATTTCTGGAAGACCTTCAACATCTTTTCCTACAAGTGGTAGTGCCCTATTGTGCATATGTGCAAGCCTTCTATGCCAAAGTTCATTTGGCTCTACTGAGTCACGGACCAAGGCTTGTTCTGGTTGGCCTTTTAGCTTGTATAAGCCTCCATCTTGCTCTCCAATCACTACTGCATCATCTATAGTCTTTCCATTTGTTTGCAAAAGGACTTGGCCATCTACAAATGCAACCCTTATTCCTTTTGCATCTAATGCAGATATGGAGAGGATATTCTTCTTTAGTCCTAGTACAAACAAGACATCCTTCCTCTTCATAGACTTTCTAGAGTCTAACTTATAGGAGGATTCACCACTACCTTTTATTGGATACTGGTAGTCATCCCCAAGTTTTACTTTATTGGGTGATTCATGTTCAGATAGTTTCACAAAATATTCCTTGAATCTCATCATGTGCTTGGAAGCCCCATTGACTATAAGCCAATCATTGCTTCCATGTGTGACTGTTCCCACAAGGGAAGAAATCAGAAGATATTCTTTATCACTTGAAGAATCGTCACTTTCTTGTTTGATTCTCTTTATGGAAGGTTCATCATCCTCTGCAGTGTGAGCATGATGTCTTCTTTTGTTGTCCTTTTTCTTGTGAGATCCCTTTTTATACTTGGGACAATATCTTGCAAAGTGTCCTCTTTCATCACATGTAAAGCATCTGTATCTAGATATGTCTTTGCTAGATTTTCTAGGTTTATCTTTCTGGTGAGAATGCTTACCTTTGGGATGATGATATTCCCTCCTGGTTTTTTTGTAGTGTACTGTGAGAGATTGATCTACATTTCCCATCTTTTCTTCTCGGGATACTATTCGAGATTCTTCTTGTGATCATTCCTCCCATAGTCTACTGAAGTTGACTATCTTTCTTCTAGCACAAATCCATTGAATGAAAGTGTCCCATGACCTAGGGAGACCATTCAAGGTGGTCATCACAATTTCTGCATTCTCCACTTCTTCATCCACTGCTTCAAGCTATTCTTTGATCTAAGAGACACTTGTAAAGCATGATTGTATGGTCTCTACATTCTGGATCTTCACATTCTTCAATTGGTTCCTCAAAGTCATCTTCTGATTTATGTAATTTCTTTCAAATAGCTTGGTCAAGGCTTCAAACATCTCTTTAGGTGTCTTTAGGGAGGACACCTATGGTATGAGGTGATCCTTGATTGAATCAGCAATAATCCTCTTGGCCTTGATCAATTTCTTCATTTGTAAGGCCTTAACCTCATCTCCCTCTATAACTAGAACCTCTCCATTAATGTAGGAGTCCAATTCATTTTCTTTAAGAACTAGGGAAATCCTATACTTCCATGCTCAGAAGTTATCAACTCCCTCAATATTTTCATCAATCTTGGTGTGATGAGACATTTTAATTAAGAACCTCAAATGGAAATATAAAATTTAGATTTTACCAATTTGAGAAGCTGAAAACTGGATCTAGATTTGATCTTCTGCAGTGTTGTTTTTCTGGTTCCAGGGAAAATTAGGGTTTGAATTTCCTAGATTTCTACCCAACCAAAAGCCTCGATTTTTATCTCTAAACTTTGATTTTGAGGAGGAGAGTAACTCTATGCTGGGCTCACTCAAAAATTCCACTTCTATGAAAAGCCCTAATTTCCCGATTTAGTGGTAGGTCAAAAATTGAAAGTGCTAAGAATCAAATTTCGTTTTGACAAAAAGACGCGCCTTTCAATGGAGAGTCATCCTAGCCTCCTTTTGCTGATGGATTGTGGAGAGAGACCCAAAAAGTATGAAGCCCTAGTTTTTGCAGCTGCATAGTGTTTTCTTCTTAGGTTAGCTCTGATACCATGTTAGATTTTTATCAATTAGGCAATATGATCTTAGGATCTTATCTCAGAGAATAACATGCAAAACAATCAATCACAAGAGACAATAGACATGAAGATTTTCCTCGGGGAAACCATAAAGGAGAAAACCCTGCAACTTCCTTAGAGATAGAATGAGCACCAATGGTAGCAGTAAAACCCAAAGATGAAAAGATGATCTCCAATAGTTTTTCTCTCTCTCTCACTTGAGTGAGCTTCTTCTCTCTCACCTATGTGATATATCTGTGTGAGTGTGTGTCTCAAATATAGAGGCTCACTCTCTATTTATACTTATTTCCGACATGACAATTACATACTAGGGCTGACCTCTCTAGGAGAGTCTAATAACCCTAGTGCCCTGAAACTGTGGGGACTTTTCCCCTGGATCAACTAGGAGGGTTAAACTCTATGACATTACATGACTTGATTACATTAATGATTCTCCCAATAGGAACATTGGGGACCAATGAAATACAATATATAAAATATACAAGTGAATACATTCTGAAGTTATAAATACATCAACATTAAGTCCTAAGACTTAACCATTTTGTATTTAAAGTTTATATGCAACATATATATCATGTGCCATTCATGCAATATTATATATGCCATGAAACATTGTCTTATCAATGTCAATGTGGTTTTTGATAATGGTTCCAATCTAAAATCACAAATATGTGTATTAACTATAGGAGAGTGGGTAAAAATCTTGCTACTAGTGGTGACCACAGTGGCACATTTATGTCACCTTAGGAAAGGTAGGAAATGACTCTCAAACCCTAGCTTGGTTGATTTCGTGGCTCATTTGGCTCATTTGGCTTTGCTGCTGTTGTGGTCTGCAAGAAATGGGGTTCTTGGGGTTGTGTTGCATGGAGCAACAAACTTGTCCTACATGAGAGAGGTATCCTCTCATTTTGTTTTTTCAACATGGTTTTGTTTTGTTGCTAGGTCTGAGGATTAGTATACTTCTAATAGGTCTCTATTCCCTTTTGCAAGTGACAGAGCTTCCATTCATGAGTCGTGGTGTCTATTAGGTCGTCCATGCTACCCTTCATGGGTAAGCCCTGTAAAACAAAAGCTTGACTTGTTACCTCTGTGTATAGATGTTTTAGCAGAACTTTTAAGCTCTATGATGTAAATATTAATGTGGTGAATGTCTTGGCTATGGTTTTTCGACTATATGAGACATCTTTTGTTTAAAGAGCATCCAGGGATGCGTATGTGAATATTATTTGAAAATATGGGCCTTCGGCCATGTCTGTAATCATTTTGATGTTTATAAATTTAAACATTGTCTTTGGTGTATTAATCAAAATACTGCATTGTTTTGTTTTAAATGATGAATTTACTTATGATTGTGCCATTTCTCACAATGGAACCTTTGTCGATTTGCGACTGTGTATAATTTCATAGGGGCGAATTTTATTTCAATGGTAATTTATTATTTAAGTTTATAGGACTATGGTTGTTTATGTTGATGGTCGTAATATTCAAATTCTGGTTGCAAAAATGTGAATTCCCTGGCTAGGATAGCACAAACAATGGTTCTTTTTACATGGATTATGTTAATGGGTTTTCTTTACTTGCTGGCTTTGAACCTCGATAATGAAATGTAGCATGTATATTTTGTTTATATTACTGTGGTACATTGATAGAGAAACAAGTTTGATTATGGCTTAATGCTGGGTTTTTCATTTGAGCTTGATAGCTATGATTCCAACCCTTAAGTGAAATGTGTAGCTTGTGTAAAGTCTCGATGTTTATGCCTTTATGTATTTAGTTTTGTTATCGTAATTGCTTTTGACCTATGTGGAAATTTGTAAATATTTGTAGCGTTGTTAAAATTTCCAATCGAATCCTATAGGATTCAATGCATGTCACGGTTTGATATAGCCTCTGATTTTAATGGAAAGAGCCCACAGGATTCGATCTTGGGCTGTGTGGGTTTGTGGTTTAATGTTGTATACATGGAGTTGTTTTGGCGGAAGTGTCGATAGGATTCGATCCTGAAACCTTTAAATGGATTCATTATTTCGATAATGAATTTGCTAATAAGTTTATGGTTGCCTCTTATTTTGATATTCTATAGCATGATTAATGTTTAATATTAATCGTTGCTATAGACCTTGATAGGTCTCGGAGGCTGGAATACGATGTGGGTAAAGTTTGTAAAGTGGAATTTATTGGTTTGGATTTTTGTTTATGATATTTGGTATGTTTTTAATAATAGGTTATCTCTGTTTATCTTGTGTTTCGTCATTTTATTCAAAGTTTCAACAATGATATTTAAGCTATAAATTTATGCATATAATTTATGCTAAGGCTATAGGTAATAGTTTTGATAGTTACAATTAATACAATCCTACTGGAATTATGAAATCTGCTAAGAGATAAAAGATATAAAGCTATTTTTTAAATAGTTCTTTGGTTTATAAGTTCCATCAGTTAGGGTTAATAAGATTTAGGTACAAAATATCTAATATTATTTTTATGTTTTGTACTTGAAATAATAAATAGGAAATCTAAATCACTTAAAAATATAGACTTTGTCCAGAGAAATACCTCTGTCAAAGAAGACTGGAATCAACCTATAATTGATGAAATAAAATGCAGACAAAAATAGAGACCAAACCCTCCTACAGATAAAACTAAAGGTGATAGTATATATTTATAAATATGAAAATAAGATATATTTTCCTAACTAGAATATAATGTTTAAGTAGATAAAAGAACCTATCCTCTCTTTAAAAGAAGCACATTTGTTAGGGAAGAATGAATTTAACTTGTAAGTGAATAAAGAAGTAATGCAGAAACGAACCTAGCTATAGAAAACATATACTAATTATCCATTCAGAATTTAATCTCCTCATTTAATAAGAAAACCTGTGTAAATTGCAAGGAAAAAATCAAGAACCTCATACCTGCAAGTTGAAGCTATTTTAATGGATAGAAATCCTACACACTCAAATATCCAGCATTAACAAGTACATAGACAGATCTGACCTCTATTCAGATTACCGAATAACTTGGGAACTACCACATTCCACCCAACAATGACCCGGAACCATTCCTGGCTTCAATCTAGATCACCCCAAGTTGGTTCGAACATGCAAGTAGCTTAGAGCTCTTAAGGTAAGGCTTCCCTATCTGGGATATTAGGTTCTGTATCAAATTTCATTTTCCTCTTAGGATAAATGTTCTCCACGAACTCTCTCAAATATCATCAGGTAGAATTATGGAATAATGAAAAGATCATCCCCAAGCCTCTCTTCGGCTTGGGTTTTTATAGACAGACTTTTCAGGAAAAGGGGGTAGTTAGATCAAGAATCATTTGATTTCTTGAAATAACCCTTTTTATTTAATTAAGGTAATTTTAATATTTATTTAAATTT
>LPNX010389845.1:104541-174618 GCA_001517045.1 Pseudotsuga menziesii
GACACTTTTCTTTTAGCTTAGTCACTTTATTTAATAAGGCCTTCAGGCAGGGGTCAGGTCAACTAGGTTAGACAACTCGAAACCTCCTTGCATGTTGGATTCCCTTGTATAACATGTTAGTTCTTCATTATTTTAATGAGATAAAAAAATTCAAAATTCCATTTAGTCACTTAAAAATAAGTAATATGGATCAATGTTTAATCAGAGTCATTTTCACTCAACATATTAATTTTCCAGTAACTCCTAGTGCTTATCCAGATCCCATACTCAACTCTAAAAATAGAGAGTTAGAAACTTAGTGCAACTCCATACGTCTTCGCTCAACACTAATGCTAGGACGTATTTCTAGGATACACCTAGAGATACAATGGCTAGGGATTCGATGTTCTATAGCTTATGCTCAACATCAACTTGGAAGGCTATGGGGATTATTCCCAACAATTCCATTTTTTTATCTTTTCATGTGCTTCAGAGCTTCATGCTCAACACAAATGTTTCATAACTCATGTGTTCCAAAGCTTCTAGCTCAACACAAGTATAAATACTCATGCTCTGGAGCTTCTCGCTCAACACAAACATCAAATACTCATGTGCTCAAGAGCTCTTTTCTCAACACAAAACATCTCATCAATTATGTGTGTTTATGCCAGAAATTGTTTCCAGACTACAATAAAACAAGCCAACATAATCTCAAATATTTCAATAAAACAAAAGAAGATTTTTGGGGTTTTTTGGTGGTGAAGTTTGGTGACAAGAGGAAAATCATTCATAACCCAAATAAGGACTATATCACAAGTAAAGAAAAACTAAGATGCATAACATAATAGCCATGTATCCAACAAAAAATAACATTGAAGTTCATCCACAAATGGCAAGCACTACAAGCATAAAAACTATAAACCAGCAATGAAATTACCAAGTGTGTAGCTCAACAAGCTATAAGTGAATCCAAAGAACAGATTGAAGGGTAAAATGGAGCATGTATTTCATAATCAGTTCCTCAAATACACATGAGAGTCATTTACTTAACTTATCAGCAAGTCAGGAGACCTCCTCTAGCAAGCCCAAAAGTCAAACCCTTAGTCCTCTTTGTGACCTCCCTTAATACTAACTTTCAAAATTCAGTTAAAGGCTAAACCATAACTACTTATCAGCCTACTCATTGAAATGGTTTTATCAAAATAATAATTACAAAAGTAAAATATTATTCGAAACATAACAAATAACTGATTTTGATAACAAGCCTCATAGATCTTTAGGAGCCTCTACTAAAAAAGCTATCCCTTCTAAGGCTTGGGCCTTTCTCCTAGCCTTTAGTTGCTCTGCTTCCATCTCTGTCATTCTTTTAGTAAGCTCTTCATTTTGTCGCTGTAGATATCTGATGGTCTATTTTAACCCTGTAAATTGTAATTTTGTACTTTTTTTTTTTTAATGCCTCTTTTGAGACTGCAATTAGTTCATGATAGTGATTATTCACCTCTTCTAGATTTTCTCTGAGTCTCTTATTGGCCATAATCAAACCGTCACTTGTCTCCTACATATATTCGACTTGATGTTTATACTACTTTACAATTCTCTGTAAATTTTCTTTCTCTGAATCAAATCCTTTATTTCCTATTGTACTTTGCAGCTCATTAGGAAGCCATGGAATGTTAAGTCTTCTATATATTTCTTCATCTTCATGCAGCAACTATGTAGGAGTATCATGAAAACTTAGGTTTTCCTGAGTCTCAATTTCACGAGGAACATTTTCATCAACCATCAATTTGTTTTCTAAGTGAGAAACCTCTATTTCATCTTTTTGTTGCTCTTTTAACATTTGACCTCGTATTTCCAAAAATACATCAGACAATTTGGTCTCAGTGAGGCTAGATTCTTCTTCTGATTTCATTGTTTTTTCCCTTTCCTGTTACCATTACCAACATCCAGTTTTTCATCAGAGGAGGAGTTATCAATCACAGTTACCCCCTCTTTATTCAATTTAGGGTTTAGTAATTTCTTCATGTTTAGCCTGAGTTTGTTTCTCGGTCTAGTCTTTGGTCTCCACCCTGGAGCAAGTTCTCCTACCATTTTTAATGTTTTGCCTTGAAGGATGATAGAGGAAAATTCCTTAACTTTAAACCTCCATTTCTTTGGTACTACTATCCTATCCTCCTGACTATGAAATTCTTTCTTAGTGCCAACCTTATTTTTATCAATGACAGTAAACTTATCATCCTCCAACAAGTATGTTTCATCTTCTGACAAGACTGTAATTGGACTTTGTTTTTGGACATTAGTGTTTTCTTCATCAACTGAAACCTTCTCTGTAAGTACAATATTCTCATCAACGAATGTCTCTGTTGGTGCATCATTTTGAACATGTTGAGTCTCCTTGTGAATAAACTGCAAATCTTTGTTCTCACTGTCATCTGGATGCTACTTAGATTCACAATCTTCTTTTGCAGGTTCTGTGACTTCCTCTAATTTGACACATTCTTCATCTTCAACCTTTAATTTATGTCTTAATTTTCTGAACAAGGTCTTCCCTTTATCAACTTGCTTTCTAGTAGACTGTCCTTCTTGACTATTTTGAAGCCCTCATCAAAAAAGGAAATATTCCCAAGTTTTTCCTTCTGTCTGCAAAACACTGTTGATCATAAGTTTGATAAGTCCATGGTGAAAGTTGGACTGTCTAGTATGATCTTGGTGTTCTTTGATTCTGTTGGACATCTTATGTAGGCTCTTTAGCAAGAAGAAAGGCCGGTTCATCTTTGATTCACTACTAAGGTGTTGAAGGAACCTGAAATCGTATTTAAAAAGGAAGGCATACCTTCCTTCACATGTAATATAACTTTGTAAAACCTTTATAGGTTCTACCCATTCAGCTCTGAAGTTATGAATAGGAACTCCCTTGCCCCAACCTGGAACTATACGAGGAAATAGATACCTTTGTGCATTAAAAGTAAATGGCACTTTCTTAAACAAAAGTTCTCCTTCATTTTTAACACCTGTTGCCTCAGCCACAAAATCTGTAGGCAATTTAAATTTCAAAGTATCAAAAGATACAGTATCTTTGTCATAACATTGAGTAAACTTGTGAGATACTTCAGCATTGTATCCATCAATTTTCTTAAAAAAGATCAGCCATCCAGCATTTTCAAACAGTTCAACACATCCTAGAAATTTATCTATCCAACTGAGATCAGTGGGCTCGACTCTATTAGTTTTCCCACTCCTCTTCATCTTATGTATGGTTTTTAGCACCTGTTAGTAATTTCACAGCCTATTTTTCTTTTCAAGTTTGCATAGTCTTGGGAATCAATTTTCCTTTGAACTCTCACAATTTGTTTATCCTCAATTTTACATAGTCTATTCTATCACCAGTTCAGGAAATGCTTTATGCCAAGTTTCAATAATTTGGCTTAAACATGAAACCAGAAATATCCAACAGTGCTTCTCTAAACTTTACTAACTCAAATGATGCCTATTTAGACATTTTGACTAATATCTCATCATTGAAAGTTTGTAGAGTAAGTAAATTCATGTCTTCCTTTAAAAATTTGACATCATAGGGCTTAGAAGAAAAAACCCCAATTTTAACAAGTCATGACAAAGGTCACGCGAGATACCTCATTCAAAGATTAATACATGCATTGTAAGTTGATTCCTTGACCAGCTAGATGTCGAATTGAATGCCCCAGGTGTCTTCAACCCTCTAGATCGCTTCTAACTGTCACCGCTGGGAAACCCTAATTCTTCCTTCAACTATTAAATTCTGGATTTTTCAGCAATATGTCTCCACCACATCATCCACTAGCTTCATAATCTTTAGTTTGAGAGCCTCTTCCCGAAAATTTTGCCTCGTTCCACTCTCTGTCTTGATTTGCCATGCATTTGTATTGAACTGCCACGATTTCCCTCACACGATGACCAAACACTTGTTTGCATGATGAGCCTGGCAAGACACATATCAAACTTGCTAATTGATGTGATTAATCACCTTAGGAACGAAATCATTGAAAAAATCGAAGTGAAAAAATGACCAATTGGGCACTCGTGATTTTCTTGTAGTGTGCCAGTGCATTATTTTCGCTCTTGCGCTACAAGAAAGTTCAAACATATAATTTATGTCATTTGATCACTAATCCAACTTTAAAACTCAGTTTATATGATTAACCTTTGATCTTAGTGTCATTCATGAAACCATTAATCAAAATATACCCTATAGAACCCTTCAAAAATGAACTCTACGCAAAATTTTCATAAAAGCAAGCTTTAAAAACATAGGAAAAAAAAAATGATGAAGACCTAAAGGCATAAACTCAAGTTTGAACTCTAAGCCAAAATTTCCTAGAAGTAATAACATTAGCAAATTTCAAAAACACAAACAAAATATAAAAATAAAGAAGACAAATTCATGACTTAACATCTGGCTCCCACTGCAGGATGAAGTCCTCCTTGTGAGGCTTCAAGAACCTATAGACGAGTGCCTTATTTTCTACTACCTGCTAGTCTGCAAAATTTCCATTGGGTTATGGAGTCCTTATTTTGTTTTACTCATACTGGTATATACAATGAAAAAGTAAAATTCCCCTCAAAAACTGTAGAAATGCTTGAGGAATTGTCCATTAACTGGACTTGACAATTCCTCACCCTCCAAAGACTACAGGACAAAAGTGTTATTTTCCAAAAACTTAAACACTAGGAAAGGGCCAAACCAAAGATTGTCAAATTTGCCATGTTTCCCTTTTTTCTCTTTCCTAGCATCCCACCTCAGAACCATATCACCAATCAATAAAGTGTTATCTTTGATTTTCCTGTCGAATCTGTTTTTAATCTTCAATCTGTATAACTGTGCCTTTTCTTCCACTTTTTCCATGTTCTGCTACAACTCTATCATCTCATAAATCCTTCTTTGCATATCATTAGGTTCTTCCTCAAAATTTTGAAGAAAATTCATCACTGGAATGCCCAACTGAACAGGAAAAACTGCATCTGTACCATACACTGATTGGAAAGGAGAAGTTCCAATTGCTTGTTTGACTGTTATTCTCTCAGCCCATAATGCATACTTTAGCATAGAATCCCATGATCTCTTATTATGCTTTAGCAACTTTCTGATACTCTGAATGATGTTTTTATTTGAGGGCTCATCTAAACCACTCCATTGGGGATAGTAAGGAGTTGAATGTTTCAACAAGATACCATTCTTTTCACACAATGCTTCCATTGCCTTAGAATTAAACGCCTTTACATTATCTGTCACTATTTTTTGAGGACACCCAAACCTACAAAGGATATTTTCTTCAATAAATTCCATAATTACTTTATCTGTGGCATTCCTAGTAGGGATCCACGCTTCCACCTATTTGGTAAAGAAATCTGTTGCAGTCAAAATCCACCTATGTTGTCCTGAGGAAGATGGATTTATCTCTCCTATAAAGTCCAGAACCCATTGCTGGAAAGGAGCACTTACTACAATAGGTTTTAAGGGCAATGACAACAATTTTTGTTTGCCAACAAACTTCTGACAAGGGATACAGGCTCTTACCTGCTGATATACATCTGCAAATAAAAAGGGCTAATAGTACCCAGGTATTAAGATCTTGTATGTTATTTCCTTCCAATACTTGTGACCTCCACAAGCACCCTCATGAGATTCATAAATCACTCCTTCAATTTCAGGTTTATCCAAGCATCTGAGTAGAATACCGCATGGGTCCTTCCAGAATAACTGTTGTTCCACTAAACAATACTTAGTAGTTCTTAGCTTCAAAGATGTAGCAGCTTTTCTATCTAAATGCTCAAGACATTGCAAATAGAATAGAAAATATACAATGTCCGCGTACCATGTGGATGCTGAATAAAATTCCATAATCGTCTCTTTTTCCAACTCTACTTGATTTTCTTCCTGAGCTAACTCTTTTGCCATCACATGCAGTTCTAAAGCTTGGCAGTTTGATTCAGCCAGTAGTTTGGCTAAGCCTTGTCCCTTGACTAGTTTAGTAGGTCTAATATCTACGTCATACTCCATGATTTTAGCAATCCATCTGCCTCTTTTCCCCTCGCTGTCAGGCTATGTCAAAACATATTTTACAACAACATTAGGCACATATGAAATAACTTTAGAGTGAAAAACATAGATTCTGAAAAATTTCAAAGCTTTCATTAAAAAATAGGCTTGTTTTTCCAAGATGTTGTATTTTAATTCAAAATCTCTAAGAGTTTTGCTAAAGAATGCAATAGATTGTTCAAGACCATCTTTATTCTTCTGCAACAGAATAACTGCTATTATATCTTCAGATGCGAATGAAAATGTTAGAAATTCTTTGGTGAAATTTGGACTTACTAATACAGGGGCTTCAGTAAGAGCCATATGGATTTTTTCAAATGCATTCTTTGCTTCAGTGGTCCATTTGACTTCTTGATATTTTTTAAGCATGGTTGTAATCTGCTTGATAGTCTAAGCAAAGTTTGGTATAAACCAATGCAAAAAGTTGATTTTACCAGTGAAAGATTGGACATCCTTTTTACTCATAGGAAGACTTATCTTCAATATTGCTTTTACTCTTTCAGGGTCAATCCTTATACCATCAGCAGAAACTAAATGACCCAATAATTTGCCTTCCTGTACAGCAAAGTGTGACTTCTTTGGATTCAAGGACAAGCCAAATTTTCTACATTTTAAGAAATTTTGTTTCAAATGTTTTAGATGTTCATCATCTGATTACGAAAATACAGTAATATCATTTAAGTAAATTACCACAAAATTGTCCTTTTCCCCAACAAAAGCTATATCCATGGCTCTCTGAAAAGTTGCTCTAGCATTCATTAAACCAAAATGGATATTATCATACATGAAAGTTCCCTAGTGAGTGGTAAAAGTTGTTTTCTTTTTATCATCAGGATGCATAGAAATCTGATTGTACCTTGAAAAACCATCAACCATAGAAATCCTCTGTGCCCCAACAACTTTCTACAATATTTGCTCAATTTTAGGCAAAGGATAATTATCCTTTAGTGAAGATCTGTTCAAATTTCTAAAGTCAACACACAGTCTGATTTCTCTGTTCTTTTTCCTAACAGGAACTAGATTATCCACCCATGAGGACTACCTAAGAGGAACTATGATCTTGGCATCTAATAATTTCTTCATTTCTTTTTCAATAACAGGAAACAAGGCTGGGTTAATCCTCCTTAATTTCTGACGAAAAGGTCTAATATCGTATGTTCTCAATTCTTCATAAGACCATGAAAAGACATCAACATGTTTCTTTAACAATTTTATATACATGTTTCTCTATTTAGCTGCAAGTGCTTTCGAAATTTTTACTATTCTAGGGTGTTTTGCAGAGCCAATGTTACAGTCTACCACATTCTCTTCTGAAGATTGTACAACAGGTTTCAGTAGTGTATCATCTTTCAAAAATATCCTTTCTAAAGGTACCAAACCTTTTGGGATGAATTTACTTTTTAGTTCAATGATTTTGTGTCTAGCTATTTCATTTTTAGCAATCTCTTCCACATCTCCATCTTCCTCATCTTCCTCTTTATCAATTAGGGAATTATAAAACTCATGTGTAAGCTCCAAAAAAAATTTCATTTCAATGTCATCTTCAAACACTTTCCACTACTTTACATTATCAGGTATAGATGGTCTGTACCTAACCTCAATGGGATACCTCAACTGTGTAGTTTTGGGAATTTTAAAATGTGTAGCAACTAAGGCCAATGAATCTGCAGTCTGATTATGGTCTCTTGGAATATAGGTAATGTTAAAAGCTACAAAATAATTCTCAATCATGTCCCATACCTCATTTTTATAGACTTTCAGCAAATCCTGTTTCACTTGATAGTTGTTCTTCACCTACTGAACAACTAATTCGGAGTTGCCATATGCAGAAATCTGTCGAATGCCTAAATCCTTGGCATCTTTTAATCATAATAGCAAAGCTTCATATTCATTAGTGTTGTTCGTAGCAATGAATTCTAATTTATACATCAGCTTTATTATTTCACCTCCAGGGGATATGAGAAGAACCCCTACTCCAGCACCTTTTTTGCAAGATGATCCATCAAAGTATAATTGTCAAATCTCATCCTCTTATTCCTTACTGCATTTAACTAGATGGTCCTTTTCAACTTGTAACAAACCAGCAGTATTGTCATCATCACCAAAATGTAACATGCAAGTATCCAGATCCTTATCAAGAACATACAGAGGATGGTTGGTAGGGTTTCTACCATCTGTTACAATATAGGCAAACTGAAGCTCTCTGTACAACCTTTTATTTTCTCCTCCAAACATAGGAATGGTAGCATATGATATATCCATTTGTAAGGTTCCACCCACTTTCTTTTCCCAAGACCTAGAGAGAAGTAACCCAAATTTAGGTGTAATATCAGCTACCACTACATCCATGATTACACTTTTCATGGGTAATTGAGCCAAACTGACAACCATGTCTTTAATCACACCTAAACACTTCACAGCTCATAAATCAAATGCATACAAATCATGATAGGGTTTGGTTATACTCAAACCTAAAGTCTCCATAATAGCCTTCGGTATTAAATTGTGTGATGCTCCTGAATCTAACAAAAAATTATGTATCATTTATTCATGGAATGTCAAAGTAATGTAAAATGGAGGTGAAGCACCTTCTTCATTCTCAAATTTTTCAGCCAAAGCTGATCCAACAAAAATCTTAGGATTTTCTTCTTGGAAATTCATTGTATCAGAAATAGGCTGATTGTTTGCTGAATTAATCATTTTAAGAACTGATTCTTTATAAGAAGGATTTTTCATTAGTTCAGTTAAAGGCACAGGAATCTTTAACTTGCCTAATTCATTTTCCAGGCTAAAATTCTGCACAGTTTTATTTACCTCTTCAACTCCATGTTCTTCCTTTGTTTTTTTGGAATTTGTTTTTTCTCTAACACAGGATCAGATTGCTGCTTCACAGGTACAACTACCTTCTTCTTTGGGTTTTGTACTACTACTTTTGGACCAGACCTCAAATTCACAGTCTTCTTGGGTTCATTTTGACAGACATCAGTGGTTACAACAATCATTTTCAGACTCAAATCATCCCCTATTTCAAACATATCAGCATCATAGCATTCTGCATTTAAAAACTCCTCTTCAGTGACAAAATCCTTGGACAATATTTCTCTAAAATGGTTCATATTCTGATCTGTGTCTTCAAATAACACTTCTTCATCAACAACATTGTTCTGGAGAGGTGGTGGTACCCTTTGATCTTCAGTCTCTCTCCTTTCTTGCTAAATATCATTATTTCTTCGTTCTCTAGGTATGAAGCGAGGAGCAAATTGTCTTCTGAATTGATTATGATTATTGGGGTTTCTTTCACCTTCTTGGACAGGCTTGCTAGAATTTCTTTCTAGTGTTAACTTTTTTAATTTTGCAATTAAAATCTTCACCAACTTAGACATCTCATCCATTTTCCCTTCTGCAGAATGAGATGTTGAACCTCCTGGAGATGCTTCCTTCTTTCCTTTACTATCATACATCTGCTGAGCTATTTATTTCTTCAATCTATTAGCAGCCAATATGTTACACTCTACCTCCAATGCTGCATCCTGCATGTTCAGTAAAGAAACAGGTCTTCTTTCTCTTAGTAGTAAGGAAAATTCATGATCGAAAGTGTTTGCATATGTAATTTTTGCAGATGTTTCTGAAGTATTTATTTCTGCAGGAATTCTGCTATACATTTTGTTAAATCTCTTTGAAAAGTCTACAATGGTTTCATCCTTCTTTCTCCTAAGGGCTCCAAACTCAGTTATATAATAAGTGTGATCTTTGGTGTCACCCCATTATCTCATTAAGAGGTCTTTAAGCTCTTCAATGATGGTGATTGAGTTAGCTGGCAACTCCCTAAACCATTTTCTGACATCTCCGTCAAGACTGCACAAACATTCTCATCCATACGTCCTTAGCTTCAATATTTTGGTTATGAGCATAACCGAGAAAGGCTTCCCAATACTCTTCAATTGTAGTTTCTCCCTGTCCATTAAACCTAGGCAGGTATTTCTGATAATCACCTCCATGCAGTGCATTCAAAGGATGAGGCAAAACTAATGGTGCATATCTAGCTACAACCATTCGGTCCATCATGTCTATAGGCTAATTTTGAGCTGTCATTTTAAGGCTAACTGACTTTGGTGATGGAGAGATTTGGATGGAAATTGGCTGAAAGGGGGTTTTACCTACTTTCAATTGAAATAGAGGTATCTTACCAAGAGAGACTATTTTAGCTTTTCTGAAAGATTGAGAATCAGTGAAAACTTGGAAGTTACTGATAGGAGTTATAGGTTTTAACCAAGGTGAAGTTTCTTCTTCTTTTCTCAAAATAGATGAAGGTGATGAACCATCCAACTGGTCAGGGTCACATAGGACTGGTAATGATTGAGACCTTCTAATTTTCCTTACTATTTCAATATATGTTCTGGGTCTGAAACACCTAATTGTAAAGGTGAAATAGGTCTGTTTCTAGTTCCAATTCCACCAGTAGCCACTGTGACAAACTGGTGAAATGCAGTCTATAAGATATGCTGGTTTAAGTTCACCTCTTAAAACCAGTGAAATGATAAGTATCCCAGGGAAAAATTTGTTTTCAACTTCGTTCCCTAGCAACGGAGCCAAAGATGTTTATGCCAGAAATTGTTTCCAGACTATGAGAAAACAAGCCAACATAATCTCAAATATTTCAATAAAACAAAATAGGGTTTTTAGGGTTTTTTGGTTGTGGAGTTTGGTGACAAGAGGGAAAGCATTCATAACCCAAATAAGGACTAAATCACAAGTAAATAAAAACTGAGATACATAACATAATAACCATGTATCCCACAGAAAATAACATTGAAGTTCATCCACAAATGGCAAGCACTACAAGCATAAAAACTATAAACCAGCAATGAAATTACCAACTATGTAGCTAAACAAGCTAAAAATGAAGCCAAAGAATAGAATGAAGGGTAAAATCGAGCATATATTTCATAATCAGTTCCTCAAATACACATGAAAGTCATTTACATAACTTATCAGCAAGTCAGGAGACCTCCTCTAGCCAACCCAAAAGTCAAACCCTTAGTCCTCTTTATGACCTCCTTTAATACTATGTTTCAAAATTTAGTTAAAGGATAAACCCTAACTACTTTTCAGCCTACTCATCGAAATGGTTTTATCAAAATAATAATTACAAAAGTAAAATATTCTTCAAAACATAACAAATAACTAATTTTTCTAACAAGCCTCATAGATCTTTAGCAGCCTCTACTAACAAAGCTATCTCTTCTAAGGATTGGGCCTTTCTCCTAGTCTTTAGCTGCTCTGCTTCCATCTCTGTCATTATTCTAGTAAGCTCTTCATTTTTTTGTTGTAGATCTTTGATGGTCTGTTTTAACCCTATAAATTGTAACTATGTACTTCTTTTTCTTTTTAATGCCTCTTTTGAGACTGCAATTAGTTCCTGATAGTGATTATTCACCTCTTCTAGGTCTTCTCTGAGTCTCTTATTGGGCATAATCAAACTATCACTTGTCTCCTACATATATTCTACTTGATGTTTATACTTCTTTATAGTTATCTGTAAATTTTCTTTCTCTGAATCAAATGCTTTATTTCCTATTGTACTTTGTAGCTCATTAGGAAGCCATGGAATGTTAAGTCTTCTATAGATTTCTTCATCTTTAGGTAGCAACTCTGTAGGAGTATCATGAAAACTTAGGTTTTCCTGAGTCTCAGTTTCACCAGGAACATTTTCATCAACCATTAGTTTGTTTTCTGAGTGAGAAACCTCTATTTCATCTTTTTGTTGCTCTTTTAACATTTGACCTCGTATTTCCAAAAATACATCAGATAGTTTGGTCTTAGTGAGGCTAGATTCTTCTTCTGATTTCATTGGTTTTTTCCCTTTGCTGTTACCCTTACCAACATCTAGTTTTTCATCAGAGGAGGAGTTATCAATCATAGTTACCCCCTCTTTATTCAATTTAGGGTTTAGTAATTTCTTCGTGTTTAGCCTGAGTTTGTTTCTGGGTCTAGTCTTTGGTCTCCACCCTAGAGCAAGTTCTCGTACCATTTTTAAAGTTTTTCCTTGAAGAATGATAGAGGCAAATTCCTTAACTTTAAACTTCCTTTTCTTTGGTGCTGCTATCATATCCTCCTAACTGTGAAATTCTTTCTTAGTGCCAACCTTATTTTTATCAATGACAGGAAACTTATCATCCTCCAACAAGTATGTTTCATCTTCTGACAAGACTGTAATTGGACTTTGTTTTTGGACTTTAGTGTTTTCTTCATCAGCTGAAACCTTCTATGTAAGTACAATATTCTCATCAACGAATGTCTCTGCGGGTGCATCATTCTGAACAGGCTGAGTCTCCTTGTGAATAAACTGCAAATCTTTGTTGTCACTGTCATCTAGATGCTGCTTAAATTCACAATCTTCTTTTGTAGGTTCTGCGACTTCCTCTAATTTGACACATTATTGATCTTCAACCTTTAATTTCTGTCTTAATTTTCTGATCAAGGTCTGTCCTTTATCAGCTTGCTTTCTAGTAGACTGTCCTTCTTGACTATTTTGAAACCCTGACCAAAAAAGGAAATATTCCCAAGTTTTTCCTTCTTTATGCAAAACACTTTTGATAATAAGTTTGATAAGTCCATGGAGAAAGATGGATTGTCTAGTATGATATTGGTGTTCTTTGATTCTGCTGGACATCTTCTATAGGCTCTTTAGCAAAAATAAAGGCAGGTTCATCGTTGGTTCACTACTAAGGTGTTGAAGGAACCTGAAATGGTATTTAAAAACAAAAGCATACCTTCCTTCACATGTAATATAACTTTGTAAAACCTTGATAGGTTCTACCCATTCAGCTCTAAAGTTATGAATAGGCACTCCCTTGCCCCAATTCGGAACAATACTAGGCAATAGATACATTTGTGCATTAAAACTAAGTGGCACTTTCTTAAACCAAATTTATCCTTTATTTTTAACCCCTATTGCCTCAACCACCAAATCTGTAGTCAATTTGAATTTCAAACTATCAAAAGATACAGTATCTTTATCATAACACTAAGAAAACTTGTGAGAGACTTCAGCATTATATCCATCAATTTTCTTAAAAAAGATAAGCCATCTAGCATTTTCAAACAGTTTAGCACATCCTGGAAATTTATTTATCCAACTGAAATCAGTGGTCTCGGCCCTATTAGTTTTCCCACTCCTCTTCATCTTCTGTATGGTTTTCAACACCTGTTAGTAATTTCACAACCTATTTTTTTTTCATGTTTGCACAGTATTGGCAGTCAATTTTCCTTCAAACTCTCACAGTCTGGTTATCTTCAATTTTACACACTCTATTCTATCACCAGTTCAGGAAATGCTTTGTGCCAAGTTTCAATAATTTGGCTTAAACATAGAACCATAAATCTCCAATAGTGCTGCTCTGAACTTTACTAACTCAAACGATGCCTATTTAGACATTTTGACTAATATCTCATCATTGAAAGTTTGTTGAGTAAGTAAATTCATGTCTTCCTTTAAATATTTGACATCATAGGGCTTAGCAGAAAAAACCCCAATTTTAACAAGTCATGACAAAGGTCACGTGGGGTACCTCATTCAAAGCTTAATACAGGTGTTGTAAGTTGATTCCTTGACCAGCTAGATGTCGAATTGAATGCCCCAGGTGTCTTCAACCCTCCAGATCGCTTCTGACTGTCACCACTGGGAAACCCTAATTCTTCCTTCAACTGTCAAATTCCCAATTTTTCAGCAATATGTCTCCACCACTGCATCCACTAGCTTCGTAATCTTTAGTTTGAGAACCTCTTTCCAAAAAAAATTCCTCGTTCCATTCTCTGTCTTGATTTGCCATGCATTTGCATTGAACTACCACGATTTCCCTCACACGATGACCAAACACCTATTTACATGATTAGCCTGGAAAGACACGTATCAAACCTACTAATTGATGTGATTAATCACCTTAGGAATGAAATCATTGAAAAAATCGGAGTGAAAAATGACCAATTGGGAACTCGCGACTTTCTTGTAGCGCGCCAGTGCATTATTTTCCCTCTTGCCCTACATGAAAGTTCAAACATATAATTTATGTCATTTGATCACCAATCCAACTTTAAAATTCAGTTTTCTATTATTGACCTTTGATCTTAGTGTCATTCATGAAACCATTAATCAAAATATACCTTATAGAACCCTTCAAAAATTAACTCTACGCAAAATTTTCGTAAAAGCAAGCTTTAAAAACATAGGAAAAAAAACCAAAAATGATGAAGACCTAAAGGCATAAACTCAAGTTTGAACTCTAAGCCAAAATTTCCTAAAAGTCATAAAATTAGCAAATTTCAAAAGCACAAACAAAATATAAAACTAAAGAAGACAAATTCATGACTTAACAATGTGCTTCAGGGTCTATGCCCAACACGTGAAATCGTATATATACAACATATGCAATTGGCTTATGCCCAATATATGAAACAAATCATCATGTTCATGTGCAGTGGGGTCTTAGGCCAATATACCAAATAAAACATCAAAGTAACATCATAATCACTGGGGCTTATGCCCATAAGTGTTAGGTCAAAATTCAAGATATAACATCCCTCCCCACTGAAAACAACATTTTCCTTGTTGTTCTAGGGACTCAAATGAAATCATGAAACAAAGCGGGCTAAGCATTTCTCATGGTGGCTCCATTCTCCCAAGTAGCCTCATCAGCCTCAAAGTGCTTCCATTACACTTTAAACTAGACTATGGTTCGCTTCTTGAGATACACCTCTCTCTTGTCCAATATATGAAGGGGTTCAAGTGCAAACTCCCCTTCAAGTTCCGCCTGTACTAAGGACCAATCAATTACATGTTTAGTATCATAAACATATTTCTTTAATAAAGATGCATGGAAACATTATGGACTATTATGTGAGCAGGTAAAGCTAGTTCATATGCTACTAGCCCTCTCTTGGCTAGTATCTCAAAGGGTCCACAAAATCTAGGTTCTTTTACTTTCAAGTAAGCACGGTCAGCTATTTGATAATATTTATCTTTTATTTTCTTATCCACATAACTCTTTTGGTGGTCTTGTGCATATTTAAGGTTCACTTGGATCTTTGCAACCAATTGTTCTAAGTCCTTTAGTAAGTCAAGCCTCAACATTAGCTGACACACCGGGCTATCCCAAGTAACCGGTGTTCTACACTCTCCTCCATAGAGTACCTCAAAACGACTCATCTTGGAAGAGGTATGGTATCCATTGTTATATGCAAACTCTACAAGAATTAGGTGATATTCTCACTTGGTGGGGTTGATCATGACATACATCCTAAGCATGTGCTCTACAATTTGGTTTGCCCATTTTATCTTCCTATCTGTCTGTACGTGGTAAGAAGTACTAAATTTCAACTATGTCTCTAATCCGCAGAATACAAATCTCCAAAAGTTCTCAGTAAACTTAGTAACTCAATCCGAGATGATTTCCTTAGGTATCCCATGAAATCTAAATATCTCTTTTAAGAAGATGTCGGCAAAGTGTACTTCCTAGTAGGTTGATTTCACTGGAATGAAGTGTGAATATTTTGACAATTTTTGAACTACTGCAAAGAAGTAATCATTTCACTTCTTATTCTAAGGTAGACCCGTGATAAAATCCATACTAATGACCTCCCGCTTCCATTCTTGAATGGGTAATGGCTACAGCAACCCCAAAGGATGTTGGTGCGCAGGTTTGACCAAATAAAATTCTTGACATTTTGAGATAAGCAATGCTATGTTGGCCTTTAGCTTAGTCCATAAAAAGTGTTTCTTTACTATGTATATCATCTTTTGATATCCCGAATGCCTAGATTAGGGTGTCTAATGAAATTTCATGAGGATGTTGGATTGGATGTCCCCTCCTTCTGGATGTACAATCTGTCTTTGGACCATAGCAGTCACATTTTGTCTATGTTGTACTCTTTTTGTTGCTGAAACAACCTATCCTCTTGGACCTTCTTGAGGGTTTCAACATAGAAATGGTCAATGCTATTGGTTGTTCTAATCCTCTCATGTAAATCCGAACCGGTTTGACTTAAATTCACCTCATATATCATATGAACTCGCCAGCTCAAAGTATCATCAATTTTGTTCTTCTTTCCATTTATATGCTTTAGCTCAAAAAAGTACTCTCTAAGGAAATCCAACCATATGGCTTGCTTGGCATTCAGATCTAGTTGTTCAAATAAATAATTCAAACTCATATTGTCTATTTTTAGAAGAAATTTCTTCCCCATGAGGTAGTGCCACCACATATTCAAGGAGTGGATGATGGTTGCTAACTCAAGATCATGGGTGGGGTAGTTATGTTCATGTTCTTTTAACTTTCGCAATCCATAACAGATCATGTAATTGTTCTGCAAGAGGACTCCTTTGATCCCTTCCTTGCTTGCATCCATCCAAACAACGAAATTCCCATCGGGATCCACAATTCATAGTATTGGTGCAGTCGTCAAAAGATGTTTAATCTTTTGAAAAGTTTCCTTGCACTTGGTCATCCATAAGAGCTTGTTCGCCTTCTTTTGGAAAGAGGTCATGGAACAAGCTATCCTCTATAAGTTCTCATTGAACTTTCGGTAGTAACCGACTAATCCCAAAAAGGACCTAATGTTGGTGACAATAGTCGGGGTAGGCCAATCTTCTATGGCATTAATATTTTTTGAGTCCACAACTATTCCCTTCTTGAAGATAATGTGACCCAAGTATTGTATCTGTGGTTTGTAAAATTTATATTTACTAAACATGGCATAGAGATGGTGTTCCCATAACACCTATCGCACTATGTAGAGGTGCTCCTTGTGTTCCTCTTTACTCTTAGAGTAAACTAGGATGTCGTCTATAAAGACCAAAAAACATTTATGCAGGTAATTACTAAAGATAGTGTTCATCATACACATAAATTTCTCAGGTGCATTGGTTAAACCGAATGGCACCACTACAAACTTGTAGTGGTCATACCTCATACGAAAGGCAGTTTTGTGAATATCCTCACCATGAATTCGTACCTAATGGTACCCAGATCGGAGGTCAATCTTCGAAAATATCTTGGCTCCTCCTACTTGATCGAACAAGTCATCGATCCTAGGGATTGGGTATTGGTTCTTGATGGTCATCTTGTTAAGTTGACGTTAATCAATGCACATCCACATCATACCATTCTTCTTCTTTACGAAAAGTATCGGTGCTCCCCAAGGGGACACACTCAGTTGGATATATCACTTCTCAATCAACTCCTACAACTGCATTGTGAGTTCCCCCAAATCTGGTATACTCATGCGATAAGTGGATTTTGAAGTTGGAACTGAGCCTGGTGTCAGTTCTGTGGAAAAATCTAAGTCTCATTTCAGTGGTAATCTTGATATTTCCTCAGGAAATATGTCCTTGAAGTCTACGAGAAATGGAGAGTCCTCAATGTGTTGGTCTCTTTCAGATTATATGTCTTGGGTACTGCAAATAGTTTGCAGCCTTTCCTAATGCATTTCTTCGCTTGTAAAGTGGATGTCTATCTTATGGAAACCATCTTAGGTATGCCTTGAATCTTTACCAGAATCCCTTGGCTATTTGTACACAAGATTGACATCTGTAAGCAATCAAGCATGACATAGTGTTGTTCCAACCAGTCCATGCTGATAAGTATATCATACGATCCTAAGGGTAGGATGTCCAGGTTTATTGTGGTAGGAAAACTATTCCAGTTTACCTCACAGTCTTTAACTATTTCAGAAACCTTTCATTTCATACCAATGGCTAATTGCACCAGTCAGGGTTTCTCATGTTTAATTTTGTCTATTTTACATACATCAACAGTTTTAGGCGATACATAGCTCTTTCCCTATGACCCATGAGTGGTACCTTGCTCACACCGCCTGTATCCTATTTTCCATAAGCGGTGCCACCACCTATGGTATTTGGTCCATAAGCATTTCTCATCTAAACCGCTCTATCATAAGAGAAGAAAAGTGGTACCCTCGGTAAAATGGGAAAAAAATAAGTTTCTCGAGGGTTCTAGATCATGAGCCTCATGTCCTCCCTTATCCCTATCATGGTGGGTTAGTTGAGCTCGAGATCCTCCATCATATGATCTGAGAAGCCACCTCACCCACAAATATCTCAACTATCCCTATCCATTGAGCCTTATAAATACAAGCTCATGTCCATAGTTGAGGGGGAGAACTATAGACGTATTGTTATGCTATTGGATTAACCACTTAGCCCAAGCCATTGGAGAGCATAGAGAGAAAATTCAAAGCTCATGGGGATGAAGTGTTTGTCTCATGGAGATGCATGTTGACACAAAGGAAATGGTTGTAAGCTTCTCCATACATCTTTAATGCCAAGCTGATTTCCGTCCCACATTACTGTTGTCTTGATTTCACATGTACATGTTGTTAGATTCCTTAGTCACTAACATGGATAAGTAGATGATTTTCTGGTAGCTTTTATGTGTTTGCATGTTTGATCTGTTTGCAGGTACATAGGTTCACTACCAAAGAAGCATTCCAGGTGTCTTTGACATTCAGGGAAGGTATTCATCATTTGTCGTTCACTCATTTGTTATGTATCTGAACCATTCAGACTAGAGGAACAACTTCTATCTGCAGAAGGTGAAATATTCCTAGTTACAAATCTGGAAACTCCACTGGGGAATAGTACATATATCAGTTGATCTGATCTTCCTTGGTTCTTGAACTCTTGTCTAAATCCAGGATCCATCTCCAACTCTCTTCAATCATATCTACAATCTAACTCAGTGAATTTGGGTTTGAAACTTTCAAATCTATTCAAATCTGAATTATTTTGACTTTTTATGGTCTTTTTTACTGTCAATTCATCAATTTTTTCCTTGATCTGATCAATTTCTAACTTGATCTTTCATTCTCTTTTGTGTTTTGGATCTATTCAGGGAACCGCTCATGCGTTGTTGGAAATAAGCGGTGCCATCGCCTAAACCCCATTAGCAACACATGATGCCACCGCCTGAGTCATGTTATCTAGAAGTGGTGCTGGTCCGAAACCACTCTATCAAGACCCCTCCAGCATGGTTCTAGGTAGGCTTTGTTTCAAGACTACTTTTTTCTCATTTTTTGCAAAAAATTTGAGTTTGTGTGCTTTCATCCCTGCACTGTCGGGCTTGTGTGTTTGGATCTGATGGTTATGGTTTAAAATTCTGTGGTGAAAAATTGGTTTGAGTGAATAATTCAAAATCTAGATTAGGCTTGTTGATCATTCATTTTCTTTCGTGCTTGTTGGTTGCGTTTGTGAAAGGATTTATTTTTCAAAAGCTTCGGTGTTAGTGAGCTATCTTTTCATTTATTTTATATAGACTGAAAGAAAAACATTTAATTAGTATCTTGATTTCATTTTTTGTTTCCATAGAGGACTTCTTATTGCTTATTTATAAAAGAAAATTTTTGACTAAGATTAGGTCAATATCATTAGTGAGCATAAGACATTGGATCTCTTATTAACCTCACAAGATTTCAGGTTCTCTATGTTCTTTTGCCTCTTTTTGCATTAGTACTATATCATCAAAATAAAAAATATTGTAGTTTTAAGTTAGATCTATCTATGTTTTAAGAAAAATAAAAAAATAGAGTGCATATGCATATAGTGTACTTCTTGTTTTTTTTTTAGGAAAAGAGACTCTTCCCCTTCTTATTTCTTTCAAAAAAGAGAAATGAGTTTGTAAAGTGTTGCTTGTCTTTGATTTTGTGTTCAAGATTGTTGTTTGGAGATTTTTGGTTTTGAAATGAAAGAAAATACTCTCTTTCACTCCCGTAGGTAGGCATACCACGAACAGTAAAGTGAAATATTTGCATATGCGTACTGCATGGTTTTACTTTTTCTATCAAAATTCCATGCATTCACCAAACCGTACACTTTAAAATTAATGGTACTTATAGGTTAAAATTTACATAGCAATTTGAGTGATAGGTTAGAGATGTGTCTGAGCATCGTTAAGCGTAGGAGCTGTCGTTACTCATCCACATGACATCCTAGGACTCACACGATTCTTCCACATACCGTCGGTATATCAAACGGCCTTTCACATACCCTTGAGGTATATAGAAAGGTACTCCATGTACTCGATTGTATATCAGAAGACCCCTTGTGTATGGTTATGCATTAGATAGTACTACTACCGATTTGAGCTTCCACGTACCTTGCGTATATCGGGAGACCCCACTAGGATACCTTATCAATATGAGAAAAACCCTTTGGTCATCTTGCTTGGAGCCATACACTGAAAACAACATTCAGGGAGATTACTATGCACATACCCTTGAGGTATATCATGAGTGGCACATTCTTGAAAATCCTGGTGAAAGACCTCACTATCTGAACTCCTCCTGTCATTTAAGTTTGCTTGTTTGACCTATACCTTGAGTAGGGAAATTTTTTGTGTGTTTTCTAATTTTTGAGACCCTAGGTTAGATAGGACCTATACAAACTGGCTGAGCTAAGACAGTCTATAAGAGTATGGGGATTTCCACCTAATTTTATTCTTGTTTTAGTAGAAAATCCAATGGAAGCTATCGACCAAGGAGCTGCTACCACCTCCCAAGTGGGAGATAATGTGGTTGTATAAAGCAGAGGACCATATCCTTCACACTCACCTCCCTTGGTACAACAACATTCTTGAGGTAATAATTAATTCCATTCTCCCATAGAAGGTCATGTTGATGATACTACTCGGCCAGATTATGGTCCCAATGCTCCATTTTGGGATACCTCTATAGGACAAGCCATTGCCTCATTTGGAACTTGTTTAAACTTTTCTGAAGAAGTTTATATAGATGAAGAAGAATGTAGACAATACCACGCAGCAATTCTCCATGCATAGGAGATTGAAAAGAAAATAGATGACATATTGGGCACACCACCATCACATTCCACAATTGTTGCTGTGGGATATCAGTCACTTGTTGATTCTATGAGACCCATTGAACCGATTCTAGATCGCATAGTGACTCCAAACAACCTATTTCAAACTACCAACCCCACCACCTCCCATATTATCTCTGTTCAAAATCCTCCCAGGTCTTCTGCACCTAGGGCTCAACCTTCAATTCCTGTTTTGTGATCACCTTCTAGTGCCAGGGGGGAACCCCAGCACAACCTATGTTATCTAGCACCGGAATTGTACCTATTGAAGGACAGACCTCTTGTATAGACCAATCTATAGTTTATGTCCCTCCCACCCACACTAATTTGGTTAATCCCCCATCTAGTTCAAGTCAGCTCTTGGGGGCACAAACCTGTAACCAATCAAACCTCTTGGGGTTATGGTTATACAATAAATCAAATACCTGTAGGAAACATTAATTATCCACCCAACCCTACAAGAATTCCTTATGCTAGAATTCCATATCTTAGTAATACTTTCACACCATGGGGGAAACCTAACTGGTCCTACATGCTAGCGATGGGAGGGATACCTATTCATACTGTGGGAGGTGTCGGAGGACTGACTTATGGAGGTCCTCCCCTTGGGGGGCCTAATGGTATTGTAGGGCTTGGTGGATTTCCTCCTTATGGTCCTAATGGTCCTGGTGGTCCTGGGGGGGCTGGTGGCTTCCCTCCTAATGGCCCTGGAGGGTCTGGTGGCCCTCCTCCTAGTGGTTCCAGAGGCTCTAGAGGTTTACCTCCTAGAGGTCCCAGAGGGTCTGGTGGTCTGCCTCCCGGTGGCCCCGATGGTCCTAGTGGTCCCAATGTTCCTAGTGGTCCCTGAGGCCCTAGTGGCCCTCCTCCTAGAGGCCCTAGTGGTCCTAACGGTCCTGATCCCAAAAATCAACCCCCTATGGGTGGAGTTTCTAGTAGTTCTTCCTCACAACAACCTATCTATCGGTCTACTTACAGTCTTACTGGTAATTATATGCCATATCAATATTACCAATATGTGGAACCTAACCATCAGCTACCTTTCCTATCAACTTTGGACTTTCCTAATTTGTCCAAGTTGATTAATGACCACATTCGACATAACCCTTCGTAACCTCCCATTCCAGTAAAGTTACCATTGGACATTCCAAAGTTCGATCAGAAGTAGGGAGATGATCCAAAAAACCATGTCATGACATTCCATCTGTGGTGTTCTTCAGACTCCCTTATGGATGATTTAGTTCATTTAAGATTCTTTCAGTGAACTTTGACTAGTACAACCATGAAATGGTACATTGAACTTCCATAACAATTGTTTGTGGATTTTGGCTCATTGGCAACTATTTTTCTTACACATTTTCAGCTTCCTATTCATTATGAAACGAGTACTGATCTCTTAACTTATTTGTGACAAAATACCTCCACCCACAGATCCAATCATATCCATGAATGGAGAAGGTAGAGAAGACTTATTAAGGCTCCTATTCTAGATCAGTTATTAGCTTATTGGTTTACCAAATATTTTTTTCCTCTGATTGCCCAAGATGTGGCTATGGGTGGTGCTATTACTAAAGAGAAAGCCATTAGTCGATCCCCATATCTAGAATTGGTCTATTCTCAGTTTAGAACTTTGTATGACTTGATTCCTCAAGCTCCTCGCCCAAGCACCAATCCTACAAAGCCACCAGCAGAAGTCCTTGTTGATGGGGTTGTTGGTTTAATCTAGTCCCCGTCAGTAGACAAACCTGCCAAGCAACCCCAGGCTACAACCCCTACTCTATCGACTCCCAAGGTTTCCACCGAGGCCAATTCTATTCAGAGTATTCAAACCTCTGGCAATAATAAAAAGAAAGGTAAAAGTAAAAATAAAAAACCTAGAAACCAATAGGAGAATCCAAAACAAACCAACAATGATAACAATAAAGGGAAAAGAAAAGAAAAATATCCATGTCTACTATGCACAGGTGACCATTTCACAGAAGAGTGTCCCCGCCGAGACGAAATCACCCAATTTTTGAAAAACATTGCCACACCCGCAGTTCTCACGAATCCTTTTCCCTCTCAACAACAACTGATAGACCACATGTCTAATCAGGGAAACTCTAGTTCGTCAGAGGAAATTCGTATGATTTCTTCCAATACCATTAGTCTGCAAACTGGAAGCCAGAATTATGACAAACCCGTAAAGAATAAAGAAGACCATTCTTCTTCAGGGAAAGCTCCCTCTACCGGTTCTCTCGAATCCTTGTCTACTGTCCCCCTAACCATCGAGAAGCCTAATCTCGGTATGATTTTCTGTCCACCCAAGAGTACTCTTAGGAAGGTTGTGCTTAATCCTAATGCCCGAGCTGCTCAATTTTCTAATGTAGTTTAAGATCTCACTCAGGAACCATGTGCAATGTTTACCTTGGAAGTGCTCCAAAGTTGTCCTACACAACACAAAAACCTGTTAAATGAATTATGAGCTTTAGACCTGGATAATTCTAATTTGATTCATTTCAATGTTGAGAACTATAAGTCTAGAGTACCTCACAAAATAGCTTTCCAAATCATCATGAAAGTAGTCGAAAAGAAAGTCTTTAGGAATGTCTTAGATGAAAGAGCTTCAACTTTGGTTTTGTCCCTATCTTGTTGGAAAGCTATCGGCTCTCTCGAGCTTGTAACATCACCTATGACTCTAAAAGCCTTTGGTGGAATAGGTTTCCAGCCCCACAGTCTCATATCATCCCTTGTAGTCATATTCAAGTAGAACTAGTGGATGCCCCATTAGATTACAACCTCCTTCTAGGAAGAAATTGGTTTTACGCCATGACTATTGTCGCTTTGACGATATTTCGAACAGTCCAATTTCCACATCTAGGGATAATTGTTACCATAGATCATCTTGATTTCTATATGTCGAATGTTACGACCTCTACAGCTAATAAAATCCCTGTGTTAGGCCAGTCCCCTCCTCCTTACTAGTCGATTGGGGTAGGCATGTTGAAGGATTCATCCCTTATGGGGATTTTTCCATCCACTCCTCCTAACACAGACACAATGACAATAAATATGATTGCATCATTTTATTATGATCCCAAGGGAAAAAAATTGTTGATTCCATATGAAGAAATGTACAGCATCATTGAAACCCTTTTCGATGATCACACCGATGAGCTTCATCTAGTGGCTTCAGATCCTTACCACCTGCCTTACTGGTTAGAACCATCTCTTCCTGTTCTAGATTGTCTCTCTAAGATTTTTCCTTCTGACGAGTCCATTATGGATATCATGAATACAAATGAGTCCGTTTGGGAGGATCACCATCATAAATCCCTGTTCCTCCCCAACACCAGTTCAGTTAACCATGACTTTGCATCCTTGTTTTCCACTAATATTGTCAAGGCACCTCAAAGTCCTCCATTGTTGCAAGACACGGATTCTAAAGGAAACCTTTGCAACATTACTTAGACAAATCCGATTGACATATCAGCCAAACCTGGTACCATCGAGCACGCTCATGTTGGGAAGAACTACTCGACAGATGAATCTGAAGCATACAAGGCACTCTTCAAAGAATTTTTTGATATTTTATCCTGTTCTTATGAAGAAATGTCGGGGATAGACCCATCCATTGTGGTCCATGAAATTAAAACCTATCCCATGTCTAAAATAGTCAGGAAAAAACTAAAGCAAGTCCATCCACAGAAGGCCGCAGCTATTAAAGATGAGGTGGAGAAACTTCTCAAAGATGGGTTTATTTATTCTGTACCCCTGACAGAATGGATATCGAACGTTTTCCCTATCAATAAAAAGTAGGGCACTATTAGAGTCTGTATCAATTTTAGAGATTTGAATGAATATTGTCCCAAAGACAACTTTCCTACACCACATATCAGTTAGATTATTGACAACTATGCTGGAAGTGTCATCTTCTCATTCATAAATGGATTTTTTGGCTATAATCAAATTGAGATATTACCCACCGATCAGCACAAGATGGCATTCATTTGTCCATGGGGAACCTTTGCATATAGGAAGTTACCATTTGGCTTAAAAAATGATGGAGCCACTTTCCAACATGCGATGTCCTATGCATTTCATGATATTAAACATATTGTTGAACCATACATGGATGACCTCCCTGCTCATTCATAGTGATGGGAGGACCACCTGGGTCATCTTAAACTTATTTTCCTGAGATGCCATCATTATAATATACAGCTCAATCTACATAAATGTGTTTTCTGCATTGAGACAAGATGTTTGTTAACATTTGTGGTCACTAAGGATGGAATACGGATAGACCCTTTGACAAGTACTGCCATTTTAACTCTACCTACCCCAACCAATCTTCTCAAACTCTAAATTTTACAATGGAAGGAAAACTTTCTTCGTCGTTTTGTGTGCAATTTTGCAAAGAAAATGCACAGTTATATGCATCTCCTTAAGAAGGACACTCCATTCTTTTGGGATGACCAAGCCCAAAGTGCCTTTGATAATCTCAAACACGCTTTGAATCATTCACCCCTGATACATCCCTAGATTATTCAAAGTAATTTCTCTTGTATATTGATGCCTCCACTACTACCATCGCTATGGTTTTGGTGCAAGAAAATTGCAACGATCAGGAGCACATGATTTACTATGCTAGTAATAATCTTATGGATTCTAAAACCTGATATTCATGCATGGAGAAGTTAGCATTGGCCATGGTCATTACTGTACAAAAATTTTGTCCCTACATTTTGCTCTGCACAACCACTATATTGGCAGACCAGAACCCTATGTATTACATCCTAACTCATCAGATGCTTGATGGTAAATACTCCCGATGGATAGTCATACTACAGGAGTTTGATCTGGAATTTGCCAGAGCCACATCAACGAAATCCCTGGTCTTTGTCGAGCTCATGTGTGATATTCCCTATGCTTCGATGGAGTCTGAGCCCAGTGATTCATTTTTGGATGAAATCTTGTTCTTGATAAGAACTACTGATTCATGGTATGGAGATTTGCTTATTTATCTCCAAACATAAAGATTTCATCCAAATATATCCTGTGATGATCGTCGCCATATCCGTCACCATGCAAAATACTACCTCATCTTAACTGACACCTTGTATAGATGTGGGATAGATTCTATTCTCTAGTGATGCCTCACCCATGAGGAAGCTAAACATGTGTTGAATGATTTCCACTCTAGAGCATGTGGCGGTCATTTATCTGGGATGGCTACAGTCCAAACAATCCTTTGTACTGGTTATTTCTGGCCTTCAGTCATTAAAGACTGTCACGAGGATGTCAAGAAATACCCATCTTGTCAACATTTTTATCCCAAAAAGTGCACTCATCTTGCTCTGCTACACCCCGTCATTGCCGTTGGCCCATTTTCCAAATGGGGGATTGATTATATGCATTGTAAGCCTACCTCAACTGGGGGGCATGGTTACATCATCGTAGCCATTAACTATTTTAAAAAGTGGGCTGAGGCCATGCCTACATATGCAGAAGATGGTAATATTGCCTCTCTCTTCTTGTTCAATCATATCATAGCTAGATTTGGAGTCCGGTCGTCCATTGTTACTGATCACGGATCACATTTCCATAATCAAATGATGGAGGAACTAAGTGCCAAGCTAGGTTTTCGTCATGAAAAATATCTGCCATATTATCCACAAGCTAATGGTCAGGTAGAGGCCATTAACAAAGTTTTGAAAACTATGCTTCATCAGATGGTTGGAGACCATAAATCCAACTGGCACCATATCCTTTTCTCTGCTCTTTGGGCTTACACGACTTTAGAGAAAACAACTACTAATTTCACACCATTCTAGCTTGTCTATGGACTCAAACCTATCTTACCGATTCAATGTCAGATTCCATCCTTGAAACTTGTTGTAGAACTTCTTCCAGACACTTCCGCAGAGGAAGAGAGATTTTTGTACTTGAATAACCTTGATGAAACTAGGAGAGATGCTACCTTGGCTAATGAGGCACATACGAAATGCGTCAAGGCGTAGTATGATAAATCCATCCAACCTCATGCCTTTAATGAGGGTGACAAACTATGGAAAGGAAAGTTTTATTCCATGTGGTACAGTCCTTTCGTCATTTCTAAAGTTTTAGAGAAAGGGAACTACAAACTTGTAGATTACGATGGAATCCCTTTAGGGAAACCTTGCAATGGGTTGTACCTGAAGAGGTACTATGCCTAGATCTATCTTGGATAGTATCTTGTATATATGCATATTGCTTGACTTTCAGTGTGCTTTAAGTATTTTCAATATGGTTTTGAGTTTAGCATCCATATCTATTTATACCTTTTTTTGGTCATGCAGAGTAGATGACTTTCTATGGCTTTGCTAATGGTGCTTTCCACCACACCTTGAATCTTGCCTCAGCTACTTGGGTTCTTTATTCGCCAGCTAATGATTTGGTCAGTTCAGGAGTAGTTTGTATTTGTCCCTCTACCAACAACATCATTAAGTATTGAGTAGTCATAGGTCTTCTGACTGGAGCTGCCTCCTAGGATGTTTGCAATTTGGTAGTCTTTATGGACTCATAACTCGTGGTTTGTCATCTAAACCATGTTTATACCATTAGGAACCCTATGCTTCTCTGCCTCTTTCGGAGGGTACGCTTGTTAGAAAGGTCATTTGAAACCATCACCTATAGGAATATCCCTAGGGAACATAATGTAGTTGCTGAATCATTGGATAATTACATCCTAGATTGTCATATTGCCCATTCATGACATTAAAATAAAACATGGTTTATTGTAAATAAACAATTAAAGACACATAAAACTCATGTAAAATACATTAACCATTTGAGACATATAAACACTAGGTAAAAGTCTATATATATATATATATATATATATATATATGAACATGTTTACAAAAAATAGGTCACAAGACCTGACCTGAAGCATGTAGGCTTTCAAGTAAAACTCACCATACAAAATCTTGAAGCTATCAGCTTTTAGTAGATACATCATGCATACGCTATCTAGTGATGCTCATGGTAGCAAATCGTTGCCTGGGCTACTCTACATAACAGTCTGCTAAACTGAACTGGTATGCCCGTTGTAGGTCTCTGATACCTCAGAGGGAGGTCATCAATGGAAGCATCAGGGATGTCCAGGGTCAAGATCTCTAGGTTTTTCTCTAACTCCTCGGTCACATCATCCCCTGTGGTACGAAGTGGGCTCCAGCTCATCTATCCAATGGGGAAGCTCCCCCAAGTCGTGCTGCTCCAACGTCTGCATGAAAATATTTAGGTCTCGTTACTGAACATAAAAAATATAAAACATCAAAAACATAAAAACACTATTTCCATTTTAGGGTTTTTTGCTTCTTACCAATGTCACCCCACTATCCACCTGGTGGGAGAGGTAAGTGAAGGTCTTCACTGAAGTCCGTACCCACATACGCATAACCTTGCACCATGAGGATCTGATCTCTTAGCCATCGAAAGAACGGGTCACCAAACTTCAATTTCCCCATGCCTGCTCCAGTATGGGACATAATCCGAGCCCACCTCTGCATGCGAGGGTCCCGTACTCTCATCTATGTAAATACCACTTGGGGTCTCATATGTGGCACTTGCTCGAAGAAGAAGTAGGCTAGAATGGAACCAAAACCAAACTGCTTCAGTTCCCCCTTCCGACACTTAGTCAGCCGATCCTTGAATATCGGAAGAAGGGCTTCTTCTTAGTTGAATAATGTAGGTGCCATGGCCTCTATAGAATAGACCTTATGTGCTCTAGAATCCTGGTGCACTCCCTGGCTTCCCACCACTCTCTACAAGTAAATAATACAGTCCGTAGAGGTCCGTCCATCACTACCTTTATGGGGATTTTCTCCCCATATGTCCTTGTCCCGGGGATATAGTGACGATCTATCAACTCCTATGTAGTGATGTCCCCTCCAAAAAAGAACCAATCAGTAAGATGGAAGCACCCTACCTCGAAAGGCCAGTAAGGAAGTAGATATTCTCTAACTCAACTATCTAAATATGAGAACCAACCTTAAAATGTTGTTGCTCTGGATTCCACAACTGAAGTATATGCTCTAATAATCTCTCATGCAATACCATGTTGGGTGTTCAAAAGTATTTCAAAATTCCGCAGCCTCTCGATGCGGCTATGCAACCCGCATTCCTTTTAGTGAAGGTATCGTCATTATCATGCTGTCTTTCTTTCCATATGACCATTTTTTATCAGCTAGAACCTACCAAAAATAATCACAAGACCCATTAGAATCATTCTTAATCATTCAAATAAAAAGCAATAGTCTAGTTTTTCTTATGTGATTATTTTTATATCTTCATAGCCGGCACCACCTGTACCCCGTTGAAGACAGGCAGTGGCACTGCCTGTGCGCTTTGTTTTCGACGTGGTTCTAGCGAGGTACCACATATCTCGTAAGGGATAAGAGCGATGCCCGCTTTCATGATTTTAGGGCTTGCCATACAAGCTCAAAATGCCATCAAAATTAAAAATTAAAGGCATAAGATGAAAGAGTAGGGTCTAGGCTATTACCTAGAACTGACGGCGCTCAAATCCGATGGTGGAAACTCCTAATATCAGCAACTGAAGATCTGACTGGGAAAGTGCTCCAAATGCTCTCCACTATGGGTAAATAGTAAAATGTTTTTATTTTTCACTATTTACATGACTTTTATACACATGTTTTAGTTTGACATGCTATAGTTTTGGTTTAAAATAATCTATTACTCAAAATTTATCAGTCGTAATCCCTTAATGTTAGTTATTGGTGCATTTAACACTTGTTTTGAGTCGTTGCAGGATAGAAGAACAATAGCAGTAAAGTTTTGGGAGTTTGTTTTTGACTTTTTCATACTACCATAAAACAGAAAAATTAATTCAGCATTTATTACGACACTTTTGTCATGCTCTTGAAACTTAGTATCAAAGGTCCAAATCCATTTCTGATTCTTTCCAGGCTCGTAAAATATCTTATTGTGAAAAGAGGCCTAATGGAGTCTTCTTTAATCTATTTTCGGGCTCCTTAAATACGAAAATATTGTCGAGTGATCTTGTCTTCTTCACGCTCGTTAAAGTATTTGAAGAGTCGTCTCTCCAACGGTAGGTTATCTCTTTTTTGGTTCGGATAAACTATTTACGAAAAAAGAACACTCCAGCCAACCATGACTGGAAGAGTTCTCTAAGGTATGATTTTATACTTTTTTGGGCCTCAGAGACTAAATCATACAAAAAAGGACCCTTTGTATTTTTCTTCTGTGGTCCTTCAGACTCTCTAAACATGAACGATAATGAGTTTTCTTTCATTGGACTCGCTAAATTAAACATTGAGAGATCCATTTTTGGGAACGAAGCCCTCCTCTCTCAGGTTCGTAAAACATACAAGTTTGGACTTTTCTTTAGATGAAATATACTAAGTGTTTGTTACCCTCTTTGAACTTGTAAAACCAAAAGGAGGCACTCATCAACCATGATGGGGGAAATGGGAAGGGAATCATTTTGAAAATAATGGTAGTAATTTATCGTTACCTTTGAACATGGCACTTGCCTGCATATCATTTCAGTCAATTGGGTATTTAGCTGATCTCCATGATGATCCACTTTCATGAGTCATGCCACTCCTTTGAGTCTTTCAAAACAATGCATTGTCCACTATTGCATTGTGTGTTTGTCCTGTTTAGTCATGCTGCCAAGTCTTCTGTCTTGCCTCCCGATGTTCAAAGGGAAGTTGAAGAATTTTTACCTCTGCAGTCAAAATAGCTCTTATGTCAGTACTTTTGAGTCAATCCTATGGTTACTACATTCACATCATTCAAGAACTATGTTCCGAGTTTCATGTCATCGATTTGGGACTCATCATGGCCCTCCTTCGATGAGACTATTCCCACCGACATCAGCTCATCATCTGAGAATTAGTCTTAGAACCAAAAACTTAGTGCCTTCAAATATGTATGCCTTAATGGAAGATTCTCTCGCTCTCAACATAGGTTCACGGCATTGAACTTTGATCGATAGAATCGACTAGGTGTTCGACATCAGGACATCTATTCACACTCAGTAGATTGTACTAGATCACCTTGGGAATCATTGACATCAATGGTGATCTCCCTTGCACTTGTTAATGGTTCACATCATTGACCGGTAATCAAGTGGTTTCTACCATGTTCAACTTCAGATCATTGTAATCACATGGATAGAATCCTACTTTGTGGAAGACGAGTTGAAGACCCTGGGTATTTGTTTAAGTGCTCATTGCTTTCCCCAGGTTGCAATGGAGTATTGTATGTCTAGCATGGATCCACATTTGTATGGTCGTGCCTATGCTCAAATTTGCATCTGTATGACATAGATCTACATTGTATGTCTGGTAGCTATGTCCAAGTTTGAGTCCTCTATCACATGGATCTAACTTGTATTCTAGTAGCCATGCTTGTTTATTCCTCTCATGGATCTACCTCTTATTGTTCTGCAACCATGAGTTGGTTACTTATGTCTATGAGTCAAAAATATTAATGTACTACAAATTCCTACTTGACGACATGCTCCGATTGAGCTGACATTTTCACCTCGAAGTGACAACTTGTTCTCTCAAAGCTCTCGCTCATCGTATCCCTCTACGTCTCACAATTTGGGGGGCATTTTTTTATACCCAAATCCTGTCACCACCATGTCATAAGACCCTTAACTTCCATGTTTTCCCTTAATCCCAGCACTTACAATGAAAACCTATTATGTTTGTCAATTCTACATGAAAAAGATCAGCACCACACTTTCCCTGTGGCCCATGATTGGTACCTTGTTCGCACCACCTGTATCCTATTTTCCATAAGCGATGCCACCGCCTATGGTATTTGGTCCATAAGTGTTTCTCATCTAAACCGCTTTGTCATAAGAGAAGAAAAGTGGTACCCTAGGTAAACTGAGAAAAAGAGAAGTTTCTCGAGGCTTCTAGATCATGAGCCTCGTGTCCTCCCTTATCCCTATCATGGTGGGTTAGTTGAGCTTGAGATCCCCCATCATAGTATATTAGAAGCCACCTCACCCACAAATATCTCAACTATCCCTATCCATTGAGCCTTATAAATACAAGCTCATGTCTATAGTTGAGGGGGAGAACTGTAGAGGTATTGTTATGTTGTTGGATTGACCACTTAGCCCAAGCCATTGGAGAGCATAGAAAGCAAATTTGGAGCTTATGGGGATGAAGTGTTTGTCTCATGGAGATTCTTGTCGACACTAAGGCAATGCTTGTAGGCTTCTCCATACATCTTTAATGCAAAGCTGATTTCCATCCCACTTTACTGTTGTTTTGATTTCACATGTACATGTTGTTAGATTCCTTAGTCACTAACATGGATAAGTAGATGATTCTCTGGTAGCTTTGATTTGTTTGCATATTTGATTTGTTTGCAAGTACATAAGTTCACTATCGAAGTAGAATCCCAGGTGTCTACAACATTTAGGGAAGGTCTTCATCCTTTGTCGTTCACTCATTTGTTTTGGATCTGAACCTTTTAGACCAGAGGAACACCTTATGTCCACAAAAGGTGAAATATTCCTGGTTACAAATGTTCTCTTGCCTCAGCTATCCATGAACATAGAAAATCCTAGCTTTGTTGTGAGGGAGACATCCTAAAAACTGTTGTATTTTCACTTTCTCATCCTTTATCTAAGGAACATAATGTAGTAGATCCAAAAATATGTTAATGCAAGCATCCATAGTCATGGAACCCATCCTTAATTCATGAATTTATTTCGCCTTTCTATCAAAGAACCTTTCTGACATGTATTTCTCCTTAAAAGTCTTGTGAAAATTACTCCATCATATTTCTCTTACATCATCTTTCTTGGTATGCTTTAGGTCTCTCTGCCATCTAGCTTCTTTTTCATTTAAATTAAAGATGGATAGATGGGCCTTCATCTTGCAAGATTAGTTATGTACTTGGAAATGTTTGTTCATTCTTAGAATCCATTCTTCATCTTTCTATTGTGTGTTCATTTATCCTTCATAGGTTGGGGTTTTTATCTTACTGGACTCTCCATGGAGATTGTCATCATTTCTCCATTTATTTCTGCAAGGAGAAAGAGAATCATCATTAGAAGGATTGTGACAATCTCTTTTTGGAGGTTTAGGGGTATGTTCTTCTTTTTCTTCTTCTCTCCTGCTACTGGCCCGCTTATGATAGAATTATTTCCTGAACATGTTGGTTGAATTAGTGGGGTATCCCTATGGACTTCTCCCGTCATGTTTCATAGCAAGGATTCATTAATTGCTTGTTATTCTTTACTTTCATTCATATTATCATCCTTGAAACTATGTAAGTCTACTTGAATACTTTGTATGGTTTTCAGTATGTCAAAATGTATCTCAACCACCAGTTCTACTTCCTATCACTAGTGGAAAATGAGAGATTAGTGACCAAAAAACACCAAAATCCACATATCAATGACCACATTTGGTTTGGCGATTGCTGGTGGCTAATTTACGGTCTTTTATTACGCGACCAAAATTAGTCATTTTTATTTTGGTCATTAATTTGGTCATATATTTGAATCAATGACCAAATATATGACCACATTTATGACCAATTAATTACTACATGACAAACTAGAATATGACTAAATTTTGTTGCATAATAAAAGACTGTAAATTAGCCACCAAAACTGTTTTTTGGTCGCTATTTTGGTCATTTATATCTCATTTTTTGGTCACGTATATCTCAATTTTTGGTCATTTTATATGTGAAATTTTGTCATTAATCTCATTTATTGGTCACTAATTTAGTCATTTTTAGTCATTTTATGTGTGGTTATTATATTTGAGTAGTTTTAATGGTGTCTGTTAAGTCAGTAAATTTTTCTCCATTTTTTGTTTATTTTTCCATTTTTGGTTTGCTTTCAATCTATCTCAGTTATTTCTTTTGCTTTTAAATTTTAGTTTTAATCTCCTTAGAAACTCTATTGGTGATTGAATACGTTTTGAGCACAATCTTTTTAGATTTTATTTGATTTTTGATGGTCTTTTCATATTTTAAAAGGGGTAAAGAAGGTCTTATGTTCAAAGGTTGATTCATTAATGTGTTGAAAGAGTAGTTAGACTTATTTCTTAACCTTAGCAATTCTCTAAACCTCCGACAATTTGGCAAAAAGTTGCAAAACTGCGAAAATTTGGCTTAGCAGATATTCTTGTAGCGCTGGTGGAAAATTTAACAAAGGGCGTGCTACAAGAATATCGCGGCCCTTTGTTTTTCCGATTTTAATGCAGTTTTTCATCATGATTTTTGTCTGGAAGTGACTGATCGTATTTTGCAAGGTGTTTTAACACGTGTGACCGCAGTTTAGACACGATTTTAGGCAGTTATCAGTCACGCAGCCAAAGCAGGTTCATCATTGCTCAAAACATGGAATTAGTTGGACAAGATCAGCAAATATCGGCTAAAGCTGTTGAATTCCTCTTTCTATATGCATTATTATAGGAGAGAAGAGTTCGTGATGCAGATCAAAGTGCTAAAGAAGTGGATTGTGTTCCTGTAAAGAGAAGACAGCGTTTTAAACGTCAGCAAGAAACTAGGGCATCTCGATTCACTCATTTGCAGTTAAGGAGATGATCTGGAAACACTTGTATACATGAGGAGAGACCGTTGCTACCTTAAAACAGAGCTTTAAGTCACGACAGTTGAGAGATCGGTAGGTACTTGCTTCTAAACCCTTATAGCTCAAAAATTTGGGTTTTTCTTGCTGCATGATTAGCTGAAGAAATTGGCCGATGGGGATGATAAGATATATCATGAAATAAACTTTTCACCACAGAAATAGTTATCAGAAGCTATTGTAAGGAATTTGCAGGAACAGAGCAGCAAAGAGGTTTTGAACTTAAAGCATGCAGCTTGTGAAATTTCAGTGACTGTTTGAACAAAGATGGTATATAATTTGTTCTCCAATACATTCGAAACTCTGGTGATGATGCATGGTGATTGTAATGAGCTAATTGAATGGATTTTGTCTCTGACCTAATGCCAGTATAAACCAGAAATTACAGGAAACAGCATGCAGAAGATTTATAGATTGGCTGGTTATGCCCATGTTTCTCACAGAAGGTGTTTTGTGATTTATTCGAGTGGTTTGAAAAGCTGTTGGAATTGTCATGACTTGTGAAATCACTCGCTTGGAAATCAATGTTCAAATGATTGGAGGACATGTTGACTGTTATGTACAGGATTTGATAATATTTTGTGGCTAGGGTGAATATCTTGCAAACACTGGTGTTTTTATTCTCTCCTTTCATGCTGTCAGTCTTTACTTGGTCTAATGAGCCTATGGGTGATGTTATGTTGCAAATCTGAAGCAGTGGAGATTTAGGATTTGAGGATTGAAGCTGTTTTGATGCTGTTTTGATGCAGAGATTTAAGTGAAACATTGATATAAAATAGCCATATTTACTGACAGTTTTCTATGGCATTGAATATTCTGAACATTGCAGTGCTATTTTGAATGTTTCAAACCAGTTTGTAATAAGGGTGGAGTTTATGTTTGAAGACACATCATACTGTTTTTCCTAAACCCTAAAACGAGGAATTTGAGTGACATTATGCCTGATGGTGCAGTTTGAAGTTTAAGCAGAGCCATATTGTTCTTATGATAGCTTTCATGTATGTTTGATCTGGTCTCACAGTGTGTCTATCCAGAAACCTAATTTTATGGTTGAGACAACGGAAAATTGACAAAGCAGGCCTGTACAAGGGTACATAGCATATTGAAAAGGAGTTCAAATAACAGCAAACCAGTTTTAAAACATTTCTAAAACCTCAAGCCCGATTGTTTCTATCAGCTGAAAGGAGAATATGGGGAAAAGTGGAAAAAGTGGAAAGGTCAACAGGGCTGAGCCCATAGACCTAACCTGGGTTCAGAAGCTTCCTGATTCTGCAGAACTATTTCAGCAGGCAGGTTGGTTGAAGTTTTTCAAGAAGATTGATGGTTTCAATGCTCAGGTGTCCTGCAAGTTTGCCAAGGGACTTAAAGAAGATATGATCATGATGGATGCTTTGAAATTCAAGCTAACTGTGGAGTTAATAGCAGAAGCTACTGAGATCAGCAATGAAGGAGAACACTGGTTTAAAAAATTGCCCTTTGAGTTTGAACCTCAAAGATATTTATTGCCTAATGTGACTCCTGACTGGAGCAAGGGTATCCTCATTCAAAATTTCAGGAAGGAGTGGATTGAGCCCATAAGGATACTTCAAAGTTATGTGACCTGTGACGGAAGATATTCATTTGTCTTTAAATATCATTTCAGGTTCTTGCAACACATAGTAGGAGTTTCAAAAATGAACTTGCCCTTCTTTTTCTTAAAAAGCCTGCAGAAGATGTCAAGTAAAATAAAGCCACATGATGATCACACTTCCTAGTCACTCTTTCACCATGGTCTCATTAAACTGATCATCACCACAGTGTTGCAGCATGAGGGAAGGAATTGGGATTTCTTTTTATTTTGGTCAGATGTTCATCCTCAAAAAGAAGACCAACAACCAAAGAGACAGACTGACAAGGGGAAGGTAATGATAAAAAAGCTAGGTCACTCAGTCAAATCTACAAGTAAAGATGAGGTCAAAGCCAAGAAGGTGATAGAACAAGTATCAGAATAGGTAAAGGATGACAGTCAGCTCAAAGTGGTTTCAGAGTACCCTAAAGCCAAGTACTCATTGTTTGAAATCATCACCAGTAGCACATTCTGAGCAAGCTAGGACTATGGATGAAGACAGAGCTGCTACTCCTGAAGAAGAATTACAAACTAAACCAAGGAGCCCTCTTACCATATTATCTGAAGATGAAGGTTATTTATTGGAGGATGAACAGTAGATTGTTGTGACTGAACCAAGTACAGAAGCATATGGAGACTTTCCTACTTCAAGGGTCAAATCAGCAAAATCTAAGAGAAAGAAGAAGAAAGGTGTAACTGCATAACGAAGACCTAAAACCAGATCTACAAACAAGCTGAGATGGAACATGAAAAAGCTGCTTAACCCCAAACTAGAGTCCAGACAATAAGCTGTGTTAATTAATTCTTCTTCTAGTGAAAAAGAAGAAAGTGTTCAACAGGGCAGTAAAGGAAAAAGAAAGGCAGCTGCTAAGACCTCTTCCTCTTCCCAACCTGCAGAGACAAAAAGATCACAGTTAGTAGGAGAAAAAGAAGCATGTCAGCCTGTTTCTAAATTATCAGAAATAATTGTTGAGATAAGAGATAGACTCCTCAAACAGCAAGAAGAAGAAAAAGCAAAAGTATGTGCTCTTGAAAAACAGGAATGGGATGAAGAGGATGAATCCATACTCAAGCAAGCTAGAATTATAGAAGAATCTGTTGTTCATGTTGGTTTTTTAGATCTTCTAATGCAGGAGCCAAATGTATTGGAAAACCCTAGTTTTGATGATGAAAGCTTACAGGGAAAAGTTCAGAAATACAAACAACAGGTAAAGCAATTACAGGAGACTAATGACAGTTTGTTTAAGGTCAACAAGGGGCTTGTAGAGGAGCTGGAAGATGTACATCATCATTTCTTACAGCTATCAGAAGTATCTAAAGAAGTGTTAAAAAGGAAGGCAGCCACTGACAGATATACTACAGAGCTGGAGAAGACTGTTGATCATTTGCAACAGGAAAATAAAGACTTGCAACAAAGGTTAGCTGATATGAAGAAAAAGCATAAAAGAGCAAAGAAGAGGTCTTCAAGTCTAGATGGTATATCTCTTCTTGTGGAGGCAGCGAAGGAGATCTGAGGCAGTTTTTAGTTAGTTGTTCTTTAAGATGAATATTTTGGTTTTGGTTAAGAGTTTGCTATTTTTAACAACTTGTAATTTTTGTAAAAGTAATTTTTGACTTTACCCTCCTTGGTAATTCGATGGGAGTAGTTAGAAAGATAAACCTAACTGATTTTGAGATGATGTCTATTTAGAAGAGTTAGCAAGTCATTGTTAGGGTTCTGGATTTTTGGGAGCATCAGGAGGTCTGCTAGCTGCTTGTACTTTCAGACTTATTCAGAGATAGGTACTGTACTCTTATATACAGTTACTGATGAAACTATAAATATATGACTCTTTACCCTTCATTTGGTCTATGTTGGCTTTGTTATTGAGCATGTTTTGCTTCTTAAATGGTAACTTCATTGCTAGTTGATGTCTTTTTCTGGTAATGCTTATCTTTTAATGTATGAACCACAGCATAGTTTATTTGTTGGATGTTTGTGATATATTGGGCATCTTCATCAGTGCATGTCTGTGAATTAGTTGTTGCCTTTACTCTGAATGTATTCCCTGCATGATCTTGAAGCTTACAACCAAAAACACATAAACAAAACCCTAAAACCTTGTTTGAATTGAGTTTTTTCTCTTGAGATTGTGTTGGCTTGTTCCCCTAGCCTTAGGAACAATTTCTGGCACAAACATCTTTGGCGCCGTTGCCGGGGATGAAGTTGAATCATATTTTCCCTGGGATACTTACCTGTTTTCCTGGTTTGAGAGGTGAACTTGAACCAGCATTCTCTGAAGGCTATTTTCACCATTGTCACAGTGGCTTCTAGAAGTATTGGAACCAGGAGCAGACCTACATCTCCCTTGCTAGTTGGTGTGACAGACCCTGAAAAGATTATAAAAACAGCAAGAAAGCTCAGAAGGTCCCAATCTTTTCCAGCTTTTTGTGACCCTCACCAGTTGGGTGATTCATTAGACCCAGCTGAAAACTCACCTTGGTTAAAACCTATCATTCTTGAAAATACTTTCCAAGTTTTTACCAATCCAGAAACCTTTTTGAAAGATAAAACTGCTTCTCCTAGAAAAATCCCACTCTTTCAGCTGAAAATAGGAAAGAACCCTTTCCAAGAAAGTGTCAGTCAAGTTTCTTCCTCTTCAAAACGTCAATCTAAACCTCAGCCCACAATGGCAGGCCAAAATCCACCCATGGATATGATGGACAAAATGGTAGCTGCTAGGTATGCACTATTAGACCTACCTGCACCCTTACATGCTTTTCCTGGAGGAGATTATCAGAAGTACATGCCCAGATTCAATGGACAAGGTGAAGTAACTGCAGAAGAACATTGGGAAGCCTTTTTGAGTTATGCAGACAATCAGAACATTGAAATTAAAGATGTTTGGATGAGAGTATTTGTGCAGAGCTTAGATGGAGATGTGAGAAAATGGTTCATGGAGTTGCCTGCCAACTCAATTACAATCATTGAAGAACTCCGTGACCTTTTTCTGAGGCAGTGGGGAGACACCAAGGATCATACTTATTATATTACTGAATTTGCTGCACTCAGAAGAAAGAAAGATGAAACTGTTGCTGATTTCTCAAAAATATTTAATAAGATGTATGGAAAGATCCCAGCAGAGATAAAACCTACTGAAACATCAGCCAAGCTGACTTATGCAAATGCATTTGACCATGAATTTTTATTATTACTCAGAGAAAGCAGAGCTGTCTCTTTACTAAACATGCAAGATGCAGCTTTGGAGGTGGAGTCAAACTTACTGGCTTCAAATAAACTTAAAAAAGAAACACCTCAGCAGTTATATGAAAGAAAAGGAAAGAAGGAGTCAACAAGTGCTGCACCCCAATCTGCTGAAGCCAAAATAGATGAAATGGCTAAGCTTGTAAAGGTTCTTACTGCTAAGTTGAACAAACTAGAGATGGAAAAGAATTCTGCTAAACCAGCTCCTGAGGCTCAGAGAAATCCAAACAATCAAAATCAGTTCAGGAGGCAATTTGCTCCTAGATTCATGCCAAGGGAGCGAAGGAATAATGACATTCAGTAGGAAAGAAGAGAGAATGAAGAGCAGAAAGTTCCCCCACCTTTTCAGAATAATTTAGCTGACGAAGAAGAGCTTGATGAACAGCTCCTCTTTGAGGAGACTGAAACTGACCAAGACATGAATCACTTTGGAGATGGTTTATCTGGAGGTTTTGTAACAGAAGAAGAGTTTTTGAACTCTGAGTTTTATGATGCTGATTTGTATGAAGTTGAAGATGATTTGAAGTTTGAGAAAACTGCTGTAAATGCTGCTGCTAACCAGAATGGAATGAAAAAGACTATTAATCTCAGGTCTGGTCCGAAACAAGTAGTTCAAGCTCCCAAGAAGAAAGCTGCTGCACTTGCTGCAAATGTTCCTGATAAACAAGTTGTTGATTCTGTCCCAGAGAAGAAGCAGCCTACAGAAAAGTCCAAGAAGAATGTTGAGACTGAAGAGGTAAACAAAGCTTCTCAGAATTTTAATTTGGAAACTGAATTAGCAAAGCTGAAAATTCCTATTCCATTGACTGAACTTATTAGGAATCCATCTTATAAACAGACAGTCTTAAAAGTTATGAATTCTGCTAGTAGTCAGCCTTCTGCTAGTGGTCAGCCTGTTTCAGATACTGTAAATTTTCAAGAAGAAAGCCCAAAAATATTTATTGGATCTGCCTTAGCTGAGAAAACAGAAAATGAAGCCGGAGCTTCTCCCCCCTTCTATGTTACTTTAACTGTCCATGATCAGATGATCCATAATTGCCTGTTAGACTCTGGAGCATCCCATAACCTAATGCCTAAAGCTGTGATGGAAGCCCTTGGTCTCAGTATTACCAAACCTTACCATGACTTATATGCCTTTGATTCCCGAGCTGTCAAGTGTCTAGGGGTGATTAAGGACATGGTTGTTAACCTTACTAAGCTGCCCATGAAGAGTGTCATAATGGATGTTGTTGTAGCTGATATCACACCCAAGTTAGGTATGCTTCTTTCAAGATCCTGGGCAAAGAAGGTTGGAGGAACATTGCAGATGGATCTCTCTTATGCCACCATCCCTGTTTTTGGTGGAGAAAATAGGAGGCTTTACAGAGAATTACAGTTTGCCTACATTGTCACAGATGATAAAAACCCCACCAATCACCCATTGTACTCTGTTGATAAAGATCTTGGTACCTGCATGTTAAATTTTTCTGACGAAGATAATTCAGGTGGTCTGTTACAAGTAGAAAGAGATCATCCTGTTAAACACAGTAGAGAAGAAGAAGATGCACTATGGCAGCTGTATTTTGATGGATCTTCTTGTAAAGAGGGTGCTGGAGCTGGAGTTTTGCTCATATCTCCTGGAGGTGAGACAGTAAAACTTATGTATAAATTGGAATTCGTTACTACTAATAATACTGCTGAGTATGAAGCTCTGCTACTGGGATTGAAGGCTGCAAAAGACTTGGGCATTCAACAAATTGCTGTATTTGGCGACTCCGAATTAGTTGTTCAACAAGTGAAGAACAAATATCAAGTAAAGCAGGGTTTGTTGAAGACCTACAGAAATGAGGTATGGGATATGTTAGAAAATTACTTCATAGCATTTAACATCTTGCATATTCCCAGAAATCACAATGAAACTGCAGACTCATTAGCTCTAGCAGCTACATATTTCAGAATTCCAAAAACTACACAGCTTAGGTATCCAATAGAGGTAAGGTATAGACCATCTGTCCCTGACAATGTGAAGCATTGGAGGGTTTTCGAAGATGATGTTGAGATAAAGAAATTCCTGGAGCTTACAGATGAATTTTCCAATGCTCAAATTGATCAGGATGAAGGAGAAGAACAACATGATCAGACTGCTGAAAGTGAATCTGTTGAAAATGTATTTGCTGAAAATGAGTTTCCTGAAGGCAAGATTACAGGTCATAAGATCATTGAATTGAAGAGTAATTTTATCCCTAAAGGTTTAGTGCCTTTAGAAAGGATTTTTACTAAATATGACACTCCATCAAAGCCGGTAATTCAATCATCAGAGGAAAATGTAATAAACTGCAATATTGGTACTTCAGAAAATCCCAGAATGGTTAAAATTTCTAGATCTTTGACAGCAGAGCAAAGGAGCAGATATATAAAACTTTTGAAAGAACATGTGGATGTATTTGCATGGTCCTATGAATAATTAAGAACCTATGACACATCCATCATCCATCATAAGGTTCCCTTGAAGCCCAATGTTAAGCCTTTTCGACAGAAATTGAGAAGGATAAATATAGCCTTATTCCCTGTGATTGAAAAAGAGATTAAAAAGTTACTGGATGCTAAGATCATAGTGCCTCTCAGGCACTCTTCCTAGGTTGCAAATCTTGTACCTGTCAGGAAGAAGAATGGGGAGATCAGACTGTGTGTTGATTTCAAGAATCTTAACAGGTCTTCATTGAAAGATAAGTATCATCTTCCAAAGATTGAACAGGTCTTATAGCAGGTTGTTGCAGCACAAAGGATTTCCATGGTGGATGGATTCTCAGGGTACAATCAGATTGCCATGCACCCTGATGACAAAGAAAAAACAGCATTTACCACCCCCTGGGGAACCTTCATGTACGATAAGATGCCTTTTGGTCTGATGAATGCTGGAGCAAATTTTCAAAGGGCAATGGACATTGCATTTGTAGGTGAGAAAGATAAGTTTGTTGTCATTTATTTAGATGACATTACGGTGTTCTCACAGTCTGATGATGAACACTTAAAACATCTGAGGCAAACTTTTCAGAAATGCAGAAAATTTGGACTATCTTAAAACCCCAAGAAATCTCATTTTGCTGTACAAGAAGGCAGATTGTTGGGTCACTTGGTGTCTGCTGATGGCATTAGAATTGACCCTGAGAGAGTTAAAGCAATACTAAAGATTAGCTTGCCCAGGAGCAAAAAAGATGTGCAATCATTTATTGGCAAGATAATTTTTTTGTGCTGGTTTATCCCTAATTTTACTGAGACCATCAAACAAATCACAGCAATGTTAAAGAAGGACCAAGAAGTTAGATGGACTGTTGAAGCAAAGGCAGCTTTCAAAAAAATTAAGGTGGCTCTGACTGAAGCACCTGTTCTGGTAAGTCCTGATTTTACCAAGGAGTTCCTTACTTTTTCTTTTGCTTCAGCAGATACAATTGCAGCTGTCCTACTTCAGAAAAACAAGGAAGGACTAGAGCAGCCCATTGCCTTTTTTAGCAAGACTCTCAGGGATTCTGAACTGAAGTACAGCATTCTGGAAAAACAAGCCTATGCTCTGGTGAAAGCTCTGAAATTTTTCAGAATTTATATTCTTCATTCAAAAGTGATTTCATTTGTTCCAAATGCAGCAGTGAAAGATGTTCTGACACAGCCTGACAGTGAAGGCAAGAGGGGTAAGTGGATTGCTAAGATTATGGAATATGAGGTGGAAATCAGACCTATAAAGCTGGTCAAAGGACAAGGATTGGCCAAACTGCTGGCTGACTCAAATTGTCAAGCACTAGGATTACATGTTATGGCAGAAGAATCAGTACCCAAAGAAAAGCAAGCAATGCTGGAGAAAGAAAGGATCATGGACTCTTATTCATCTTCAGACTGGTATGCTGATATTGTTTATTTCCTGCTATTTTTGCAATGCCCAGAGCACTTAGATAGGAAGGCTACCAGATCTCTGAAACTGAAAGCTACTAAATATTGTTTGTTGGAAGATCAATTGTTTTGGAAAGACCCAGGAGGCATCTTGTTAAGGTGTTTGGATCAAGCTGAAATAAGGGAAGTAATTTCAGAATCTCATGAAGGAGCCTGTGGAGGGCATAAATATTGGAAAACCACAGCTTACAAAATCTTGAGAGCTGGATACTATTGGCCCTCCCTCTTCTCAGATGTTTACCAGCAGGTAAGAGCTTGCATACCCTATCAGAAATTTGCAGGTAAACAGAAGTTGTTGTCTTTTCCCTTAAAGCCTATTTCAGTCAATGCCCCTTTTCAGCAATGGGGTCTGGATTTTATTGGAGAGATCAATCCAGCATCTTCTGGACAGCATCATTGGATTTTGACTGCCACAGATTTCTTTACAAAGTGGGTGGAAGCCATTCCTACAAGGAATGCTACTAATAAGGTGATTATGGAGTTCATTGAAGACAATATTCTGAGCAGATTTGGCTGTCCACACAGATTAATAACTGATAATGCCAAAGCATTCAAATCTAAAGCAATGGTGGCTTTCTGTGAGAAAAATGGCATTTTTTTGAAACATTCAACTCCCTATTACCCTCAGGGAAATGGCCAAGCTGAATCATCCAACAAGAATGTCATTCAAAGCATTAAGAAGCTGCTAAAACATAATAAAAGATCTTGGGATTCAATGCTGAAATATGCATTGTGGGCAGACAGGATTACAGTAAAACAGGCCATTGGTACTTCTCCTTATCAGCTGGTGTATGGCACAGAAGCAGTGTTCCCTGTTCAGCTGGGGATTTTGGTGATGAAATTTCTCCAAAATGCTCAAGAGGAACCTGATGACATGCAAAGGAGGATCTTTGAGATGATAGAGTTGCAGCAGCATAGAGAGAAGGTGGACAAAGAAGCTCAGCTGTACAGAGCTAAGGTAAAGCACAGATTTGACAGAAAGATTAAAGAGCATACATTTTCAGAAGGTGAGTTAGTGTTAAGATGGGATGCAAGAAAAGAACAGAAGGGTAAGCATGGCAAATTCGATAATCTTTGGTTTAGCCCTTTTCTGATTTCTAAAGTGTTGGAAAATAATGCATTCATCTTTCAGTCCTTGGAAGGGGAGGAATTGCTCAGCCCTGTCAATGGGCGATTCCTCAAACATTTTTACAGTTAATGAGGATCATTGTCACTTTTCATTGTATATATCGGTGTGAGTGAGATTGAATAAAGACTCCATAGCCCAATGGAAGTTTTTAGATAGGTGAATAAAGGACAGAAGGCACTGGTCTATAGGTTCTTGAAGCCTCACAAGGAGGACTTCATCCCGCAGCTGGAGCCAGATGTTAAGTCAGTAAATTTTTCTCCATTTTTGGTTTGCTTTCAATCTATCTCAGTTATTTCTTTTTCTTTTAAATTTTAGTTTTAATCTCCTTAGAAACTCTATTGGTGATTGAATACGTTTTGAGCACAATATTTTTAGATTTTATTTGATTTTTGATGGTCTTTTCATATTTTAAAAGGGGTAAAGAAGGTCTTATGTTCAAAGGTTGATTCATTAATGTGTTGAAAGAGTAGTTAGACTTATTTCTTAACCTTAGCAATTCTCTAAACCTCCGACAATTTGGCAAAAAGTTGCAAAACTGCGAAAATTTGGCTTAGCAGATATTCTTGTAGCGCTGGTGGAAAATTTAACAAAGGGCGCGCTACAAGAATATCGCGGCCCTTTGTTTTTCTGATTTTAATGCAGTTTTTCATCATGATTTTTGTCTGGAAGTGACTGATCGTATTTTGCAAGGTGTTTTAACACATGTGACTGTAGTTTAGACACGATTTTAGGCAGTTATCAGTCACGCAACCAAAGCAGGTTCATCATTGCTCAAAACGTGGAATCAGTTGGACAAGATCAGCAAATCTCGGCTAAAGCTGTTGAATTCCTCTTTCTATATGCATTATTATAGGAGAGAAGAGTTCGTGATGCAGATCAAAGTGCTAAAGAAGTGGATTGTGTTCCTGTAAAGAGAAGACAGCGTTTTAAACGCCAGCAAGAAACTAGGGCATCTCGATTCACTCATTTGCAGTTAAGGAGATGATCTGGAAACACTTGTATACATGAGGAGAGACCGTTGCTACCTTAAAACAGAGCTTTAAGTCATGACAGTTGAGAGATCGGTAGGTACTTGCTTCTAAACCCTTATAGCTCAAAAATTTGGGTTTTTCTTGCTGCATGATTAGCTGAAGAAATTGGCCGATGGGGATGATAAGATATATCATGAAATAAAATTTTCACCATAGAAATAGTTATCAGAAGCTATTGTAAGGAATTTGCAGGAACAGAGCAGCAAAGAGGTTTTGAACTTAAAGCATGCAGCTTGTGAAATTTCAGTGACTGTTTGAACAAAGATGGTATATAATTTGTTCTCCAATACATTCGAAACTCTGGTGATGATGCATGGTGATTGTAATGAGCTAATTGAATGGAGTTTGTCTCTGAACTAATGCCAGTATAAACCAGAAATTATAGGAAACAGCATGCAAAATATTTATACATTGGCTGGTTATGCCCATGTTTCTCACAGAAGGTGTTTTGTGATTTATTAGAGTGGTTTGAAAAGCTGTTGGAATTGTCATGACTTGTGAAATCACTCGCTTGGAAATCAATGTTCAAATGACTGGAGGACATGTTGACTGTTATGTACAGGATTTGATGATATTTTGTGGCTAGGGTGAATATCTTGCAAACACTGGTGTTTTTATTCTCTCCTTTCATGCTGTCAGTCTCTACTTGGTCTAATGAGCCTATGGGTGATGTTATGTTGCAAATCTAAAGCAGTGGAGATTTAGGATTTGAGGATTGAAGCTGTTTTGATGATGTTTTGATGCAGAGATTTAAGTGAAATATTGATATAAAATAGCCATATTTACTAACAATTTTCTATGGCATTAAATATTCTGAACATTGCAGTGCTATTTTGAATGTTTCAAACCAGTTTGTAATAAGGGTGGAGTTTATGTTTGAAGACATCATACTGTTTTTCCTAAACCCTAAAACGAGGAATTTGAGTGACATTATGCCTGATGGTGCAGTTTGAAGTTTAAGCAGAGCCATATTGTTCTTATGATAGCTTTCATGTATGTTTGATCTGGTCTCACAGTGTGTCTATCCAGAAACCTAATTTTATGGTTGAGACAAGGGAAAATTGACAAAACAGGCATGTACAAGGGTACATAGCAGATTGAAAAGGAGTTCAAATAACAGCAAACCAGTTTTAAAACATTTCTGAAACCTCATGCCCGATTGTTTCTATCAGCTGAAAGGAGAATATGGGGAAAAGTGGAAAAAGTGGAAAGGTCAACAAGGCTGAGCCCACAGACCTAACCTGGGTTCAGAAGCTTCCTGATTGTGCAGAACTGTTTCAGCAGGCAGGTTGGTTGAATTTTTTCAAGAAGATTGATGGTTTCAATGCTCAGGTGTCCTGCAAGTTTGCCAAGGGACTTAAAGAAGATATGATCATGATGGATGCTTTGAAATTCAAGCTAACTGTGGAGTTAATAGCAGAAGCTACTGAGATCAGCAATGAAGGAGAACACTGGTTTAAAAATTTTCCCTTTGAGTTTGAACCTCAAAGATATTTATTGCCTAATGTGACTCCTGACTGGAGCAAGGGTATCCTCATTCAAAATTTCAGGAAGGAGTGGATTGAGCCCATAAGGATACTTCAAAGTTATGTGACCTGTGAAGGAAGATATTCATTTGTCTTTAAATATCATTTCAGGTTCTTGCAACACATAGTAGGAGTTTCAAAAATGAACTTGCCATTCTTTTTCTTAAAAAGCCTGCAGAAGATGTCAAGTAAAATAAAGCCACATGATGATCACACTTCCCAGTCACTCTTTCACCATGGTCTCATTAAACTGATCATCACCACAGTGTTGCAGCATGAGGGAAGGAATTGGGATTTCTTTTTATTTTGGTCAGATGTTCATCCTCAAAAAGAAGACCAACAACCAAAGAGACAGACTAACAAGGGGAAGGTAATGATCAAAAAGCTAGGTCACTCAGTCAAATCTACAAGTAAAGATGAGGTCAAAGCCAAGAAGGTGACAGAACAAGTATCAGAACAGGTAAAGGATGACAGTTAGCTCAAAGTGGTTTCAGAGTACCCTAAAGCCAAGTACTCATTGTTTGCAGGTGAAGAAGTGCAGCCTTGTTTGAAATCATCACCAGTAGCACATTCTGAGCAAGCTAGGACTATGGATGAAGACATAGCTACTACTCCTGAAGAATAATTACAAACTAAACCAAGGAGCCCTCTTACCATATTATCTGAAGATGAAGGTTATTTATTGGAGGATGAACAGCAGATTGTTGTGACTGAACCAAGTACAGAAGCATATGGAGACTTTCCTACTTCAAGGGTCAAATCAGCAAAATCTAAGAGAAAGAAGAAGAAAGGTGTAACTTCATACAGAAGACCTAAAACCAGATCTACAAACAAGCTGAGATGGAACATGAAAAAGCTGCTTAACCCCAAACTAGAGTCCAGACAGGAAGCTGTGTTAATTAATTCTTCTTCTAGTGAAAAAGCAGAAAGTGTTCAACAGGGCAGTAAAGGCAAAAGAAAGGCAGCTGCTAAGACCTCTTCCTCTTCCCAACCTGCAGAGACAAAAATATCACAGTTAGTAGGAGAAAAAGAATCATGTCAGCCTATTTCTAAATTATCAGAAATAATTGTTGAGATAAGAGATAGACTCCTCAAACAGCAAGAAGAAGAAAAAGCAAAAGCATGTGCTCTTGAAAAATAGGAATGGGATGAAGAGGATGAAGCCATACTCAAGCAAGCTGGAATTATAGAAGAATCTGTTGTTCATGTTGATTTTTTAGATCTTCTAATGCAGGAGCCAAATGTATTGGAAAACCCTAGTTTTGATGATGAAAGCTTACAGGGAAAAGTTCAGAAATACAAACAACAGGTAAAGCAATTACAGGAGACTAAGGACAGTTTGTTTAAGGTCAACAAGGGGCTTGTAGAGGAGCTGGAAGATGTACATCATCATTTCTTACAGCTATCAAAAGTATCTAAAGAAGTGTTAAAAAGGAAGGCAGCCACTGACAGATATACTACAGAGCTGGAGAAGACTGTTGATCATTTGCAACAGGAAAATAAAGACTTGCAACAAAGGTTAGCTGATATGAAGAAAAAGCATAAAAGAGCAAAGAAGAGGTCTTCAAGTCTAGATGGTATATCTCTTCTTGTGGAGGCAGCAAAGGAGATCTGAGGCAGTTTTTAGTTAGTTGTTCTTTAAGATGAATATTTTGGTTTTGGTTAAGAGTTTGCTATTTTTAGCAACTTGTAATTTTTGTAAAAGTAATTTTTGACTTTACCCTCCTTGGTAATTCGATGGGAGCAGTTAGAAAGAGAAACCTAACTGATTTTGAGATGATCTCTATTTAGAAGAGTTAGCAAGTCATTGTTAGGGTTCTGGATTTTTGGGAGCATCAGGAGGTCTGCTAGCTGCTTGTACTTTCAGACTTATTCAGAGATAGGTGCTGTACTCTTATATACATTTACTGATGAAACTATGAATATATGACTCTTTACCCTTCATTTGGTCTATTTTGGCTTTGTTATTGAGCATGTTTTGCTTCTTAAATGGTATTTTCATTGCTAGTTGATGTCTTTTTCTGGTAATGCTTATCTTTTAATGTATGAACCACAGCATGGTTTATTTGTTGGATGTTTGTGATATATTGGGCATCTTCATCAGTGCATGTCTGTGAATTAGTCGTTTCCTTTACTCTGAATGTATTCCCTGCATGATCTTGAAGCTTACAACCAAAAACACATAAACAAAACCCTAAACCCTAGTTTGAATTGAGTTTTTTCTCTTGAGATTGTGTTGGCTTGTTCCCCTAGCCTTAGGAACAATTTTTGGCACAAACATTGTCCATTATTAATCAATATAAATTTTGTAATATGATATTATGTTTATATTAAAAAAAGAATCATACATTATTTATCATCTCTAATACACATCTGAATTATGCAATATCACATTAATTAGTTAATTACAACACTTATAAATAATATAAAGTACAACCATATAAGTTTTAAACCGCACAAATTATATTATATGAAATGTCAAGTATTATAATAAATATGAGTTTTTCTCAAAAACTATCTCCATATAAATTTACAAGAAAATCATGTAATACATCAATGACTTTTCAAAATATTACAATGGCTAAACCATCACACTTGTACTTGGCTGCGAAGCCATACTTAGATCCTACAGCAGCTTCAAAACCATACTTAGCAGCTTGAAACCCTCAGCAACAATCTCTTCATACTCAATGGAAAAGACTCAGCAATAGGCTCTTCATATTCAATGGCCTCTTCATACTCAATGGCCCACTTTCTGAGCTTTCTATCTGTGCATATGCTTCTATATCCGCACTACACGTGCTTCTGATCTTTCTGAGCTTTCTAATATTTATATCTATGCATGTGCTTCTGTATTCGCACTACAACAGTCCCCCTCCTGATGTTGTTATAAATCTTGCGAGTAAGGTTATCTACAAACAACACATGTTAAGAAATAAATTTTGTTGCTCGCTAAAAAGAGAAAACAAACAACTGAAAAATGTACATAGTAATTTCACAAGATTTAACATGGCAAAAAGAAACAATTCCAATAAATAGCAGGTCTACTCAAAATGCATAAACATTTAGAACTAGCAGACCTACAAATACATGAACATGAAATACCTCTGCATAAGGCCTGAAGATCAATGGCAACATTTCTCAAAGCAAGAAATTATTTTTGAGCAATATATGAATGATATTTGTATTGAATATTTTTTTTCGAATTTCCCAATACCTCAGTTCTTCTAACTTCTAATTCATACATTTGAACCACTCTGAGGAAAACCTTGGTTTTCCCTATCTGTATAGTTAAGGAAATTTTAGGTTCTTTTTATTAGCATTTTAACTGAATAAAACAACCTTAAAACTTCCATCTTCTTGGGGAAGCATATAAATCATGATCCTGGGCTCATTGCATCTTTGGATGTTGAGAACACCATTTGTCAAAGCATGCTCATAATAATTTGCACAGGCCATTACTTTGGTCCAATGAAACAAGTGACAAGCAACCTACACTTGCGAAAGAACAGAGAAATTAGTTAATCAATAAATATTTAAATATATACAAAAATACATACAAATATGTATGTCAATAATGTCTTCAAATATAGGTGACAATGCTTGTATTTAAGGCTAAATGCATTAACCTCAATATCTAGATATGGTTATCAGATTTATGGTTGAACGCACATCAATATGACAAAGCTTTCAAATATTTTAGTATGCTCCAAGAAATCCAAAAAATATGTTTCTTATATGCACTTGCAAATGATAGTGACAACAACATATACATCAATAAACATGCTAGAATCTTGATTTGAATTCAATGTACCAATCTGAATCACTGTGACAATGATTAGAAAACATTTTAAGGTATATGACTGTCAGAAAGTGTATTTTGTAGTTATCCCAATGTATGCCTTATATATATCAGACTTGAAGATATTATTGAGATTAGTGTTTAGAATATGGCATGCTTTGTGTCAATGATAATGATGTCTTTCTCATATAAAGGGTTGTCAAACAAGAAAACTTTCAGTAGTAGGAAATTGTGAATTTATCTATCATAAATATCATCTTCAACAATCCTAAAGAGCTCAGAAAAGACTATCCCAGAAATAATGTCAATAGTGTATAAAAATCAAGCCTTCTTTAGTAAGACATGTATGTTTTCTATTCAAATAAACAAAGAGGACTTGAGGTAATTTCCACCCATGACATACATGTTTCAGTAACTGTCCATAGGATGCTATTTCCAATCAAAAGGAGGTGAAATGTAGTTACCCATCACAAGGCATTTTGCATCCAAGGGAATAGCCAGAATGACTATCCCAAATAAAGTGATTTCCAACCCTCAATTAGTAGACAACTAGGATTGTAAAACTATAATAATTTCCAGACAAATAATGACTATCCAAAATTACAAATTCGATCTCCTACAGTGACTATGCCTTGATGTTATCTTAGACTTTCAATAGGTAAGTATGTTTGTACCTAGTGTGATCCTAGTTGATATCACACTAAAAGTGATTTCTCTGAACCAATCTGAAGAAATAATGGACAAATCTTGAACTATGACTATGGTACCAAAGTGTTTGCTCACATATGTGTTCATTCTTTAACACAAGACTGACACGAGTCAAAATCTACTCTTAAGAGTGTCCACTAAAAATCTTCATAAACAAGCAAATAAAATCAAACAACAAACAAAGGGATGATAATGCATCATTATCATCTCCACCAAATTGGCTAAGCACTCTCCAAAAACTAATTAGTACTAAAATTAATTTAGAGTTTTTTTTATTGCGGGAGACCATAGTATTTTAACCCTTTTTGCCATATTTTTGGCATAGGTTTTTTGTTTGAAATTTCCTAAATTTTTCACCCATACACCATTTAGGGGGCATTGTTCTACATCCAAACACGTAAGAAGTGTCCACGAGCCTACATCCAATTGCATGACCAACATTCTTAATGCCACAATTGAATGAGTTATATGCATCACTAGTCCTATATGGTGGAAGGGAAATGTGACTCTTTGAAGAGTATGTACCCCTTATAGTAGGGGATACTAGCACTTGTAAGATGTGTTTTTTATTTGAAGTTGAAACCTCATACACCCACATATGTGCTCAGTCATTAACACAAGTTTTAGTGTTAACAATGTCTACTAAAGCCTTGTTTCAAAACAACCAAATTATATCAAACAACAATAAAGAAATTCTAATCCATCTCAATCATGTATGTCCTATGGCTCTACATACTACCAAAATAATTAGTACTAAAATTGATTCAAATTTTTTTTGCTGAGGCCAACATATAAGGTTTAAATTCTTTTCCTATTTTTTCACCCTAAACTATCTAAGGAAGATCCTCATGCATCTAAATGGCTGTGATAGGAACACCCAACCCTGCATCTGGTTGGATGACAAAGTATCCCATGTCCTACATTTGAATGATTGATATGCATCACTATGCAAGCAATTCATGGCATGTGCATCATATTCTTGTAGTAGATTAAGAAGGCATGCATTACATGTTAACCACCATCACTACTTTCTTCTTTGTGCTTGCAGTTCATATCTAGAGAACAAGGGAACTAGCAATTTCAGCTTTATTTATTCAAAGATAGTAACAAAACCATTTTGTTAAATTCAACCTGACTGACATGAAAATTTGAACTGAAAAAATAAGAATCGCATTAATAGCCTTCTAGAAAAAATCATGAATGACAGCAGTCATATGAGAGCATAGTATGGCACATGTCATAAATTCAAATGCTTTTGGGAATATTTTCCAATCATAAAAAATTTCCTTGTTCCCATCAAATGTCACAATTAACCTTTTATTATATTGACCTGTAATGGATATGCAACTTTACCATTAAAATTCAAAATTTTGGAATTCTACCAGAAAAAGGGCACCACATAATTTTGGAATTCTACTTACTCAGCATGATATCGAAGTGTTCTTACTGCAACATTGAGAGAAAAATTCCCTTGGTTGGATTTACCAACCTCACAATACACACAAAATTTATTTCTTGCAATCATCCACAACATAGAATACAAAGTGTCAGCTAGCAAATATATAAATTCACCTATTCTGTATGAAATCCTAAATTTGTCTTTCATACATGTATGCATGTGCATGTTCCTTGTACATAATATGTATATAAAAAAAGACCTTCCATAGTTGTTCCATCTATATAATATGTATGAGCACACACCTGTTGCAGTTGTTTGTTCAATATATTCAAATTCCCCAACAACAATTGCCACCAAGTATGTTGACATAATAGATGATTCCTGGAAACTGACTGTCCTCAAATGTCCATCACACTTTTCTTCAATAGTAGGCATATTTGATAAAACTACTTGGTCAACAAGTGCTTGAACCATTATTTTAAATGTTGCCTATGAGAAGTGTACAGAATCGTGTTAGATTTTATTTCATTTTATGATAGCATGGTTGGTGTTCATAAGATGGTTTTTCCTTTCTACTCATTCTCAATTTCGCAAATGTATATCTAGTACATCAACCTAATTTCTAGCCTGATTAAGGATTAAGTATCTGAATATGAATAAACCATACAAATAAAATCCTTGTGAAAGTACAACAACTACAAAACTACAGAATCTCTATCACAATCATAAGCAACAACAAAATTGACTAGAGAACCAACTTACTAAAACTCTTTGGTGAAACTATTGATGTTATTGGATCTACTAGTAATGGATCAACCGATTATGGACCTAGAATATGACATGCTACAACTGGATTGATTATTCAATATACAATGGCTAATGAAGAGTAATATATCAATGGAATGGTGGACTATAACATTATGGGATGCATTATGATCCTTGTTAAGAGATGGTCTAGATATGAAGTCCATCCATTTCTTAGTATATAAAAAGGTCAAGAGTCTATAACATACAAAATAAGAGGATCAAACATTTTTGTGGTCCACATGTACAAACAACTTAATGTTTTGGACAATAATGCGTCTTCTAGATTTAAATCTCAAGTACATTTCATTTTGTGTTAATGTTACAAAATATTGTTCCAAGGAGCAAATCACATACACATGTGAATGGATATCTAACAACATTATAATCAAGACTTCATCAAACAAAAATTGAACTATCCAAAGAAGGATTATGTGTTTTGAGTTGCAAAATATAGATCCTTTTATCCTGGATGCATTGTTTATCTCTTTCACCAATGCTTTGTTCAAACTTTATTTCCAATAAAGGATGGAATGTTATAATTTGTGTTTGAAGCTAATATCTCTGTATTGTAGACTTCTTGTAATGTTAGATATTAGAACCTTAACAATTTTGGTGGAAAAATATTGGTAACTTTAATGCTTAATTATAGAAGGAAAATTTCTTGTAATGCTCTAGAAATTTGATCCCCAAACCATGTTTAGTAGCAGTAGAGCTAACTTCCAACATCCATGTAGTTGGGTTATACATATTTTTATCCTTGATACTCCTAGAATATCCTGTAGATTGTTATGATGAAAATAAAAAAATCAACTCACATTTAGGCATTAAATTATTACTATTTTGTGCAAAACTGTTCCTTTTTCTAATGATTACAAGCATATTCCAAGTTGTTACCTTAAAGTATTTAACAACACTGTGAGAATTCTAGCCTAGTGGCCCAAGGAAAATGAATTTCCCTCCTCTTTTCATCGATAATAGTTGAAACCGTCTTTGTAATTCTGAAAAAAAAATGATACAAGTTATCTTAGAATATAAGCCTCAGTTTACCTCATCAAAAGCCTCAAAGATGTCAATGCTAGGTTGATGAATGGTACAAGTAATATCACTTTTAGTTATACTTTATTGTGAACAATTTACCTTAGAATTGCAACCGATCTAGCATCCAAACCAGAAGTGTGCTCAACCATGAAAATTATAAAAGTGTTTGCAACAAGATACACAACTATTGTTAACCTTTTCCTTTCTTCAATTGACATTCCAGTTACACTAGGAAGGCCTACAATTGCATCCTGCAATTTTTCTAGTTCCATGACCTCATCAACAATGGCCCGTAAATTGGAATCTTTTACAATTTAATAGCATGAAAATTAGGCATCATGTAAAAAAAAAAACACTATTAGATGGTAGAGTGGAGAAAATTGTATATGTAGACTTATGATTATGTTTATTTGTCATCATTCTTTCGAATACGAAGAAATGTTGAATATAACAAGGATTCATGGATAATGAGACTTATGGACAAATAAGTTAATGTAGGGAAAAATACCCAATGTATAGGATCCTCATAAGTCACTATGAATGCAGAAATGATCCACATGCAAGATATTCATTCTTCACTCTAATCTTGGAAAATTTTTGTCATTAATTTTCCAAAAGTAAAAAAACCACAGTAAGAAAAAATAAAATGAGTTGCTTGTTTACCATACTGGAAAATAACAGATATCAAGCTTACCTAAACATCAAGGATATATTTTGCACAGTCAATAGCATGACGTGATCCTCTACCAATACTTTCCTTCATCCTTGATAGCGTCTCTAGCATTCCTTAAAAATTGTCCTTCACAATTGTTGCTTTTGTATCCCCACTAGGTGTCCCTCCAACTGATTTTCACTCTAAGCTTATTCTACCTTCTTCACTTGATTCTAGATCCATCATATTTGGCATACCCAATTGCTACACATTAACTCTGGGACCTTTTGATTATGTATGGGAAATGGTATCCTTTGTATCCTCAGTTTCCTCACCATATAAGTGAAGTTGGAGTGGTGAATTGTGATCTAAACTACTCCCTTAGATTGCTGAAGGACTAGAAATAAACGAAATAAAATTCTCAGTTTCTTCAATTGAAACAAAATGTGGCAGAGCTGTAGAACGTGCTTACCTGGTGTACAAGACAAATCTGAGTGACTCAACCTATCATTAGGAATTGCAAAAACAATTTTAGGAAGGATGAACTCTTGAGGAACAGGTGATGATTGAAATAGTAAGAGCCTCTTCCCATAGGCTATTTTGTTTCAGAGTTTATTATAATAGCATTGTAGCAAGTTCTTACCAAAACAAACCATCAACACGACAGTTTGTCAGAAATAGTCTAAGGACTAGAACAACAACTTTGTGGGAATTTAGAACAAGAAAATACTTCATGTGTTTAGATACTTACACTGAAAGGAAATGTTTGTGAATGGACCTTAGTCATTTTAGATTCCTCAAAACCCAAAAAAATATCCAGAATCTTCATTTTGGTGCTCCCATGAATCTGTTGGTTCCTCATCTTCTACTATTTGCATCTTCTGCTCAAGACTCAACACCCTATTCCTCCATATTTCCATGATTGTATTGGTTGACAAATAAATAATAGTCTCTCAAGAATAGGGAAAGAAGGATATTTCAAGTTTTGTTCAAAATACCAAACTAATTTGTCTCAAATTCATGGAAATCCACTCTTTCTTTTCCATTTTCTTCATTGGAATTCATGCACATTAATATTCTTTTGTTCATGTAATATTACATTTGCCATTTTTACAAAGTGATAGAAGCCTATTTATGGTTGTTGGGATGAGAAAAGAACTCAATGTGTACCTGCATGCAACATTGTAGGAAACAAGGGACTGGAAATAATGGAACTCAAATATTCCCTTCTCATCTTGTACTTCACATCATGGATAACATATACACATCAGCCTCTACGAAGGTAGATGGCCATATATAGACTGCCCATTAATGCTAAATAAGGAGGAAACTCCACTACTTCATCTATATCTTCCTATGGGAAGGAGAATTTTGTTTCATGTGCAAAGATATTTGCATAGAAACATAGCATCCTTGCAGATAAGAATAAGTGAACCTACAAAACATAGATTCACTTGAGACCTCTATGCTATTTGTCACTTAATGTAAATGTAAATATATCTAAGGCATACATACCTACAGAGGAATTTTGCATTTCAAGTAGCATGAAAAATAACTAATGAGAATTGATTGCTTGGAAGTGCAAATTGCTTCTATAACATTGAGTTTGTTTGAGGTAAGCGCAAGGAAATTTTCATACATTTCATCCTCCAAGAGTGGCTATTCATTATCCATGGCTGCAGCTTATCAAATCTTGATGTATCCATTATCTCATAATCATGAACAGGGGATTTACTTCCCAGAATTTGATGATGTTTTTGTTGTTGCTATAGGATCAAGCATTTATGGTTGTTACCATGCTCAAGGGACTGTCATATACTCATAAATGAATGATAGTTGTTTGTACAAATATAAGGCCTAAAAGTTAGAAACATTGTGGAGTTGACTTGAATAGTCTACCATTGAAGAAAATACTGGATGCTATTATAAAAATGGCCAAAAGTGATTTCATGTTGGTTGTTAGATGCTCAAAATATTCCATTAAGATACCTATATCAAACACTTGGTCCTTATTGCTTCCTCGTGGCTATTGGTGACTTCTATGTGCCTAGAATTGGAACTAATACCATTCATTGGTGTTCTTTGACTGCTTATAGGGCTTCCACATGCTCAGGATATTAGGCTTGTTCCTGAATCCTTAGAACAACCCTTTGCTTTATAATTAGGGAAAACCTAGTTGAGAAATGGGTGTAACGAGGACCCCACTTCAAGCAATGGGGATGAGTTTGATGATTTATCAAGTTTATCAGTGATATGTAATAGGTGAGTAGCTTGTAGCATAATGCATGTTGTTTTTTGGACTTGGATACCATTTAGAGCCCTATTGATGAAGTGTTTTGTCTCAGACATGGATTGCAATTACATAAAAAGGGAAAGAACTTAATTTTATTTACTTCTAATTAATATTGGATACCCATCACCAAGAACTATGTAAATATACATATCTATTTTTAAATGTTTTGATTCAAAAACTAATAAAAATCATTCCCACTACTATAATTTTGCAAAATTTGAGTTGGAAACTTTTTTCTCTTTTGCGAATTTTCCACAAGGGGAAACATAAATACCATAAATACTATCATAGTGATATCTGGAAGCATTCCCTCTTATATAGCATAATTTTTCTCACACTCTTCAACATGAAATGTTGAGTCTATCCTCAAGCTATCACCCAAAATTCAATCTAAGTTATTTGAAACAACTTATGCACAACCAAATATCTATAGTTAGTACGAATATCTAATGACATATATGCAACCTTTAATAAGCAATAAACTTCACTGCATGGTAAGTTCACTTTCTTGGCATAAAAGAGCCACAAGTCCTAATGGATACACTCAGAGATCTATGCTTGTATTCTGAATAGGGAAGTCCTACTAGACCCCTTTTACAAAAAAAATTCACAGCTTCATGTAAGTTCCCTTTAACTAGGAAAGAAGGGAAGGAGGGAGGCAATTCTTAGAAAATTTGGAGATTTGTGTCGAGAAAGCTTCTCAAACTAGAAAACAACCTTTTTCTTGCAAAACAATTTTTATCAAACTCTTCACCAGACAAAACGAATGAGTAATTACTAGTCAACTAGTAATAAATAATGTTCAGATGATACTAGAGGGCACCATAAAAATGCACCTTGTATGATTTGAAGTAAAATAGATACATAAGTTCTATGTGTGAGCTTCTCGTTTTGAAAATTGGAGGGAAAGGAAAGAGCCTTTCCATAAGATCCTTTATTAAATTACACTAAAACTAACCATCAGTGGTGTTGTTTATGTGAGTTGGGTATCTCCAAAACACATCTTCCCATGTGCTATGGCCCTCTGTCACCTGCTTCACAACAGAAGCCAAGTCTTCCATTGAAACTCGTATTTTCTTTTTTGAGTCTCTCTCTCTAACGGTAATTGATGTTTCTGAGTTGTCCATTATTGCAAATGGCACACCTAACTCATATGTTCTTGCATATCTCTTTCCAGTGGAAGTGAATGTTATATCTATCTTGTGGGATATGTCTTCTCCAGTCAATGACTTTGAAATAAGTTGAGTTGTTACCTCATATTTCTCATTTTGCACTAGAGGGAACACTGTGCAATTTATAGGTGCTAATAATGGTGGGAAACTGAAAATGTTGTATTTTTCATCCCCATCCTTTCTTGGTCATGTATTAAAGCAATTCTCATACAAGTAGTAAATGATTCTACCAATTCCAAATGATGGCTCAATCACAGAAGGTGTGAAAACTCTCTAGTGCTCTTTTTTTATTTCTTGAGATATAGATACCATGTCCTTCATAAGAGTGATAGTTTGGACAAGTATGAAAACTTGAAATGGTTCCTTCCCTTTAGAGTCCAAATTATCTATAAGCTCCATAGATTTTTCTTCACTCATGTCTTGGCAAGAGGTTTCCCACAAAAATAACCATAAGAAGAAAGATAACCTTAACAAGCAAGATAAATAAAAGTTGGAAGAAAGAAAAAACCATTTTAGTTTTTTCTTCCTGCAGTGTACACCATAAACAAGTGCAAGAAAGAATATGAAGATAGTATTCAGCTCTAAAGCTTCAATAATCATCCTCCAATCCTTCTTAAATGCCAACCCCAACTCTCTCTTTCCTAGAGTTATAACTAATTTATGCACAAAAAGACAAGCAATAAACTGTCTATACCAATATAAATAACAAAACGAAGGCATTCATTGTTGTAACTCACCTCTACCTTTGTGGTGGGTTCTGGATATGTTTCATGAGCCACAAGAGGCACAACACTTTTTTCCCATTCCATTATATTTTTACAAGTTTAAATATTATAACTTGCATTTAAAACTTGTGACTTCAAAAAAAAATATTATTGAATAACTCAAAATTTACTTTGAAAACTTATAGTGTGTGCCTTCAAGTGGTAAGCAGATCTATCAAAAACACCAACACATTCAACCCATCCATAGGAACACTCAATTTCTGCATCCTAACAGTCTGCAACATAATGACCCATTTCATTTTGTAAATGCAGCATGAAACATAGACACTCCTTATCAATACCAATCACTGTTAGAAACAAGAAAGTCCTTCCTATGAAGTACCCTAGACTCTCATTGTTAATAGGGCCCTATCCATAAGAATGTAACATGATATTTAAAAAGAAGCATGACAAAAACAATATACAATATCTTTTTCCTAGCAAGCTACTAACTAGAGACTTCAACAAACATTTGGCAATGCTGCACTTATCTGAGTTGATTAACAATAATAAAAAATGCCTTGTGATTGTATACACATGGACATCAAAAGAGACAAACCTTTGTGAATGCTTCCCCCAGATGAATATTTATGGGTTATTTTAGGGCCATTTGATCTTCTCTAGAATTCATGTAACTTTATCATCTTCTCTTTTATGGGTGATTTTAGTGCCATTTGCTCTGCTCTTCTATTTATACTTTCTATGATGATGTGTTTCCCTCTTATGTATCTATTTTTTAGTTCTTTGCAAGACCCATTATAAATTTTGAAGACTCCAATCTAGTATTCTCCAATGGCTCACGCTCGTCTTGTGTTCAAATTCAATTTCAAATAATGGATAATCGATGTGGCATGGTTGCTTGGAATCTTAAATGATTCCCTACCAAAAGTGTAGTCTATATATAAACAATCTAAACAATCCTTGGACTCGTTGAGGGATCCATGAGAACCACAAGAACTAAATAAAATAAGCATGTTTTAAGTTCAAGCAGGATTTTGTTTAAGAAAGGTAAAACAACTTGAAGTTATACAATTTCGAGGAAATCCCTTTATTCAAAGTTAAGTAATGGAAAAAGAAAAATATTGGCATTCCAATAATTCCCTTAACTAAAAAATTCTCAATAGATCATAACACCAAGAGATTCTAGAAATAATGTCAAGAATTTCCAAAAATAAATTTACAAAACAGTTATGGCAATTCCTATATCAGCAACTTAGACAAGTCAAATTAAATATAATCCAATAATTCCTTCTAAATATTTTTCCAACTTGAAAAAGACACAAGAAACATATGGATCATACCTTAAAAAACTAGAAAACATATGATGACTATAAAGAAATGGGAATAGAGAACCAAGAAAGACAGATTTTCTTTGTTCAAGAAATTGCAAGATAAAGTTCAGGACAAACCAACAAGTCTAAATACAATACTAAATTTTAGTGAAAATTTGTCAGCTAAGAAGGTAATTCAATAATATAGAATCTAGGTCAAGTTAAAACAGTTTCAAATTTTGCAAGGAATAATTGCTTAGAACCCAGTTGAACAAATAAACATTGAAAAACAAAAACGATGTAGAAAATGCAGCTTGGTTTTGATCCATTATGAAGAAAAGAAAAAGTGAACTTGCAAGACTAGAAAAGCCAGTCGAGCATATCAAGATTTATTCTTGGACCAACAAAATAGTAAGTTTGGGTGTTATGCATCAATTGTTCTAGAGATCAATATTTGCAACAAAAATGTAATTTCTTTAAAAAAATTATTATGAACACAAGTTTCAGTGTTACAATACACTCCACGGCATCTTAAAATCTATCTTGCGAATGGATAAACTTTTATACATTCAATTCTTAAAATCACAATTTTTTCATTTCAAAACTTCGAAGACAGCCTCAAATTGCGAAGAGATCTGCTTACCATACACCTTAAATAGGGTGTAAGAACAAGTAGACTACATTTCTATATAAATTCAATCATCCAATGGAAAAATACATATTATTTCATACCATTCAACAATGTCTATTGGAACATCAGCAAGACTCTAGGCCACTTTCTGGGCCTAATAATCAAGTCTATTGACACCCTAAATGGAAATATTTCCCCGCTTTAATTTGTAACGTCCCCTTCTCTCAATCCACTGCAAGGAAGGAAACATTAACCAAAACTATCGGGCTTATTGGCAAAACTTAGACCCAGTCAATTTCTTTGGAAATGCAGGGTTAAATAACACTTGTGCATACCTATTCATACTCAACAAGCACAGCAGAATTAGACACTATGTATGCACACAGTTTCATCATGCAATCAGCATGTAAACATCAGTCATTAATTAATACATTGTAGAACATGGGATTAATACAACTCAATTAGTAAACACAACAGAATAACCATATTAACATACAAGTAGAAGGGGATGCTTCAGCCTATTTCATTCAGGCAGAATAGTGAAACAATCACATAATAATCAATTCCATTCTCATGCTATGCACCAGCATCATACCAATTAATTTAAGATAATCAATTCATCCAAGTAACATGAGTAATTTAACGCACAGGGAAGACCACAGATGAACATCATTCAAACCACAGAGAATACTTATCTTTGAGATGAAGCTGTCCAACAACTGGCTATGTGAGAGCAACGTTCCACCCAACCATAGATCTTTGTCTAGCCTCTATTCTTTCAGCTGAGAGATCACCCCCGAGATGGGCTGTGTATCCACTAAGGAGGAACTAGATGGGCTCACTCACAGCCATGGGTTCACTCAAATGGTCATGCTAAGCCAACACCCAGTTGGGTTTATCAAGCATACAAGAAGATAGAGGAGGGTAATGTTAAGACAATGAGCTCAACAACAGAGCTACATGCATCTCAAATGAACTCAATAGTCAGGCACCCACATTACCTACCACATCCAGCACAAGGAAGGTCCCCTTCTCTGCTACACAGTCCCTCAGGCAACTCTTCCCTCCAGTTCTCTTTAGGATGGGCATAGAAAGGTCCAGCTGCTAGCTTCCTGAGATTTTAGCCTTTACTAGGTTTATCAAGCAAACCCAACCTCTGTTCCAACATCCACACTTGGATTTCTCACCATTCTGTCAACAAATAACTCAAATCCGTCACTGACTTTCTGGGCTACAAAAACTGGGTTTTCCCATGGATTTCGGGGTAGCTAATGCTCCCAAATTCTCCCTAAGGTTCATACCTATGGATTCCCCATTGGATTTTACTATCCAATACCAAATCTGGGCATTTTTGGCTCTTCAAAACATGGGTTTTTGCACAGTTGCGATTTCTAGTTTTTCACCCTGCTGGGAACTCGTTTTTGGATCGAAAATGATGCTGGGTCTTTTCACAATGGAATGGGGATGAGGAAGAAGCAATGCCCCAAGAGGTAGAGTGACTTGTGGTACAAGAAAACAGAGCCCATACTCCACCATACGAATTTCTGGGCTGCCCATGCTCCATTAAAGCCATGGATTGTTTTCTTCAACCACTTCCTTACAACAGAGTTAAATGTCAACAAGGAAAGTCAAATGGGTCATCACAATGACATATGGCAGCTTATGGTTCAATCCCACAACCCCTTCACCACTCCCTAGTGGATACACACGGCCCCTTCTCATTCGTTGCCTCCATAGTCAGTTTTGGTATTTTATTGCTTGATGTTTATTTACATCATTTTTACAATGTTCCACGGCTAAATAGCACATGTGTAACATCATGTCCAATGCTTTGCCATTTTAAATAAAGTATGAACATACACTAGCGGGGCCTTGGCCTTGAGCTCCACGCTAGGTATACATACATCATACAAACGGGGTCAAACACGAGGACATTACATTCCCCTCCCCCTTAGAATAACACCGTCCTCGGTGTTCCATTACATATATACAATACATATACAATCGCACATCAAAATTTCAAAATTGCAGATCTATCCCACGTTCAATCATTTACTTTGAACGTTCAAGACCAAGCCTCTCGGCTTCCATGGACCTTTCCTGCTGGTTCTCAGCTTCCAGGTGATCCCGAAGTCTAGGAACTTTGCGGCTATTGCCCTCATCATGTTCCCTCATTGGACAGTCCCAGCGTAAATGATGTCCTCCGCATCTCCAGCATCTCGCTGGCTGCTTCATCTTTACCTGCTCAATTTCCTTTGAGTCTTCATGCCTGGACCGTTTCTTATCGGGTCATTTGGGCAATTGTCCCATTGCTGATCCACCTTCCTTTCCTTTGTTGATTGCTCCTAGAAGGCTTTTCACCTCCCTTTGCAAACCAATAGAGTCTTGCAAAATCTGGTGGTTCATTTCACTCTGCCTTCTCTGTATCTTGAGCATCTCCCCAAGATTTTCTTGGGTCTTGGCAAGCACTTGAAAGAGACTTCCAGCTAAGTCCAACAACTTTTGATCTGCTGCCATAATCAACGTGCACCACCTGGTTTCACTTTTTCTCACCTGTGGAATGCACCATTGAAATTCTATCAGACCAAGCATAATATAGATATCAAAATCAGTTAGTTAATTACCCAATTTGCATGACAGTCCAAGCCTCATCAAGGAGACTTTCATATCCTTCATGCCTTCCCCCAACAAGCACATGAGCTCATTCGTGTCCAGTCTTGGGCAGGGAATTAACTATTCCAGCATTCAAAAATTTGCTTAAGCAAATACACACATTTCATTCTCAATCATACATGCATTCAACAATCCTTTGTTTTCACAATGCAAAAACATATATCTATATATATATAACCAAAAGGCAAGAGAGAGAGCAGTAAGAGTTTTTCCCCTCTTTGTTTTGTTCCATCCTGGAACCCTCGCCATCGCAGTGGCTTTTCATGCTCTCAGCCTCTTTCACTTTACCGTGAATGCTAGACCAATCTTTATTGGTCATGACACTTAGTGTCTTTGGTCTATTCTAGACCTCTAAACCATGGAGTCTGTCCACATGGTTTGTCTCGGCTGCTAGGACTCCCCCGTCTCACTAGCACCTTTTCCATTACCGCTCATTCCGAGCTATTCCGGACAGTCACATGTCCGCATGCACCTCTAGGATGCTCTCATAGTCTTCGCTCCCAGCGATACCTATATCCAAACATTGAATAAATTCACATGTTTAGTTTATTCTCATTGATTTTTTTTTTTCCTCTTAAACAAGAGCTTAAAACATCATAACCCATATCATATACACATGTATATTCATAAGCAAAATAATCCAATACTTATCTGTATTGTGCATTTCCTCGTTCGTCCACAGGATCCTGCTTCGCTTTGCAAGCCTTGGGATCGCCTATGGACTCAGATGTTAGGTCAGCATGTAGGCTTCTCCTCAACATCGAATAATTAATGTCCAGCCAGTACATAACCATGTCAACTGGGCTTGGAACTTTATCATGACCATTTCCAGGTCTAGGATCTACTATGGATCCCTAGGCATATCACAGCCCATCATACACTTATGTCAACAATGACACATACACTTATATTGCCATACACTTATACCAACATGCACTTATATCAACAATACACTTATATCAACCATTTACCTTTACCTTTAGCCTGTCAACACAAGAAACACAAGCAATACAAGCAAACTCATCAGCATCATTGCTCTAAAACCGTAATCACATCTCAATTCACTATCAAATATTGAGACACCAGGAGTGCGTCCACTCCCCAGAGTGTAATCAATATTGAAAACCCTTTCATGACTCGACATCGGAAAAGTGTGCACTCTCTTCCGGTGTGTGCCATGTAGGCCCTATGCATGCTCAAGCAATCGGTCATCATGGAAATAAATCAAAACATGTTCTGCATATGGAATTTAATAATTAAACATGCATATTCATATCAAGGGTCACAGAACACTTATCCATTTGCCGTCGCAGTATGCCTTTGTATCGGTTAGGCACCGTCAAGGAGTTGAGAAAACTGAATGCTAAGCTGGTGAGCTTGCTGCAGAGCTAGGAACACCTACACCAGAACTAGCCTGACTTCTATAGCACCCACACACACCCAGCACAAGGAATCAGTCCTTTCTCTACTACACAGTCCCTCAGGCCCTGCATTCCCCTCTAGTGCTATCCCGGGGTTGTGGAGAAGAAAGTCAGCCCTCTAGCTCTGTCTGTGTGGTTTCCAATCACCAAGTTTAAGCAAAAAAAGCCCCCATCCCTGCTTCCTGTTTATGTTTCATATCCACACATGTCCCACCGACATAACACATACCATCTCACTCATGTTATTACCAAACATGCAGTGTATATGAGACATTTCAAAATGCCCAATGGCGTTTCACCCGAAACCCATTTCCAAGATAAGGGAAAACCTTCCCATGAAGTTTGGCTTCTGCAGGCCATCGCACATGGTCTTCCTGCAGTGTGTACTCCTGACACATTCATCAAATAGCCAAATAGTCAATCATTACCTGATACCACAATCCAAATTGATAGTTCCATAACCAAGCAATGACATTAGAGATCGAGTTCAATAAGAATTTGCGATTCTATCTACTACATAAATTGACTTGCTCAATTGTGGGTTTCCCGTAAGCAGCACTACTATGCTCATTATAATTTTATGCTTACTATCATAACATGAATACCCACTTACCATGTGTCCCTCCTGACACAATCTCCCACAAGCCAACAATGATTAGTAGTCGTTAGTACTCCTTAAATCCGAAATCCACAATTCGAACTTAACAACCCATACCAACTAATTTTCACAACCATGAGACTTCTTCTCATAAATGGTAGATTTTGGCAGTGGTTAGGGACTTACCTCTCACTGTCATGTTTGAAAGAATCTACCTGAAACATGAATTCCAACCAACCAAACACACTCTTGTGCAAGCCAATGGTGACTATAAGTGGTCAGCATTTTCTTAAATTTGAGATTCATAACGCAAATCTAACAAGCTCTTTTACACGGTAGATTCCAGCATTGGTCAGGGTCTTACCTCTCAATGCTGTTCTCGGAATAATCTACCTGAAATATAAGCTTCAAACAACCAAACACAAACTTATGCGAGCCAACAATGGCTAGTGGTTGTCAGCAATTTCTCAAATCCGAAATTCACAATTCGAATCCTAACAATCTATTATGCATATCATATGGTAGATTTAGGCATTGGTTAGGACCTTACCTCTCAATGCCGTTCTTAAAATAATCTACCTGAAACACAAGCTTCAACAACCAAACACAAGCTTATGCAAGCCAATAGTGACTAGTAGTTGTCAGCAATATTTGAAATTCACAATTCAGATTTAACAAGCTCTTTTACATGGTAGATTCCAGCATTTGTCAGGGTCTTACCTCTCAATGCCATTCTCAGATTGATCTACCTGATACATGAGCTTCCCTCAACCAAACACTTGGTGAGTATGGATGCATATACTATCTCATTGCTACAACCATCACTGAAGCATTTTCAGAATTTATAAAATTCAAATACTTCCAGTGGTTAGTCACATCAGTGTTTTCAAAGCTCATTTACTTCATGCAATCATTATCATACTAATATTGCAAGGTGTAATCACATCATTCATGTAATTAAATGAAGTGGTTAGATACTCCTTACTTCACAAGCGCATCATTCATACCACCTTTCTCCTCCATAGAACATTTCTGGCAGCCAATTGATCATGACTATCCTGCATTCATAACAACCTTTGAAATGGTTCCAGACTTATCATTAATTCATCATTTCAGCTGTTAGTCATCCATAATATCACATGCATTCATCTCAATGCGTTCATGCAATGCATCATAACATTTGCACCTTTACTTAGGCAATCAGTCACTCACACCCTTTATATGCATACATTCAATGCATATCAACAAGATTCATAAAATCTTCTTAATGCATGTCCATTCAATGCTACCCTGCATTGATTCAGGAATACTATGCATTCATCCATACTATGGCCTAACCATGACTACCTCATATAGGATGCATTACTATAATCAATATCATTAACATATATATACATGACACCTTTCTGCACTCCGATATTCACATGGTAGGCGGTCTCTTACCTGGACCAATCCATGGAATTTGTCATAGCAACTCTTACCTACATGGGTTGTACTTACACCCTTGACATGACCAAATGGGTTGGTCCTTTGCAGGAGATTGCAGCATCTGTTCACCAACTATTGTCATGGACTTGTTGCCTTATCCCTTCTCCATAGGGTTCCTGGTCTCATCTTTCAGCCTCCGCAACATATTCATCCGGGTCCATGTCATCATTGGTGTTTCCACTAATGCCAACATCAAAACAATGATCATCATTAGTGGTACATTATAATATATAAAATTTCCAATGTTCTTACCAACATGCAATATCCTATGCATGCAATACATATTCTCCTACATTTCAGCTATATACTTAGGAAATGTAATTATAATTAGAAAGACAGGGTCTAGTGAAAACTTCCCTTTCAAACCCCTCATCTTCTCGTGGAATTCCTTTTCCACACAGCAACTGGATGGCTTCATAGTCCTTGCTGCCCCTGGGCATGCAACTATCCAGCTTTGTCCATTTGATAAAAACGGCCATCATTAGCACTTTGCTGCTCCATGCTTAGATTCTGGTCACTTATCCTCGTTCCTTGCTGGATAAGCTTTCCAACACCTATTCACACGCGTCATTCCGACCTTGGATGTGAAAACCACACCCCTTCTAACAATGAAGACTTTCAGCAAACCTTTGCATTTTACACACAGCTGCATTTTGGCCGAGAATGTTAACTTCAGCCACCACACTTCCATTGCATCATTCATATTTTATGAATTCTAGATTTGACTAAATTGCCCCAAACATAGAGCCTTCTTCTCTCAAGAGCGACTGTCTCAGGGGGACGACGGGGGTTAAGGGGGCTTGCCCCCTTGTGGTTTCCCTACGGCACTGCAGGGCGGGTCGAGGGTAGCGCCCTCGTTTTTTTTTTTTTTTTTTGTAAAACTATGATTTTCGTGCAATCTGGCGCATTAGCTCGCTACCAATTTTCTTATTTTCCAGCCCTGAAATTCACTGAAAAACAGCTGAACAATCCTTCTAAAAACAGTTGAAATCGGCTCCCGGAACCATTGTTCCTTCCACAGAATCGGCTCTCAAACCAATCTCCCAGCCGCAACGTCGGCTCCCACATCAATCTCCCAGCCGCAACGTCGGCTCCCCGGAAGCTCCCAACCTTCCGATTTCTCCAACACTTAGCCGAATTTTTAACTTTTCCCCAGTGTCGACGATCGGATGGATCTTCAAACCTTCCGCGGCGTCGGCGATCGGATGGATCTTCAAACTCTCCGCAGCGTCGGCGATCGGATGGATCTGCAAACTCTCCGCGGCGTCGGCGATCAGATGGATTTCAAGTCGGATGCAGGATCGCTCCGCCATCCGCAACGGTCGGAGGGGAAGATCGTTGTCTCACCCGCAACGACGGAGGTTAACTCCGTGAACCCTTCCGCAACAGTTCGGATGGGAGACTTCAGCCATTCGCCCACAACGGCGGATGGGAATATCATGAAACCTTCCGAAACGACGAATAGAAACTTCTCCAGCTCATCTGCAACGGTGGAATTCCACTTCCTCCTGTGGTCCGACTGCTCACACTTAGACCGAAATTTTCAAAATTTTCCCCTTCGTTGGAAATCGGCTCCATTGCTGGATCGGCGGCCGAATCCTTTTCACAGCCGCAATGACGGGCTGTCAAACACCGAATCCTTTCGCCATAGCAGAAGTCCCTCTAACAGACCCTCCGATGACCCGACTGTTTAAGCACTTGGGCGATTTTCTTGAAGTTCCGGTCTGATTTTTGCTGGGCAAGAAGAAGTTCTGCGTCTGTCCCTGCACTTTCATGGCCCATAGAGGCCCACTGCTGAAACCCAGAGCTCTGATACGACTGTGTAACGTCCCCTTCTCTCAATCCAATGCAAGGAAGGAAACATTAACCAAAACTACCGGGCTTATTGGCAAAACTTAGACCCAATCAATTTCTTTGGAAATGCAGGGTTAAATAACACTTGTGCATACCTATTCATACTCAACAAGCACAACAGAATTAGACACTATGTATGCACACAGTTTCATCATGCAATCAACATGTAAACATCAGTCATTAATTAAGACATTGCAGAACATGGGATTAATACAACTCAATTAGTAAACACAACGGAATAACCATATTAACATACAAGTAGAAGGGGATGCTTCAGCCTATTTCATTCAGGCAGAATAGTGAAACAATCACATAATAATAAATTCCATTCTCATGCTATGCACCAGCATCATACCAGCTAATTTAATATAATCAATTCATCCAAGTAACATGAGTAATTTAACGCACAGGGAAGACCACAGATGAACATCATTCAAACCACAGAGAATACTTATCTTTGAGATG